>JAJHJA010000518.1:600000-1080446 GCA_021202915.1 Heliconius himera | reverse complement strand
TACGTGCTCAGCTGGTTTGGGCACGTCGAACGAATGAGTGATGAAAGAATGGCAAAAAAGATTTATGATGGAAAAGTGAGCGGTAAGAGAGGTAGGGGGAGACCTCGGTTGACCTTCGAAAACACAGTATCAAAGATACTGGAGGAAGGTCACGTAAAAAGCATGAGGACCCCCCGAAGGGCATGTATGAAGAGGTTGATGACAGTGGACGAGGCGAAAGAGGTATGTAGAGACCGTAGCGTTTGGCGCTCCGTTCTCTCTGACTACCCCGCAAGGGATAAAGCGTGAAGCTAAGTTAAGTTAAGTTAAGTTAAGTTATGAGTGTATATAAGCATATGCAACCTTAAATTTGTTCACTTTTTTAAATATTACTTCCCACTGTCCTACAATCCTAAAATTAGTACGGAAGCTTCGGGAGGCGAGTCCGTCACGAAATTAACCAGTGTTTTTTTGTCTTTTGCTAGTAACACGCTTCTTTTTTTACATTCTTTGCCTCTTTGTCATCGATACATATTCAACAACATTAATAAAGTATTACGTGTTAAATAATTTGTGACTATTATTTCACTTTAAACCGATTTAAATCACATTGCACCAGTACTTAAAGTACCAGTATTGAGCAAATTGTTCTTTGGCATTTACTCGGCGACCTAACAATTCGATGCCCCCTCAGGGGTACTGTTATATTAATTTATTTTAATTTCCCCTCTCTAGTGCCACGACACACTATCTCGAAACGTCTCTAAATTAAAGAACGGAGTGTCTTAACACTTATTTCCTCTGTCCACTGTAGCAGGCTACAATAAATAGTATACAGGTGTGGTACCGTTGTTGCCGAGATACAGCATCACCAAATAGTATCTGTAATCAGACGACTACAGCGCGCCAGGACCTACAAATGAAACATTACTAAATCTTCATGACAGTGACAACCGGCGCTTGTATTTTGACTTGGGAGATAAATGAACAACTTTGGATATCTATTAAATCAGAATATATTAATATTTAATGTTATATAGAAATGAAAATTGATTTTTTTTAAATAAAAATTAAAAATTAAATTAGCTTCACGCTGTATCCCGCACACAACATGGTAGGCAGAGGGAAACTAGTGTTAAGACACTCCGTTCCCCACTTTCTGTCGAATTTTGGAGGCATTGCGTGTTGAGTGGCGGAACTCAACGCCGCGTTTAACCTCGACACTAGGGCGAAGAATTGGAAATGTAAATTTAAGTAAATATTTCATCTCCTCGAGTGGGGATCGAACCTACAACCAGTCGGTTTTACAGTCACACTTTGTGCCACTGCGCCTCGACTGGCCTAAACTTTTTTTAGGCAAATGGAAATAGATTTTTTTTTAGGGATAAGCTTGAATTTAAGGCACGAAGATGGTTGTACACTGTATCCCGCACATAGCAGAGAGTACAAAGAAATCCTGGGATCCTGGGATAGTGTTAAGACACTCCGTTCCCATTGAGACACTTCCGTTCTCCATTTTCTGCCGAGCTTTGGTGACATCGGGAGTTGAATGACGGAACTCAACGCCGAGCTCTCAACGCTGCCTCATTATCAGAGCGAGGAAATGAAAATATTAAATTTTCATTTTCGCTAGTGGAAATCGAACCCACCCATCGCATTTAAAACATTCTTAATATTTTAATCTGGGGGCACGGCAGTGCCCCCGCCAAGTCGAGCAAAAATAAGGCGGCACGGCCGTACCATCCTTTTCTCGAAGCAATTCAGGCCATTTTCGACCCCCTATAACTTCGTTGTGGATAAAACAAGAAACCTGAATTTTCAGTAACTAATCAGGCATAATATAAACACGGTATATTTAAAATTTCAGTCAATTTGAACCAGTAGTTTAAGAATGACAACTTGTTAAAGTTTCTAAATTTTGTCACTCACTGACTGACTCACCGATCATCAAAAGTCCAAGGCACTTCTAGCAAACATAGAAGCTTCAAATTTGGAATACAAATGGAGTTTAGTGTCTTAATCATGGGAAAACTTAAATATTTTGTAATTTCAGTCCAGTTTTCCAAATACACCAACTGCATGAATAACTTTGTAATCCCATATAAATGTATAGGATTACAAGGTTACATTTGCAGTTAATGAATCATTTTTACTGTATAATAGAAAATAATAAGTGTAGAAGGTACCAAAAAGTAGGACTCTACAAAAAGAAGTGAGATGCCATCAAAAACATCCTGTAAAAAACCCAAGTCTCGCAGCTCAGTCTTTCTACCGTAAAAAATTGTGAGATCCATGTAATACCAAGTCGGTTAATCTATTTAGTCTCTACTTAAAGGACCTTCTGTCTTCACTTATTACAGTAGTTATTATCATGCCAATATTAAAAATATTTTACGTTTTAAACAAATAGATCGACTTGGACATCGCATGAAAACACAACCTATCGAAAGACATAATAGACATCATATTCGGAAGGACTCTGGTGAGGAATTCGGTTGCTGGCCCGTCGTGCTGTGTAGTGTGATACATACTAATAATCAAATCATGCGATGTCCAAGTCGATCTATTTGTTTAAAACGTAAAATATTTTTAATATTGGCATGATAATAACTACTGTAATAACTTAAGACAGAAGGTCCTTTAAGTAGAGACTAAATAGATTAACAGACTTGGTATTACATGGATCTCACAATTTTTTACGGTAGAAAGACCGAGCTGCGAGACTTGGGTTTTTTACAGGATGTTTTTGATGGCATGATAATTTACACAAGTGGATAAATCGCTAAAATGTTTATTTTAATTTTATTTTTTTATTAAAAAATAATGTTTATCTTTCGTCTGCATAAATTAACTAAAGCATATGAACAAATATTCTTATTCCACGCTTGCTTTTTGTTAATTCCTTGCACCTTTGTCATCTATCTATACATATAAATAAAATTGAACTGTCCTTCTGTAATTTCAAAATAACAGTGAATTTTCAAGTGCATACGTATAGTTGTTTACACGATACTAAAACACAAACAAATTATTTTAAAATGAAAGAAGAACATTTTAAATGTCTACCTTTCTTTCCGTTTGTTCAGGCTAATATCCGCAACAGGTGAAACGATTGTTAGAATTTCAGAATTAACAAATAAACAATCAAAATTTTCTAAATACACTTCAATAATATTAAATAAATATTTGTATAGAGGCCAGTCGTGGCGCAGGAGCACAAAGTGTGACTGTAAATTCGACTGGTTGTGGGCTCTATCCCCACTCGAGGAAGTGAAATATTTACTTAAATTTATATTTCCATTTCTTCGCTCTGGTGTCGAGGCTAACATTTAATTGTACATATTATGATGGCAGTGGATTCTGATAGCTATTTATTAGTTATTTGCTTATTATATGTTCTTTAAAAAAAAACAGCTTCACACTGTATACCGCACACAGCAGGGTAGGCAGAGGGAACCTAGTGTTAAGACACCCCGTTCCCAACTTTCTACCGAATTCTGGAGGCATTGCGTGTTGAGTGGCAGAACTCAACGCCGCGCTTAACCTCGACACCAGAGCGAAGAAATGGAAATATAAATTTAAGTAAATGTTTCATCTCCTCGAGTGGGGATCGAACCCACAACCAGTCGGTTTTACAGTCACACCGCTGCGCCACGACTGGCCTCAATATGTTCTTTAGGGTACTTTATTTATATGTTTAGATTATTTATCAACTACCTATATAAAAGTATTATTGGCATGACTAGTGACGTTGCCGCCGGTTTGATTTAAAAACTCACACCACAATCGCATCGAACCCACCCATCGCATTTAAAACATTCTCGTAATATTTTATAGGTCATTTACAAAAAATATCCATTTTTGTATGCATATCCAATCGCTTAAATGTATTTTAATTTTATTTTTTTATAAAAAAAATTATATTTTAAGTCTGTACAAATAAACTAAAGCATATGAACAAATATTAGTTCTCGTATGTATTTGGACAATGCGAAAAAAATAACAATGTCGATAAAAAAAGACATAATGTTGCCGAACAAATATTTAAATAATAGGTATTGTGTATTGAGGTCAGTGGCGCAGGGGCACAAAGTGTGACAGTAAAACCGATTGGTTGTGGGTTCGATCCTCACTCGAGGAGATGAAATATTTACTTAAATTTATATTACCATTTCTTCGCTCTGGTGTCGACGCCAAGCGCGGCGTTGAGTCCTGCCACTCAACACGCAATGCCTCCAGTATTCGGCAAAAAGTGGAGAACGGAGTGTGAACACTAGGTTCCCTCTGCCTACCCTCTCTCTCTGTATGCGGGGTACAGCGTGAAGCTGATTTATTTAATAAGTATTCATTTTAGTCATCTTTAAAATTGTTTTACTAGCAGCTGTAGTATCAAGGAGAACCTAATGTTAATACACTCCTAAAGATCTGTGACAAACTTTACATGTATCCTCGCTGTGCGCTCTCTATCGCATTTATCATAGGAACTGTTTGATCTGCAGCTACACCTTCACCTACTGCCAAATTTTCGAAAATAACAGTACGTCTCAAGCTCAAGTACCATCCATACCATCTGAATACGTGACACTCCTCTACTGTGAGGTGACGAAATTTCCTCCCACACGTCAAGGATTGTGAAATGGCCTACTGCGGCAGTTATTTCAAGTGTATACGATTTGGTTACTTTCAAAAAGCGCACCTTAAGGTAACGCACCTGTAGCCCCTCTGGTGTACACGGAGTCGTGGGGGGCGGCCATCGAGTGACCCGTTCGTTTCCCATAAAAAAAGACTTGTGAACATGATATCTTGGCGGAACCGAATGTTAAGGCGGAGCCAATTGATTAATTTTTATTTTTCCGTTTTTGAGACCAAAATTGAAAATAATTATTTCCTGGTAGTGGGAAACGACCCCAAAACCAGCGCCTTATTAGTCAAATGATATCCCACTGCGCCACTACGCCTCAATATATTCTAGAATGTATAAATAAATAATAGCCTTTATTGTCAATCAGTAGATAAACTACAAACTACACTCTACCTTTGGAAGCGGTTAATGGAAGCCATTGACTGGCATCCGCTTTACGTTATACAGCAAAATGTATGTTGACCAAATATAATATTGTTTTTTTGTATTTTTTTAGAAATACGATTGATATAAAATATATACTTATCATAAATATCTATACAAAGTGCAGTGTTCAGATCCGCCGCTCAACACGTCATTTCTCAAGAATTTGCCGGAAAGTAAAAAAAAGTTCGAAAGAACGGACATGTCTTAATAGGAAATGGAGAAATTTAACTCTAGGTTCTCAAGTTCCCTTTGCCTACCCTGCTATGGGCGAGATGCAGCGTTAAACTGGAAAGTAAAATATCCTCGTTCTTTATAAAGAAAGTGGTGAATTGCTATGTAAATGTATAAGGAGCTTCTTATGTATATTTTTCTTAATGCATTGTTTAATAATATATTATAAAAAGACAATTCAAGGCCCCTTATTTAACTTAATAAGAAAATAAGTTTCAAAAACCAAAAACACGCTAAGCGTTCGTCATCCATCATTCATTCCAGTTCCATAGTAGGATCCTAGGCACCAGGGAAACGAAGAGTCTAATTTCGCTAGTTTTCCAAGAGACATCCCAGGGTTTCGTTTCCTACCTTAGGGCTCCATCCCCACACCAGTTTGATAATTCTTGATGTATTGTCACTTAAGTTATGTACAACTGTCCAAGTGTCATGATGATATAAATATAACCAGTGGATCAATTTAGTTTCCTAAATTTTATTAAATAGTTCCAAAGTAACATATCCTTAGTGGACTGCTATTATTTTGTCTATTTTTATTATTTATTTATTTTTTTATTTTCGTAGATATAAAAATATATTTTGACGACATCACATCATAAATCTTAGATATTCTTGTTTAATTATAAAATATTTCGTAAGCATTTTAACTAACTCCAACCGCAGATAAATAGATACAATTAACTTCATAGTATAGCTTTTCAAGTTTCAATACATAGACTATTTAACCCAAAAAGAATTTAATAATTCAATGCAAAGAATTTAATAAATAATTCCTGCGTCATTTATATTACTTACGCTAAGAAAAGATAAATAATTGATAGGATATGATACAATTCTCTATTAATTCAAGAGGTCAAATGAAATAGCATTTCCTTATTTATCAAAGCAATACTTCAAACAATTGTTCGCCTTCAGCACTTCCTTATATCCTGGAAAGTTTATAAATATTCTATTTCATATTTAATAAATTTCACATTTTTGTTGGTCAATTCCAACTAAAATCTAGAACCGTCAAAACACGCAAAGCTCTTTCGCGCATAGCAGTGCAGAGTATGCAGGGGAAACCCGGTGTTAAGACACTCCGTTGTCAGAGCTGCCAGGGTTTGACCCCAGCGGGGAAATGAAAATAATTAATTCTCCCGTGTGCAAATCGAATCCATAACCATCGTATTAACAGCCAGACACTGTGCTGCTGCGCTATGAGAGCTTTATGATTTTGCTCATCTAATGATTCCCTGTGATTTCCTCTATATGCAGTATTCAGCGTGAAACTAAAATTGGTGGAAAGTGGGAAACGGAGTGTCTTAACACTAGGTTGCCTATCCTGCTGTGTGCGGGATACAGCGTGAAACTGAAAAAAAAATAAAAAAAGGAAAATCTAAGATGTCCGAATTTAAACAGCTACTCGTTAAAGATAAAATCCTTGAAACTAAATACTGTTATATATTTATAGAAAAAATATTAACATTTTTACACATGTTATAAAGCATTCGGTGTTTCAATTGAGTTGCCGTGTAAGTCACATACTAAACTGACGACAATATAATTGCATATAACCAATATTCTTGATACGTCAAGAACTCTTCTGTACACTTTCCATCCGATTTCGAGACATGGCGTGTGTTTTGAGTTGCGGAACTCTACGCTGTTTTATAAAATTATATTTTCTTATAGGTACCACCACTACATGCCACCACTATTTAAAAAAATGTTAACCTCTTACGTCACTTGTATTAAATTTACTTATACTAAGAAAAGGTCCGCCATCTATACTTGATAGGATATGATACAATTCTCTATAAATACAAGAGGTCAAATGAAACAGCGTTTCCTTATTTAATATTTATCAAAGCAATACTTAACCTATTATTTATGGTAAACTATTATATTGTTCAAAAAAATAAATATCAGGTCCAATCGTAGCACAGGAGCACAAGTGTGTGGTTGTGCGTTCGATCCCCACGTGCGGCTTGAAATAATTATTTAAATTTATATATATTTTAATTCTTGCACTCTGGTGGCAAAACAAGGCAAAACGCAGCGTTGAGTTTCGCCATTCAAAACGCAATGCCTACGGAATTCGGCGGAAGTGGTGACCGGTATGTCTTAACATTAGGTTCTCTCTGCCTACCTCTGCTGTGTTTGTTATGATTTTATTTGATTTATTTTAAAATACCAATAAATATTAATAAAATTAGTTCCGATTGCACGCTACCTCCAGTTCCTATTCAAACCGCCTTGATTTGATGCATTTATACTTCATCCATAGCGTATTGTCCTGCGGTGGCCTTGATCGTGACATTACTGTCAACTACATATAGATTAAAGGCACGGCAGCTCACGGATCAAGGTTTTTTTAGCTTTCGCATTCAGTTTAATGTAACTATAAGTTAGCAAGCAAAAGATTGCAAGCGATTTGTAGCGGGTTCATATCCTTTTAGTTTATTTGCTTAAAATGTTGTCTCTAATAAGGTCGCCAGCTCAGAAGAGCGACAAACGCCTCTTTTGTTCATCTCATCCACAGTGTTTTTCTTTAGTAAGTGCAGAATAACACTTAAAAATTTTAAAAACACTAACATTTTTTTTAACTTCACGCTGTATCCTACATATAGCAGGAGAGGCAGAGGGAGGGAACCTGGGAACTTATTGTCAAGCACTCCGTTACCCATTTAGACAATACCATCCCCCACTTTCCGCTCTTAAGTGGCAGAAAACAAAAAGAAAGAGATAAAGTCATTAGATATACCTAATGACATTATCTCTTTCTAATATGATGACAATTTTCTATGGAAAATCAAGCATGATGTTAAAATATTTATCATTTCCTTATTATTATTATTTTTTCCTTTCTCACTGTATCCCATTGCATGGCAGGACAAGTAGAAGGAACCTGGAAACATAGTGTTGAGACACTACGTACTCGTTAAGAAACTTCCGTTTCCTATTTTCCGATGAATCACCGAGGCATTGTGTATTCAATGGTAGCCGCGCTTTGTTCCCTGAGGGAGGAATGAAAATATAAAATATTTCATAACCAGAGTGCCACTGTGCCGCGACGGCCTCACCTCTTATTATTTATCCTTGGCAATAGGCACAAATCGTAAACAATAATATTATCCGAGATCATATCTGGGCTATCTTGATTTGAGATAAGGGTGTATCCCTAGTTTAATTATATAATCTAAAGAGAACATTTGGTGTTCAATAACTATTACATATTCTATCATATAGAAATCATTGTAAATACATCGTAAATAAATGAATTAGGTTCACGCTGTATCCCGCACACAGCAGGTTAGTCAGAGGGAGCCTTGTGTTAAGACACTCCACTCCCCACTCTCCGACGAATTCTGGAGGCATTTCGTGTTGAATTTTTGCCCCAACACCAGAGCGAAGAAAATGTACATTTTAAATATTTCATTTTCTCGTGTGAGAATCGAACTTACAATTGTCACGTTTGGTCACACGCCACGACTGGCCTCATAATACGATTTGAGGTTTTGATTTATTTCAATGGGCAGAGTTACTTCGTTATATACCTGAATTTAAATTAAGGGTGACGTGGTGCGTGGTGGTGAAGCTTCGTCACTCAATACGCTATGTCACGAAAATTGGACAGGAAGTTGGGAATGAAGAGTCCTCTTACTAGGTCCAGTCTCCCCATCCTGATATATGCACAAAAAATCGTAAAGCTGAATCGTAAAACATGGCTTTGGGAACGCACTTTAAGCATTATTTATTAGTCACTAATTACCTTAATTAATTATTATATATATATATATATATATATATATATATATATAATAATAAAAATATTAAATCAGCTTCACGCTGTATCGCGCTCACAGCAGGGTAGGTAGAGGGAACCTATTGTTAAGACACTCCGTTCTCCACTTTCCGCCTAATTTTTCGAGGCATTGCGTGTTTCATGGCGGATAAATTTACGATAATTTGACTATAAACGCGATGGTGGTGAGTTCGACTCCCACTCGAGATATTCTGGTATTCTGCCTTCCTCTTTTGCTTAATAAGACAAAGCGCGATATTGAGTTCCGCCACTCAACATGCAATGTCTGTCAGGAAAATTAGTCGGAAAGTGGAGAATGGAGTGTTTTGACACTAGGTTCTCTCTGACTACTTTGTGCTACAGGTATCTATTATTATTTAATATAAAATTAAGATATTTTACATAATCAATCATATGCATACATAAATAAAAATACAGGCCAACTTTTTATTCTTGTTCTACATGGCTTTTACCAGAGTATGCCTTCCGACTTAATCTACTTCATTTTGCACGATCTAAATTATAGCACAGCACTTCCTTCCGATATAGGCCTCCTAGGCTAGCGCACAATGTTTCCATACCATCTCAGGAGACGCTCTTGGAGCTTATTCATTACGACAAGAACTCCTAGACTATTTCGAATCGATACCACTTCAGCATCACAAATTCCATGACGAACTCTTAAGTGTGCCAAGATAATACTAGCCAGCACTGGTCGCTGCCGTACAAAAGAACTGGTCGGATCATGCTTTTGTATATTTTTTATATGTAGATATATTGGGGTTGGGCGGAATCCCAAGGACATCACAGATCATACCAGTCACCTACCGCTATTCCGAACAGGTCACACTTATCCTGACGGATCCAAAGTACCTGAAGTTTTCCGATTTAACAACTAGTTCTGGATCCGGGCACCCATATGGACAAGACATATATTCAGTCTCCAAACATAGAAGCGTGTAACTGTTGCCACGATAGATGTGAGTTTGATTCTCATTCAAAGGCTTATATATTATATTAATAATTAATAATTAAATGTAGTGAAATACTGCTAAATCTGTCTTTAGTGTAAAACTAAAATCATAAATCTTTATTGTAAAAAACCGGAAATACGTAAAAGGGATATGGCACTCGTTATTTGTACCTACCAACTATATTTTGGGACGACATTGACGGTACTCGTACAGAGTGTATAAACCACACCGGTAGAACTTCCCAAGAGATTTTTATTAGTAAATTAGGTGACCTGCGCAGAGATATTCGTATTGTGACACATGGCCCTTGGAGGCGTATGAAATGTATTACATTTTCTTGTTATTGTTATGTTGTTTTTTTAACTTCAAGCTATATCCTGCTTATATTGGGGAAGAACCTAGTGTTAAGACACTCCGTTTCCTATGCCCTATTTTCAAGAAATGCGTGTTGATGGGCTGCTTAATCTTGTTACGAGAGCGAAAAAATTAAAATTATTAATTTACCCGAGTGCGAATTAAACTCACAACCTTCTCGTTGACAATAAGACGCTGCCGCTGTGTGACTGCGTCACGACGGCCTCTACGTTACTTAATAACCTACATTTTCATGCATATCCTACATTTTAAATAAGTAAAAGAAGCGACCTATTATTTCTTTTAACACTTTCTATTATGAAAACATTTTTTTTTTGTTAATTACCGAGTTGTAGTTGTATGTACAAATATATATTTTTAATATATTTATCCTCCTTTCAATTATAAATGTTTTGTGCCTCTATAAAATGTCTGTATAGTTTTCAATATTTTTTTTATGTATCATATTACTACAATTCGGATTAGGATATATAGATTCTAATAACGTGTTTATTTACATTTTTTGTTCACGCTGTAGGGTATGGCAAGGTAGGCGGAATAATTTTCGATATATTGCGTATCTGGTGACGGAACTCAACTACAACAGTTTAATTACAAAAATCCGATTCGAATCTATAAAATAATATATTTAAATTTAATTTCCCTATCACCATAGTACAGTACATTTATTAAATATCTATCACCATTCCTACACGGCAGTATGTCACGCAGCCTTTATCACAACTAGAGGAGGCGCGTCGGTGCAGTATCAACGAAGCCTCACGCCGCTACGCCTGTGTCAATATAGCCTAAAATGTATAAAAACTTGACGAAATCGAAACTTACCACAATCGGTATTAGATCCCGGTACCACATGCATGTAGAGTAAAGACAAAATTGCTTAACAAGATTAACAATACGAAAAATATATAAATATTTTTTTTTGGTACATTTTTGGATCATATTTTGAAAAAAAAAATGTGGATTGTTGCAGTGTTTTTGACTTCAATAGCGATGAATTGGGGTAAGTTATTTTTTTTCGTAATTACTAATTTATAAATAGTAAATTTTGAAAATTGGGAACAGAGTGTCTTAACACTAGGTTCCCTCTGCCTGTGTTGTAATTATTTTATAATTTATTCATTATTTAATTTTTATTTTGTTCATATTGGGAAATAAACAGCGTTTACAAATCAATTAATCTATGTTATACCATTTTACAATTTTTTGTATTCGCCACCTATACATAAACAAAAAAAACAGTTTATATAAGACGATAAAAAAAAATATTTATAAAAACAAATCCCCGACTGCATAAAACTAAAAAGAAAATAAACGAGCAATAGTTTATTAGGATTAATAGTCGGGACCTCTTTAAATGATGCGAGGTTCCTATGAACCTTTTTTTTTGTACAATGTCTGATTTTTTTATGCGAGTTATAAAAAAAATCAGACATTGTACAAAAGAAAAGGTTAAGATTATTAAGTTTAATAAACTTTGTTACGTTTCATTATTACGATCTATATTTAGAAAAAAGTGAATGCGTTCAATAAAAAAATGTTTAAAATTTAAATAGAAACATTTTAGTGTTATTTAATTACGCAGTACTAATAAGAACCCATTTTTTAATAGCAATATATAAAAAAATGTAGATATAAATATTTATAACTGATAAATATCAGGGTTATTTCACTTTATAAGTATAGCTTGTCTAGTAGACATGACATAATATAAGAACCCATACGGTACTTTACACATAACAGGCTAGGCAGAGGGAACCTGGAAACCTAGTGCTAAGACACTCCGTTCCCATTAAGACACTTACGTTCCCCATTTACTTCACCTAAAATTTATAAAATCAATACACTATAAATAAAACGTAAATTATATTTACCTTTACGAAACAAAAATAATAACAACCATTTAAAATGTTATGATATAAATTCATTAATTTATATGAAATTTAAATGATATCATAATGTCAGTAAGTAATTTTTATCATGATAAAAAAATCGCAGTCATGTCGTTAAAAAGCCCATCTTGGCTAAACGGAACAACCCCTGACAGTAAACACGTACGTTGTGGGTTCGATTTCCACTTCTTAGTTTTGAATTTTCATTTCTTAGTTTTGTGTTGTTTGTATCACAATAGACAAAGCGAGTTTCGCCACTCAATACCCAATGTCTCAAAATGCGGTTGAACCAAAAATGTATAAAACAAAAACATCTTAACATTGTATCCCGCACACAGCAGGGTACTTAATGTTAAGACACTCCTTTTCCCACTTTCCGCTGAATTCTGGATGGATTGCGTGTTGAGTGGCGAAACTCAACGCCTACAATTTTTCGCCGGTTAAAATTTTTCAAAATCCCTTCTCAGTGGATGTCCAGATTACGTAAATAAACATGTGTCCAAATTTTACGTTTCTACGCACAGCGGTTACAGCTGTGCGTGCGTCTTACCTCAGGCAGTCGGAACATGTCGTTTTATATATAACTAGAGGGCGCGCGCGGCTTCGCCCGCTTATTAGGAGTAAATTTTTAAAAAAACCACGAAACACGTGTTCAATAAAATATTTTTAACAGTCTGAATTTAAATTTTTATAAAAATCGGTGGCAATTTAAAGATTTTTCCATATAAACTTTCAACCCCTTATTTGAATCCTTAGGGGGTGAATTCTTAAAAACCATGAAACATGTGTTCAATGAAATTTTTTAAGAGTCTGAATTCTAAATTTTATAAAAATCGGTACAGATAATTTTTTTTTTCCATACAAACTTTCAACTAAAAATTAAAAATTTTTCAAATTCCCTTCTTAGTGAATGTCCAGAATATGAAAATAAACATCTGCCCAAATTTCACGTTTCTACCATCAGCGGTTACGGCTCTGCGTGCGTCTTACCTCAGTCAGTCAGCACAAGTCCTTTTATATATGTAGATATATAGATTATATTGAGGCCAGTCGTGGCGAAGCAAAGTGCGACTGTAAACGTGACAAGTTTTCGATTCGATTCTCACTCGAGGAAATGAAATATTTAATATTTTCATTTCCTGGCTCTGGTAACGAACATATAACAGAGTAGACACAAAAAACGTAATGTTAAGACACTCCGTTCCCCACGAACCACCCAGTTTTCGAAATATTACGTGTTAAGTGGCGGAACTCAAGGTTCTTCATTCCCTCGAGTGGGTGTTGAACCGAAAACTGTCGTAGATCATTCAGACATAGTGTCTAATTATCGTCCATATAGCATTTCTAAATCACAACCTAAATTATATTCCTTCTATAAGTAAAAATTTAAATACTTCCTACCTTTTGTAAGAATAAGAAATAAATAAAAAAATCCACTTTGAATGCAGGTCATGAAAATAGGTAAAAACTGTAGTAGTTCTTAAGATTAATGCATTTAACTGTATGTTTAAACAGACTGTATAAACATACAATATTAACATATTTCAGAATGTAACTGATATCCCAAACACCTTTTAAAATATTATTTAATAAATAATGCCTTGGCTCGTGATGTGTCTAGTGCTTAGAACCGTTTATAGTTGTGATAGTGAAGAACCCAAAATCTTTTAGAGATTCAGAGGAAACAGTGTTAAGAATTTTATATTATGCCATTAGAAGGTATCGCTTTAATAAGATAGTTGCCATCAGAAGTTGTTCTTGTGTCAGTTATTTAGATAACTGCAGACTCGACAATCTAACATTGTCATAACTCGAAGCTCGTCCGAAGATAAGCCAAGAGCGCGTCCTATCTTCCCCTCCACTATAACTGCGAACTAGTTATAATAAGAGGAAGAAAGAGTACGGGCCCCTCCCCGCCCTACACCGTGAGTTCCGACCAGACCGTGGCTTTACAGTCATCGTTGAACCCTCCGGGACGTTTGTGTGTGATCTTTCCGAAGGTAGTTGTTACGCTTGTTTATATTAGGATTATATTAGAATGGTGATTCGTGATGTTGATTGATTTGTGAGATCAATATAAGTCGTTGGAACGAACGCACTACCGCTAGGCGGCCGATATGTTAAATAAACGCACGGCACACACCCCACAGTCGTGTTTCGAACCGTAGGCGGACACTACTACATACACCAGAGTTCCAGGACATAAAATAGCACCACACACCCGTATGAGACAGGCGGACACTACTACATACACCGGACCTGGGACATAACAGCACCACACACCTACTAGTCGTATACCAAGTCTTAGAAGTGGTATATAAAATGTCAACGACCAACGCCATACAAGCATAGCTTACGTATCGCGAGCGTACTGCGAGACGGCATCAGCCACGACATAGTTAATGTCGCTATAACAGTTCGCATAAGCCCATCACGTCAGCCTTCGCGACGTCAAGCAACATTCAATATTATAATATGGATCAAAGATCCACAATATGTGTCGCTCCTACACATATATTGCCTTTATAGAAATTCGATCCTAAAAGATCGTGCCATCATAGACTTCGAATTATCACATTATACTTATTATACATTTGGTACGAGTCTTTATGTGCATCATATTTATTTGTACCGTAGTACTTAATAGTTCGACTCGACCGCTGCCTTCCGAGCATCACCACCACCTATATAGACAGAATGACGCGACACTCGGGACGACAATACACGAACTCGTCTCGATTAATATTTTATTAAAAATATATAGTTTGTATTATTCATAATTAACTATGTTATTTATGTGTATTGCCATGCATATTTTATTTTATTTATTTATTTATTTTTAACTTATACTCAAGGTACATACTGTTACAAGAACAAACAAGCAGTTCTATTATAATACGACGTATGTAAAGTGACTATAGCAAATTTCACGGTTCGATGTCAAAATCCAGCAATATAGACATTTAATGTAAATAAAGTTTTATTTTTAAATGAGTAATACATTTTCTTAGTAGTGGCAAAGCAGTGTGGGCCTATCTGATTATTTATGTTATAGTTTTAGGTTCAAATATTATTAAAGGTAGAGTTTAAATTATTATAAATTTCTACAACAGATACGGCTTTGGACTCCTCAATATTAAAATCCGATTGCCGTCTCATTCGTGGGGCAGGGGCACAGGGGGTAGACAGAAAGTGCGTAGTGTTACATGCATGCTATATGCTACATGCATGAAAAACTATTAACATTTCAAATAATTTATATATATAAAAGACAAAAAAACACCTAACGAGGCCGTCGTAGCGCATGGACACAAAACTGTAAAGAGACGGTTGTGGGTTCGATCGCACTGCAAGGAATTATTATTATTTTCATTTCCTCGCTCTGGCAACAAAGCAAAAGCATGCAACGCTCCGGAAAATTCGGAGGAAAAAGTGCGGAAAAGAGAATCTTAACACTAGGTTCACTCTGCCTGCCCTGCCATGCGGAATACAATGTTAGACTCTCCAAGAACCTACATGCAAATTACAGCGCCCTATTCCTTTTAGTTTCTATCAATTACTAAATAACATAAGAGTTTTGTACTCGTATATTATATAGATTTAAGTTCCTTGCATAACATACTTGTGTCTCACTGCCTTGTGTTGTCTTTATTATTGCTGTTACATCTACTACTTTTACTTAGAAAAACTACAAAGATACCGATAATTGACCGCGAACGGAACGGAACGAGCGGCGAGGAGACGAGCTATGTTCATGAGTTTATTACCCAACTACCCCTCACAGGGGGTAAGGTTACGCTTTCTGGTTTAAGTACCTACTATTGATTTAAATTATTTTGATTTTCTATTCAAGAAACTCTATTGAAAAAGATGTTTACCAAAATATTTTGTATATTTCTATCGATTTTTTTTCTTTTTAAAGTAAATACTTGTGTATTTTCGTATAAATATATTTTGTATATATTTGAGGCCGTCGTGGCACAGTGGCACGGCGACCAACTGTTAGCGCGACGCGACACGACGTTTGCGAGTTCAATTTCTACACCTGGAATAATCTAATTTAATAATAAAATTAATTTAATGAATTATCAAAAATAAATTCTCATGTATGATATAAATAAATACTTAAATGAGCTAAGTCTAAAATAATAATTATTTTATTAATATCTAACTTGAAAACGAGAATAAAAATCTTTAAGCCGAACTTGCCTGTCAAGATTATCTCTCTAAAATATAAATAAAGCTAATTCGTTTTTTCCTTGTTACAGGTATCGCTACTGGAGCCGAGGAATGGTCATACGACCGTAAGTATCTCGTATTAAAGTGATTCTTAATTTGTGGTATTTTCATAGTTCAGTATTTGTTATTTACATATATTTTTTACAAAAAGTCAAAATTGGTTCAAATCTGTCAAATTTGTAAACATTTTTCATATTTAGTATGTACCAAGTACAGACATGCTTACTATTTTTATACGCTTATATAATGTCTAAGGAGTTTCAATATTTTCAAATATTAAAATTTTTCTTAATATATAATATTGAAACATAATTATTCAGTAGGAGAGCGTGCAATGTCTACTTGTAAACGAGACGGTTGTAAACTATATTCCCATTAGCGTAAATTAAAGATTTGCATTTCCTCGCTCTGGTAACAAGACAAAGCGCGGCGTTGATCACCGCCACTTAACACTCAGTATCACCGCTCAATAGCGGTGCGTGGGGGACATAGTGTCGTGACACTTACAGAAGCCCTCTTCTGCTATAAGTGGAATACAGCGTGAAGCTTAAAAAAGAACTAAAATTCGGTTTTGTTAACATATTTTCTATATAGAATAATTTACCCACAGACGAGACCAAATGGCCGGGCAAGTGCCGCGAAGGTCGGCAACAATCCCCTATAAACATACTGACGCGCGACGCTCTATTAGACAAAAAACAGGTACACATTAAAGGACCTCTGAAGTTCCAGGGGTATGGGAAAGTGAACGCATCTGCCAATAACGATGGGCATACATGTAAATATTTGTTTTTTATATATGTTATTTCTATAATTTGTTTGTATCAAGTGCATCCCATATACAGCAGAGTAGACTGAACCTAGTGTTAAGAATGCATGATTTAACACTGCATTTTGGCTCTGGATATTGATCAATGCATGTGGAACGGATTGTTTTGACACAAGGTTCCCACTACCTCCTCGTACCCTACGCTGCTTTATGCGGGATAATAGTATGAAAATATTAAAAAAACTAGCTTTTACCTACGGCTTCGCCCGCTTAGTCATATGGAAATAATAGTAATAAGTAAGAGACTTGTGATCAAATTATTAACGTGACGTAACGCGTATAACCATTTTCAATAAATGGTTCATCAAACACAAATAAAGATTTTCAATTGAAACCAGTTTCTGAGATTAGCGCGTTCAACCAAACAAACTCGTCAGTTATATAATATTAGTAACATTTATTTACTATACTATTGTTAACATGAGTGACGTTCCACAGTAAACTGGAAGGCAGTAGAAAAAGAACCCAAACCCATCCTATCGGGCGGTCCACTGAGGGGCAACTACAGCTTCGTACAGTTTCATCTCCACTGGCTCTCCGAACACGCGATCGATGGAATGAAGTAAGTTTAGCTTGAGTGACATTTATAGATTGATTTTACTATTTAGTCGTGGCGCAGCGGCACAAGGTGTGACTGTAAAACCGACTGGTTGTGGGTTCGATCCGCACTCGAGGAGAGGACAAGCGCGGCGTTGAGTTCTGCCACTCAACATGCAATGCCTCCAGAATTCGGCAGAAAGTGGGGAACGGAGTCTCTTAACACTAGGATCCCTCTGCCTACCCTGCTGTGTGCAGCGATTGGGATACAGCGATTACTGATTTACTATTTAATATATTTTTTTGTGACTTTAATGTCAAGATACTCCGATCTCCAGCTTTAGGCCGAACTTGAGACGCTGCGTGTTGAGTGGAAAACCATGACGTATATTGTTTTACGAGGATCAGGAAATACATATAATTAATTCCTTTGAACCTACAACCACGTCACGATTACATTAAGACACTGTTGTACTGCATCGAAGTTGCCAATTATTTTTTAACAGTTCGCGCAGTATCCCATAAATAGCAAGCAGGCGGAACCCGGCAGCCTAGTGTTAAGACACTCCCTTCCATTAAAACGCTTCCATTTTCCACATTCCCCCGAATTCTGTAGGCATTGCGTGTTGTATGGCAGAACTCAGCGCCACGGTTTACCTTATTACAAGAGCATTGAAATGGTAATGATTCACTTTTCGAATTATATAAATACACACTGTTTTAAAAAATATACTAACATTTGAAGGTAGAATCTGAACCCCCACCGCTAGGGAACAGTCTAAGAGGAGCGGGATTAAATTCCACTAAGCTTATATTTCTTACCTAAATATGAAATTCAAAAATATATACAAATATGTTTATTAACCCGGTATGTTTAGATAAGTATCAGTCAGTAATCACACAGCGGCTATAAACCAAATCACCAGCTAAATAAAATAAATGTGCCTTTTAAATGAATATATATATTTAAATCTACAATTTAAACCTTAACATACCGATTTTTAAAAAATCCGACGAACTGAGAACCTCCTTTTTTTAAAGTCGGTTAAAAATATGAAAGGAACGTTTCTAACTTTTACGGTCACCTAGTTAGTATCTACGTGACAAAACAAATAACATTTAGTTAAAGCTGAAATTAAATAAAAACATAATTTATGAAAAATTGTGCTCTAACATACGAGTATATCCATTAGGTACAACCTTGACCGATGTTAGATCGAATGACGATAATATTACTATTGTATAATTATTCTATATTTTCTTCTTCTATTTGAAATGGATTTGTTATATATTTTGGATAATGGACATTGGTCTGAGAAAATTAAAATTTTCTATATATGTAGGTTAGATATAAGTGTAAGAGAGGATATTTAAAATTCTTTCGTAAAATGAAAAATCTAATTCTATAGTTTTTTTTAGACTTTCAAAAGTCCATGCTATGACAGTTACGGGCGACGACTAGTATTATATAATATTGTACGATACATGTATACATCTTTAAATTCTAGTCACCTAAATGGTTTTTTTCTCAGCTTCACGCTGTATTCCGAACGTCACACTTTAAATATTTAATTTCCTCGAGTGAGAACTGAACCCACAACCTGTCGCATTTACAGTCACATGCTTGTCCCCCTGCGCCACGACTGCCCTCCTTTTCTTTAGTCTAACTTAATATAATTACATGATATGCTTCAACCATCCAACACGTAATATATCAATCTAAATGTATAGCTAGAATTCAGACATTTTAATTTTTCCATGAAAATAGGATAAAAAATCACCTTATGATTATCGTTATCAGGTATCCCTTGGAGATCCACATGGTCCACATAAAGACAGGATTAACAACTGAAGAGGCGCTCAAACGACCCGACGGTTTCGCTGCTATCGGCATTCTTGCCCAGGTAAACACATTACATGCATTTACATTCAACAAAATAGTTATATATACATGATAATGAAACTTTACTGAAAAATATAAGATTATATTTAATCTTAATATTTTGATTAGTGAGTTATTTAGGAGAATGTTGTAATTTTCTGAACCAATTTCTGATTGTGCTATGGTATTATAATTATAGTTAGTAATTAAGTTTTAGGATTCCATACCTCAAAGAGATAATTCCAAACCTTTATACTTAACTTAGGGTAACTGCTATCTATCTATCCATCTGTCAAGCACAAAATCATTTATTTTTGTATCCATCAACTATTAAAGTAAAATATAAAACAAAAATTTCATATGTGAAAAATCCAATAAACCGTTTTACCAACTTTAAGCTCTAAGTGAAATAGCGTCCCAACATATTGTAGCTTTATATGAAAACTTTTGATTAAATTCCGATACTCTGCTTAACCTAGTTGTAGAGTTATACGATACCGAAATAATATTTCAAATAGAGTTTTTTTTTTCATTTTCACGCTGTAACCCTCACACAGCAGGATATCAGAGGGAACCTAGCGTTAGGTTAGGTTAAATAATTGTTTATTTTAGTTTAAATTGTTTTTGGATATCGGTAGCACAGTGGGAATTGCATTACTAAGTACATAGAACAGGCGGTAGTGGTAAATTCGTTTTGTATTTCTTCATTTTTATTTTTTTTAATATAACATTATCTTTTTGGAATCGAAATTGGAATTGGAGAGAGAAACTCGAACAGTAAAAGTAAAGTGGTAAGGAGGAGGTGGCTAATACCCATTTAACCTTACACTTGGATCTCAAGTCTCAGGCATTGCTCTGAACTCCTCAACTCAACTGCAACGCGATGGGCACGATGTATTCATAAAAAAAATCAAACCAGGGTAGGCAGAGGGAACCTAGTGTTTTGCCTGGACACCAGAGCGAAGAAATAAAAATATACATTTAAATAAATATTTCTTTCCCCAAGTGCGCCATGACTGCTCTCGTATCTATGAGATGCTAAGTAATTTCTCCTCATTGTACAACAGGTACACAAAGGTGAAGAAAGTGAATTCGCTTTAGGAAAAATCGCGCCAGTAATTCCTAAGCTGATTAAAAAGAGCAAGGGCTCCTCTCCCGCATCCATTATTGACTTAAGGTAAGTTCATAATATTAATCTAAAAATATTTATAAAAACAAAAACCCCGACTGCATAAAACTAATAACACTTCCTTAGCAGTCGGGAAAAAGAAAATAAACAAGCCCAATAGTTTATTAGGATTATTAGTTTTATGCAGTCGGGGTTTTTGTTTTTATAAATATTCTTTTATTTTTTGACTTTTTTGTTAGGATTCATTATGATAATGATAATCAGGATATACTTTTTTGAAATCCTAGTATTGAGCTCTTAAATTTGATACCCATATTGTGATATTCGAAACGATAACTTTTTTTTTTCACTATGTCCAATGTCGTCCTACAGCCGCCATGATTATTTTTTTAATGTCACCTATCTAAGAGCACTTGGACTGCTAATACGAATCTAACGATACCTCAATTGTGTAAATCCGTTCAAAGGTTCTAGAGATATGAGGTAATAAAGAATATTACATACATACATACAAGATACGCGCAAAAAACATAACCCTTCCTTAGCAGTCGGGAAAAAAGATTTGTAGATCGTACAACGTTTGCATGTAACGAGACTCAACGGACCACTATGAGATTTGTATTATTTAGTAAAACTCTCCGTACAGAGATGCCAACAGCATAATAAGATATAATAAGTAGTCAGAATGCTTAGACGGTTTACGACCAAAGTACGCGGCTTCGAATCCATAATTATTAATATATCAAACTAATATTTGGGCACCTAAACCTTTTATTGATTAAACGAAACCAATATGTAAACAACACTGAGTCACGATATCGTATTTCATATCAGATGCACGGTAGGTACACACGCACCCTCCCGTCTTCCATAAGTCGTAAATTTTGTACTATATGGAATTTTTACTTCAAAACATTCTTATAGTGGCAAGCAACTGTTAACGGGACAAATTATGGGTTCGATTCCCCTTCGAGGAAAGCGTTGAGTTCCGCCTAGAAATCGTTGGAAGGAGAGGAGGGGAGGTTCTTGACACTAGGCTCTCTCTGCCTACAATATACAGAGTAAAAAAAAAAAATTGTTCATCTTAGCTTTTTTATTTATTATATATTTTATTTTATAATTTTGTTATGTCAGACTTATATTCCAAAGCCACGTGGCCTGGTTTTTAAAAATAAATCTTGATGTGCTTATTTCAAGTAGTAAATAACCTTCACATAGTGCATCCGTTCAATTACGACCCGTTTAATGAAAGTTTCGAATTCGTTAAAAACTGCATTGAATACATAAATGAGATTTAAAAAATTAAATAAAATATGTCTTTAATTGGTATGGATATTTAAATATCAGTTGAAGAAGAGTTTATATTTATTTAAATTTTAATCTCAAAATGGTTATGAAATCTGATCATACATATATATATAGATACATAAAACAAAAAAAAATCCTAAAAAATTAAGTTTTTTTTAAGACTTCTTACTCTCCTCTCCAGACTCTCTTACACTATATACTTGAACTCATGATAAAGGATCTTCACAAAAGGATAGGCGGACAAAAAAGTAATTCCTTAAAGGGTTCCTATAATGTTTTTCTTCTTTGCTTTTGAGGTACGAAAACAAATGAAACAATTTGTTAATATAGCATCAATTTTTGTTTCGCCCAGGCGTCTATTTAGCTCGAACATGCAGTCTTACTACACTTACCACGGATCAGTAACTACGCCTCAGTGCCAGGAAGCGGTCACTTGGATAGTTATGGACAAGCCCATCATCATTTCTGATACACAGGTAAGAAAATAATAAAAAAATTAATACACAAAAAAAACTCTTACAAAAATAGATACACGAAATATGGAATCGGTCAGACCAGTGTATATATGTAACCAGAAAAAAGGTGATGACCTTCTAACGGCTGAATGTATTTTCTCAATTATCAGTTTAAGCGCTACGATGGATTGAAATACATACAGGCACACACATACACAGACACGTCAACTTATAACACCCGTTTGTTTGTCGGGGCTAATAAAATACAATATAGAATAAACCATTGAGTCCAGTCGTGGCGCAGAGGCACAAAATGTGACTGTAAAATCGACTGGTTGTGGGTTCGATCCCCACTTGAGAAAAGGAAATATTTATTTCATTTCTTCGCTCTGGTGTCGAGGCAAAAGTGCCACGTTGGGTTCCGCCACTCAACACGCAGTGCCCTCCAGAACTCGGCGGAAAGTTGAGAATGGAGTGTCTTAACACTAGGTTCCCTCTGCCTACCCTGTATGCGGGATGCAGCATAAAGCTGATAGAATAAACCACAATATTAATAAGTGTTCAATTGACCTAGAAACCCAGCTAAAACCAAAATAAACCGGACTAAATCAGTTTCGACGAGGCTATTTATAAAAAAATATCAGATGAATAGATCGATACGGTTGATATTAAATTAAGTAATTTTTATAATAAAACGATCCATGGGACAGTGCCATTAGATTCTGCTACTAAACACATAATATTTCAAAATTATAGAGACGCGACACTAACTTCTTTATATTTATTGCAAATACAATCTAGTTCGTGAGTGTTAACTAGAAGGATTCGTGGTATTATATTACGCTAGGCAGGCTAGACTATACTAGACGAGACCGATGTTAGTTTAATGAATAATTGGTAACTGTTGAAGAAGTCGAAGAGACACTGCGACCTCCCACTCAATAAAAACGATGTATCTTTAACTCTTTACGCGACAGTCCCTCTGCCCATCTTTCTTTATACATGGGTAAGAGAGGGAAATTGAAAAAAAAAACTTTTAATCGAGACAAGATATTAAATTGATTAATATAATCAATTGAAGTACAAAAATATCAATTAAAATTATTATTATCAATAAAACAATTATGATAAATAAAAATAACCTAATCGTGTTATCTGTAAATGTGCAATATACGTATGTATCAATCATAATTAAAAATAATTATTTCCGACAAAAAGATTAGCTTCTGATTAACAATGATAAACATATTTTTTTAATTTATGTAAAAACTAGTGGGCGCGCGCGGCTTCGCCCGCTTATTTGGACACTTAGGAGTGAATTCTAAAAAACCCCGAAACACGTGTTCAATAAAATATTTTTAACAGTCTGAATTTCAAATTTTATAAAAATCGGTGCAGATTACATTTTTTTTCCATACAAACTTTCAACCCCTATTTCATCCCTTTAGGGTTAAAATTTTTCAAATTCCCTTCTTAGTGGATGTCCAGAATATGAAAATAAACATCTGCCCAAATTTCACGTTTCTACCATCAGCGGTTACGGCTCTGCGTGCGTCTTACCTCAGTCAGTCAGCACAAGTCCTTTTATATATATAGACTAGAGGGCGCGCGCGGCTTCGCCCGCTTATAAGGAGTGAATTCTAAAAAAACCACGAAACACGTGTTCAATAAAATATTTTTAACAGTCTGAATTTAAATTTTTATAAAAATCGGTGGCAATTTAAAGATTTTTCCATATAAACTTATTTGAACCCTTAGGGGGTGAATTCTTAAAAACCATGAAACATGTGTTCAATGAAATATTTTCAAGAGTCTGAATTTCAAATTTTATAAAAATCGGTACAGATTAAAAAAAAATTCCATACAAACTTTCAACCCCTATTTCATTCCTTTAGGGTTAAAATGTTTCAAATTCCCTTCTTAGTGGATGTCCAGAATATGAAAATAACCATCTGCCCAAATTTCACGTTTCTACCATCAGCGGTTACGGCTCTGCGTGCGTCTTACCTCAGTCAGTCAGCACAAGTCCTTTTATATATCGCACATTGAAAACAAAAATGACATTATACCAAAAACCCAATTTTTCAGTAGAGCAGTTTTAAGTTTCTTATATAATTCTTAAGCCCATATCTCGACAAGTAATTGAGAATAAGCTATGTTATTAGGTTTATATAATACTCTAACTATCGCTTTTATAATTTATAATATGAGTAAGATAAGTTAACTAGTAGTTGCAGAAAAAAAAATGGTTTTGAAAAAAAAGTTCAGCATAGTGTCACTTTTGTTTTTACATCACCAGTAAATTATATGTTTAACGACATGTTAAATTTATTTGATTATCTAATGAATGGAGTAAATTGATGTCAAAATAAAACATAAATATATTTTAGATGCTTAAATTATTTATTTGGATTACGCAAACTAGTCTTATTTAATGCGGTCTCGAAAACTATCACAGTATTCGTATGTTTATTTAAATTATAGATTCAACTAAAATTACTTCAAAATTATCACGAAAACAACCTTTATATGTCTTATAAAAAATAAACAAATAAAACAATATCTACTCTAAATTGTTAATTAATATTAATCAATGACATCTTCACGAGCATATTTTTTTAATTAAAAATACTTTCATAATAGGGACAAATTATTTTAGACGTCGATTCTTCTCCTTAAGGGACAGTCATTGCGGCTTGTAAGTCGTAGCATGCCACTATAAAATTATTTGACACTTGTTCTTCGTCACTAGCCTTTTCTTCACGACTTTTCTCTTTTTCTGCTAAATGGCGGTCATATTTTTCTTTCGAAGCTTCCTTTATAGGATTATCAGCTAGCTTGTAAATTGTGCATTTTTCACACTGGTGCTTCTTTGGTATAAAGAAGCCAATAAAATTATAAATTTTTCATTAAAAAAAAATCGATATGAATGTATCTTCACAGAGGGTAGCCCTCGCCTTATGCAGTCTTTTTTGTAGACTGAATGCAAATCTACAAGTGATTCTCCAGCATCAACGAATACCTTTGTACCTTGCTCACGCAAATAATGGCTTTCGATTCTGGGGATGCTTTTTATATGTAAAAAAGTGGAGTAAAAACTCCTTCTATCAGATCATTAGATAATTTTCTATGATTGTCATGTCTTCCTCTTATATCTCCTTCCAAAACACCAGTACCAGTATCTTTTTATTAATTACTGTTGTAATTGTCTTTTTCTTCAGTTTATCATTTTCTTCTCCTTGTTTGTCAGTATTGTTCGCTTGAACACTTAGATTAACTAACTGAAGATTTGAAGGTGTAACGGTATCATCAACTACTTGTGGAATAGTATCTTCAACTCGTTCTATAATTGTATTATTGTTTGATGTTTTTCCAAATGTCTGATGCTTTATTTCGATATCATCTCTTTCAGAAAATTTTGCTAGTACAAGTTTTGATATTATGAATACCTTGGTGACTTTCAATAAGAGTAGTAAAAGAATTAGATGGCGTGCTTGTGAGAGAAGAGGATGATCTAGAAGTGAACGAGCTGTAAGACGATGAGGTTGATATAGATCGATTGCGTTTGTTTTTTGGAGGTAAATACGTTTTATCATCATCTGATGCGGGAGAGAAGTCACCATCATCACTATATTGTTATGATTTCCATGTAAATTACTCATAATATTTAAATTAGAAGCTGTAATTGTTGTAAGGGGAATATTAAATTGTTCGAGGTTGCTGGTGGAACTGAAAGAAGGCTCAGTATTTTGGTTATAGTTATAACCAAAATCCTTCCCAAGCGCTAGTTATAATATCTTTTTTCCTCTACTTCTCTATGGATCCATGATAATTTATATAATTGCTGAAATACACAAAAAAAAATAAACAAAAAAGTTAAATCAAAATTCAAAACAGTGACACTTTACGTAAAATGACGTTCATTCAATATGTTGTTAACACATATAAAATTAAGCAATTAAATCAGAAAAATGACACTAAACAAAATATGCCTCTTATATAAATTATTTAAACATAGTTATGTGAAATATTAGAGTGGAGAAATGGCACTATATTAATTATGTCAGTACTGTAATATTTTTTTTCTGCAATTTTGATAATAAATTAATAAAAAATGACACTATACTAAAAATGTCAATAGCAATTTTGTATTTTTTTGCAAGTTCTATTATAAATAAAATAAAAAATGACACTAAACAAAATATGTCACTTTTTTACTTACCTTAACTAGCGTTCTATCTAGCAGTTTGGGCATTACTAGTTTAGTGTCGGTTTATTATTAACCAATCACGCTCGCAACAACAAAGTATGAAACGACATTAGCACTATCTAGCGAAAACTAATCGGACTATTAAAGCAAGTGTTTTTGCAACTGACGTGTTTTTATTTATAGATTCTACATGTTGCCATAAGTCAAAAACATACTTTTTTGTATAATGCCATTTTTGTTTTTAATGTGCGATATATAGATTAGCTTCACGCTGTATCCCAAACATAGCAATGTAGGCAGAGGGAACTTAGTGTTACGACACTCCGTTCCACACCAGAGCGAAGAAATGGAAACATAAATTGAAATAAATATTCCATTTCACCGAGTGGGGATCGAACCCACAACCAATCGCGTTTTACAGACATACTTTGTGCCCCTGCAAAACGACTCGCCTCTTATGTTAAAATATTATCAGCATTAATTCAACAAGTATACGACGTTATACTCGGTGCTGTAATCTATCTTGCCAATATGAGGAAATGAAAATATTTCATTCCCCCTAATGAAAATCCAAATCACAACCTTCACGTCTATACTCAGATGCTATCGTACTGTGCTACAATTATAATTTAATACAAACTGTTACATACCTATTATAAAAAAAACTAAGGAATCTGGTTATTAATTTGCTAGTTGTCTTCATATATTGGGAGGGGGGGAAGTGTAGAGGGAACTTGGGAACCTAGTGTTAACACACTCCATCCCCATTAAAATATTTCTGTTCCCCAATTTCCGTCGAATTCTGGAGGCATTACACGTAGAGTAGCGTAACTTTAAGGCGTACCAGGACGAGGAAAAAGATCATATTAAATATTTAATATCCTCGACTGGCAAACGAACCCGCGACCTGTTTCTTTTACGATCGCACGTCTGTGTCTGACATTATGCCTGGATTAGAATGGCAAATTTTTAATTTATTTAATCTAAGAATAGAATAATAAACTATTTTCATTCCACAGTACAAACTGCTCAGCAAAGTTGACGTAGGCGGCATCCACAACTACAGAAGCTTGCAGCCTGTCAACAGAGTTATATACAGAAGCGTGGCATCCCGCACCTCTGTGGCATTACCTTCCGTAGGAAATTTGACTACTTTTATAAACCAGTCGGCGTCCATCTCAAAAATTGTGAGCAAAGGAGTATGTACTGTGGTGAATATAAAGAGTGAGTACTTAGGAGATAACGTTGTACAATGTGAAAAACCTGTTTAAGAAGAAGAAATTGTGAAAGTAGTCACGTACTCGTATTAAGGTATATTGTTATTTAGAGCGTATTATATAAGGTTACGATTAAACTCTCAGCAGGAATCAAACCTGCATCTACTGGGTAACAATACAAATTCATATCCTCCAGTAAAGAGTCAGAGATAAATTTTATGATAATCTTTGGCTTGCACATGATAGTAATTGAATAGAAAATTGCTGTGAAAATAAATAATCATCTCATTCGTATCTTATCTTATAAGTGAATATATATTAAATGTAATCTTTTCAATATTACAAAATTTTTGCAGTTTTCTCTTATCCTTATATCATACAAGCATTTAAGAAAGATCAAAAAAATCGATAATTAAAAACCCCGACTGCTGTTAAAGAAATGAAGGCTGTAAAAAAAGAAACAAACTAGAAAAGAAGTAATAATTTTCAAACGTCTGAAAATATGTTATTGAATCATATTTAAGAACATTTTCGATCATGTCACCTTTCAAACAAAAAGAACTAAATCAAAATCGGTTCATCAGTTTTGGAGGTACGATGCCACAGACACGTCATACTTATAGCCCTTCAGTTTCCGTCGTGGGTTATTAATTTGTATATTGTATTTGTAAATAGTACAGAAACCTTTGTTTTCTGATATTATATTTACAAGAAGGGAACAATATGGAAGTTGGGACTAAGTAATGTGGGAAATACGAGTACAGCGAGAGTTTAAGTAAAAAAGAAAAAGCATTTCATACGTTTAGTCGGTTAATATATTTAATATTTTATAATACTTTAAAGTGCTTTTTACGATTAGAAAAATAATTATAGATAAAAAATATGAATAAATGTTGATCCTTTGTGTTGATTTTCACCAGTGGAGTGGACGTGGAGTGGCAGTCCACGTTTGTAGGATCAAATTTTTTATGTTGATATGTGAAAAAAAACAGCTTCACACTTTTTCGATCAAGATTAACTAAAAACTAACTAAAAAAATGGATAAAGTGATAGGATATTTAAACTAGAAGCCACGCGTACAAGACATGCAATTGTAAAAGCGAATGTTGATAGGAAAAGCATTTCTGATAATTATAATATATAGATAATTATAAATAATAAAAAACATGTTTATTTTAAATAAGGATCCTTCTTTTTCGTCTCTATCATGGCATTACTCTATACTGTACCATACAATTTTAATTTTATAAAAAGAAAAAGATAGGTAATATTATTTCCTATAAACAAAAGTTTTTAATTTGTTTTATTTAATAAATTTTCTAGGCTAATATTTTACTATTAATTTTGATCTTTTTTTATAAGTAAAAAGCATTTTTTATTAAGTATATTAAGATTACTTTTTATAATATTTATTTCTTGGGGCTGTGAACTGTAAAGATAATGAGATATTGATTTATAAGAGAGTGTGAGACTCTACTTGGATTTCATTGTTAATATTTATATACATACTATACGGGCGACGAGTCGTGGCCGCCCTAAAGAGGTACATGTGGATTTAAATTTTGGATTTTTCTTATTTTTCATTATTTTCTTCCCGAGTGAACAATGCGAAAGAGCTTAGAAAAACTAACTTAAGGGCGGCCACGAATCGTCGACCATACTGTATGTATGTATATCTCTGTTAGAAATAGATTTATAGTTAACAGTTTTGTTAAAGGTTGTGTTTTGTGTTCTCTATTTGTTAAATTATATGAAGATTTTTATGAAATATATTATATTAAAAATATTTATATTGTTTTATTATTCCATTATACGATTAAGTAAATCTTAATTTCTTTCTTTAAAAAAAGATTAAAAAGAAAAAAATCCACTAAAGCCGGTATTTTACAAGTCTGAGGCATTAAAATTACTGAAACGCTCGGTGATAGATGATGAGTCGTTCAAAAATGAAGCATACCTATAACTTCACTAATAAATAAATAAATTTAAATAAATCATCTTCACGCTGTATCTCACACATAGCAGGGTAGGCAGAGAGAACCTAGCGTTAAGACATTCCGTCCCTCACTTTCCGCTGTGTGCGACATACAGCGTGAATCTGATTTAATTTTGACACTACATTTACACAAAATATTTAAATGTTGAAGATGTGGATGACACCGGATAAATATACGAAATTAAAATGTGAGTTGATTAAGCGACTCTCCGTGTCGAAGGAGAACAAAGTCAAAAAACTATTAATGTTGTTCTCATGTGTTCCTTAGGGAAGATGCTCTTAGAGGTTCATTGTAACAAGCTTATACAGGGCCGCACGAAGTCATTTTGAGGAAAGATAAATATTTCATAATTAAAGTAAGAGGAAAAGATGTCACTGTATCAGTAGACCGCCTCAAACCAGCTTACATACTAAAAAACGATTCTTCAAATGTACCGGAATCAAAGTTCCCTATTACAACTACTTCTCCAAATTTTAAAACGACCAGATCTGGACGACAGGTTAAATTTACCGATTTTTATCGCCCTTAGACACGGTCTCTGGAGGGGAGTGATGTGGGTGACTCAGTATCATTATATCACACACATATATTTAGAATAGGCATCTGTACCTATTTAATAAAATAATAAAATAAATGTAAGTACACATACACATTCTAACCTAACTTACCTAACATTACATAACTAACTTAAATAAACATTAGTAAATATACATAAAAATTATAAATAAAATAATACTTACCGATCGCTGCAACTGTGCCATAGGGACAAGTCAGTGGCGTAGCTAGGGTATTTGCTGCCTGGTGCGGCTTAGGACTTGATGCCCTTTAAAATGGTCAAAATAATTTCAGATTTCAAACCACAGTAGAGTAGATATATAATTTTTTATTGCTTCAAAACTATAATAACAATATATAAGTTATAATGGGGGTACAATGGTGTGTCAAGTGGCGACGAATGCGGCGTTGGAGACCGCCACCCAACACGCCACGAGGTGGAGGATGGAGCTACAAATAGCTACGTGGAATGTAAGAGGAGGGATGGAAGAAAAGATGAATGAATTATTAGATGCGATGGATGATAGAGATTTGGATGTCGTTTGTGTGACAGAGACCAAGCGAAAGGGCAATGACACGACCGATTTGCCGGGCAGTCGGGTCGCTTTCTGGGCCGGCGTACCAGAGAGCGAGCGGGGCTGTCAAGGTGTAGGTGTTATTGTCCTCTCGATTGGTTAGTGCAGCAGTTGAATACATATTATATTCTTGTTAGTTGCGTATGCGCTAGTATCCACAGCTCTATTAAGCGAACTCGAGGAGTTTTGGGAGAGTGTCAGGGATGTTCTAGGTAGCGTTAGAGGGAATGAAAAATTAATAATATGTGGCGATTTGAATCGGAACTGCGCGAAGCGGTTACGAGGGAGGGGGTGGGAGTGGTCAGTATGGTGACAAGAAAATAAATGAGACTGGAAAGCTTATATTGGAAATTTGCAAGAAAAGGAATTTGTTTGTGGCAAACACGACGTTTGAACACAAATAAATTCACATGTATACATGGGAGCGAGCGGAAGGGAAAAGTATGATTGATTTATTCATAGTGGATCAGCGTATTCGAAGCCAAGTTATAGACACGCGAGTGTTTAGTGGTTCTGAGCTGGGAACAGACCATTATCTAGTCGTTGCTAGAATAAGGGGTCTGTTTGCAGGTTGGCGCAACTACACAAGGTGCAGTTCAAAAAGCTGGCCGCCTACTAACCTGGCCCCAGTAGTCGCGCGCAGGTTCCTCCCGCGCGCTACTCCGAGCAGGCCGTCGAGGGTGACGCGACGTGCCTTGCAGGCTCCCGCCGCCGCGCTTCGCGGAAGACTATTGTCCCCGCGTCTCGCGGCCACTGGCGGTCGAGGAGGAGCACCGTGAGATTTTAGTGGGTATTCGGACGGCCTACATCTGCCAGTCCGCAAGTCCCACATAACCCGCTCGAGTCCCCACTCGGGCCGGTATCCGTAACAGGATTTCCTCACGAAAAAAAAAATGTCAGCTTGGTTGTTCAATTTGTATTTGGATAGCCTGAGGTTAAGTTTAACCAAACAGCTGTTAGGCGAGCTCTGTCCTCTTTGGACATCCACAAGTCGAGCGGGCCAGATGGCATCTCTCCCTTAGTGCTCCGTTCCTGTGCTCCTGAGCTGACACCGGTGCTAACGCGTTTGTTTCGGCACTCTTACTCAGTCGGCGTTGTCCCAGACTCATGGAAGAGCGCTCTTATTCACCCGATCTCAAAGAAAGGCGATGGTTCCGATCCATCTAACTACAGGCCTATTGCTATCACCTCCCTGCTCTCAAAAGTCATGGAGAGCATTATCAATAGCCAGCTTTTGGTTTATCTAGAGGATCACCGATTGATTAGTGACCGACAATATGGCTTTCGCCATGGTCGCTCAACCGGTGATCTTCTAGTTTACCTCACCCATCGCTGGGCTGCGGCTATTGAAAGCAAGGGAGAGGGCCTGGCAGTTAGTTTGGACATGGCGAAGGCCTTTGATCGGGTGTGGCATGAGGCGCTCCTGGCTAAACTTCCATCCTATGGGTTTCCCGAGAATTTATGCAAGTGGATCGCCAGCTTTCTCACTGGGCGCAGCATCAAGGTCGCTGTCGACGGTTTTTGCTCTAATCATATGCCCGTGAACGCTGGCGTTCCCCAAGGCTGCGTGCTGTCCCCTACGCTGTTTCTTCTGCATATCAATGACATGTTAAAGGATTCTAGCATTCATTGCTATGCAGATGATAGCACGGTGAACGCTGTTTACTCCGGCCGAGCAAGTCTTTCTCGGGAAAACGCCGAACAGTGCCGAAATAAACTTGTGTCTTCCGTTGAGGCATCCCTCAACAATGTCTCCTCATGGGGTGAAAGGAACCTAGTTCAGTTTAACCCCCCTGAAGACACAAGTTTGCGCGTTAACCACAAAAAAAATCCCATTTATCGTCTCACCAGTCTTTCAGAACATTCCCCTTACAGCCGCGCCCAGTATCAGTATATTGGGCCTCAATGTTTCGAGTGACTGCCAGTATCGCGATCATTTGGAAAGCAAGGCCAAGTTGGCCTCGAAGAGACTGGGGGTCATCAACAGAGCGAGACGGTACTTCACGCCAAAACACCGTTTGGCCGGCAGGCAGGCAGGTTCGGCCTCATATGGAGTACTGTTCTCATCTCTGGGCTGGTTCACCTCAGTATCAGCTTGAACCATTCGATCGCATACAACGTAGAGCCATTCGAATCATTGGGGACCCAATAATCTGTGAAAGGCTTGATACTTTGGCTTTGCGTAGAGACGTTTCCTCGCTGTGCGTTCTCTATCGCATTTATCATGGGGAGTGTTCTCAAGAACTGTTTGACCTATTACCTGCCGCCGAATTTTCTAACCGCACAGTACGATATAAGCTGAAATATCATCCACACCACCTGGTTACGTGGCAATCCACTACTGTGCGGTTTCGTAGGAACTTCCTTCCACGCACCACGGAACTGTGGAATGGCCTACCCGCGGCAGTGTTTCCAGGTCGATATGACATGAGTACCTTCAAAAAGCGCGTCTATCTCTACCTTAAAGGCCGGCAATGCACCTGTAGCTCCTCTGGTGTTGCACGGGGCCGTGGGCGGCGGTAATCACTTACCATCAGGTGACCCGAACGCTCGTTTGCCTTGTCCTTTTCCATAAAAAAAAAAGCTGTCTCCATGGAGTGAAACAAAGTAATATGGGAGTGAAAGTTGGCCTGAAGTGAAAGGTGACCTGAATGTGAATTGCCTGCTGTACGCAGATGATGCAGTGCTTATTGCATCATCAGAATGCGAGTTGCGGGCATTGGTCACCACTCTGAAATAAGGGTGTGAAAATAATGGTCTAAGCCTCCATGCGAATAAGACAAAGGTTCTGAAATTCATCTCAAGGTCATTTTTGAAAGAAATGAAGAACGGACGCAAAATCAGTGTCAATGGTAAAATATTAGAATAGGTGAATGAAGTGGTATATTTGGGAAGATTGTTCAGTAGAGATGGAAAATATGGGATGGATGTGGAAAGGCGTATTGCTGCCGGTAACAGGGTTAATGGAGCCTTAGCTGCATTGATGTGACGGCGAAACGTCAGCACACCTGCGCGTTTGGCCATACACAATGCAGTGTTGGTACCGACGCTGTTAAACGACAGCAAAACGTGGGTATTACAGAAGAAGAATGAAAGAAAGATGAATGCCGTGGAGAATCTCTTCGTAGGATATGCGGAGTTAGCTTAGCCGATTGAATCCGTAATGAAGCGATACACAGAATGGCAGGTATTAGCGAGGATGTCACGGTGAGAATGAAGAAGAACACGCTCAGCTGGTTTGGGCACGTCGAACGAATGAGTGATGAAATAATGGCAAAAAAGATTTATGATGGACAAGTGAGTGGTAAGAGAGATAGAGGGAGACCTCGGTTGACCTTCGAAAACACAGTATCAAAGATACTGGAGGAAAGTCATATAAAAAGCATGAGGACTCCCCGGAGAGCATGTATGAAGAGGTTGATAACAGTGGACAAGGCGAAAGAGGTATGTTGAGACTACGGTCTCGCTACGGCGTTTGGCGTTCCGTTCTCTCTGACTACCTCGCTAGGGATAAAGCGTGAAACTAAGCTAAGTTATAAGTTATAACATTAGATTTTGGTAATAAATATTGCAAAAATTTAAAACGGAGATTACGCGCTTTTTGACTAGCAAAGTCATTAATCACATTTTCAAAATCAATAGTATCGACTAGTTCATGTTCAATTGACATGATAGCGAGATTGTATTTTTCATTTTCATTCTCTTATTTTTCTTGTACATTCCTTGATTCTTGATTAAAAAAAATTAGAAGAATTGATATTGGATAGACTTTGTTGCCCCTTTCCATTTGTTGCCGTTGGGGGACGTGCAAATGTAAACGAAACCGACCTGGTCTGTTTCCAGGTAAGTATGAATATTTTGTGATGTAATAATGTGATAGTTTAAGAAATTAATAGTAAAATGATAGCCAATGTACAAACTACAAAGCAATGTTACTAAGGTAGGTGACACATTAAATGTTTTAATATAACAAATTAATACAAAAACATTATTTATTTAAAAAATAATTTATGTTTTTAGATTTCGTTTATTTATTTAATATGATTTTTTTTTGTTAAATGTTATATTTTATAACACTTATAAAATAATCATTTACTTATTATTTACATTATTCTTATTTTACTTTCTTATGCTTAGTATCTTATTAGGTGAAGTACTTACTCAGTGTAGCATTGACTCTGTTATATTTTGCATTAAATATATTTTATGAGAAATCCTTACCAAATGTACCTAATGATAATAATAATAATGTACAATAGTAATTTTCATCGCAAAAAAACCTAATATTCCAAATCCATACCTAAAATTCAAATTAAAATTTATATAAAAATTTAAAAAAATATCAAGATTAGTCAACTTTTTTGTTTATGGGTGTAATTGTGGTGTGTGCGGGATAAAATTAAATTCAAAGTTCAATTCAACACTATTATATTGTCTTTCAAATAAATATATATATATAGCCGTAACAAATACTACAAGTCCACATACACTATATGAAGAAAAGAAGGCGCAATGGGGTAAAGGTAAGATGTAGAATATAGTGGTTTTCCACGTTAATTATATAAGAAGGAGCTCAAACAAAGTAACAAGGTTTTCGCGTCAGAACGTAAATCGCGACTGGTGCATATATTGAAGGAGGCGATCGCGCGAGCCGCGGCCGCCGGCCGGCCGCGGGACCTGTTCCGTCAAGTAATAGAACTTGTCCCAGTGGCGTAGCTGGGGGGGTGCGAGCGGTGCGGTCGCACCGGACAACAAATGGAAAGGGGCAACAAAGTCTATCCAATATCAATTCTTCTAATTTTTTTTCAATCAAGAATCAAGGAATGTACAAGAAAAATAAGAGAATGAAAATGAAAAATACAATCTCGCTATCATGCAGTGGCGTAGCTGGGGGGGTGCGAGCGGTGCGGTCGCACCGGGCAACAAATGGAAAGCGGCAACAAAGTCTATCCAATATCAATTCTTCTATTTTTTTTTAATCAAGAATCAAGGAATGTACAAGAAAAATAAGAGAATGAAAATGAAAAATACAATCTCGCTATCATGTCAATTGAACATGAACTAGTCGATACTATTGATTTTGAAAATGTGATTAATGACTTTGCTAGTCAAAAAGCGCGTAATCTCCGTTTTAAATTTTTGCAATATATTTTACCAAAATCTAATGTTATTACTTATAACTTAACTTAGCTTAGCTTCACGCTTTATCCCTAGCGAGGTAGTCAGAGAGAACGGAACGCCAAACGCCGTAGCGAGACCGTAGTCTCAACATACCTCTTTCGCCTTGTCCACTGTTATCAACCTCTTCATACATGCCCTCCGGGGAGTCCTCATGCTTTTTATATGACTTTCCTCCAGTATCTTTGATACTGTGTTTTCGAAGGTCAACCGAGGTCTCCCTCTATCTCTCTTACCACTCACTTGTCCATCATAAATCTTTTTTGCCATTATTTCATCACTCATTCGTTCGACGTGCCCAAACCAGCTGAGCGTGTTCTTCTTCATTCTCACCGTGACATCCTCGCTAATACCTGCCATTCTGTGTATCGCTTCATTACGGATTCAATCGGCTAAGCTAACTCCGCATATCCTACGAAGAGATTCTCCACGGCATTCATCTTTCTTTCATTCTTCTTCTGTAATACCCACGTTTTGCTGTCGTTTAACAGCGTCGGTACCAACACTGCATTGTGTATGGCCAAACGCGCAGGTGTGCTGACGTTTCGCCGTCACATCAATGCAGCTAAGGCTCCATTAACCCTGTTACCGGCAGCAATACGCCTTTCCACATCCATCCCATGTTTTCCATCTCTACTGAACAATCTTCCCAAATATACCACTTCATTCACCTATTCTAATATTTTACCATTTACACTGATTTTGCGTCCGTTCTTCATTTCTTTCAAAAATGACCTTGAGATGAATTTCAGAACCTTTGTCTTATTCGCATGGAGGCTTAGACCATTATTTTCACACCCTTCTTTCAGAGTGGTGACCAATGCCCGCAACTCGCATTCTGATGATGCAATAAGCACTGCATCATCTGCGTACAGCAGGCAATTCACATTCAGGTCACCTTTCACTTCAGGCCAACTTTCACTCCCATATTACTTTGTTTCACTCCATGGAGACAGCTTTTTTTTTATGGAAAAGGACAAGGCAAACGAGCGTTCGGGTCACCTGATGGTAAGTGATTTTAATCGTTTTAGACATTCCGTAGGTATCTTTTCAAGGATGTAGGTATTTTTACGTTCAACCATTATAGAAAAACAAACGCAGCATTGAGTTCCGTCACTCAACACGCGATGCCTCCGTAATTCAGCGTAGTGGACTTAGTAGGAACGGAGTATCTTAACGCTAGGTTCCCAGGTTTCCTCTACCTATCTTGCTATGTGCGTTAAGGAACAAATTAAAATTATATGATTTTCTTTTAAAGATGCAAATACAAAATGGAATTTCTTGTCGTTGCCGACAATCTTTTGTCGCCAAATCTGATGACTTAATTTTTTAAATAACGTATCCTTTTTTCAAAGACCTACTACATACATATGACAATATTCAGCCAATACTTATTTAGAAACCGACCAGGACCAGGAAGCGCGGGTTCGAGTCCTGCTACATTCAATATTTTATTCGTTTTATAAATAAGTAGACTACTAAGTATTTTTCTTCCCTAAGTGTGGAATAACACTTTAAAAATGTTAAAAATATTCAGCCAATCATTAAAATTTGACTTTGTTCGTATTTTTATATCATTGTGATTTTATAACAACATTCACAACCCATAAAGTTAATTATAAAAACATACATTACATAGCCGGGTAAGTAGAAATAACACCTACCTACCTAGGTAGGTATAACCGGTCTGCGAGAAAAACCGTCTGTCTATGTATATGGATAAAGTAGCGGAACTCAACGCTGCACTTCATCTAACCAGAGAGGAGAATTGAAAATTATTATATTTATTGTGTCTCAACCAACCACGTTGTCATACTTTTTACCCCTTGCCTGTAAATTGTATTTACTTAAATATTTTAAGATTCATTTCTAAAAGAATTGGCATCTCAACGTCAATCATTTACAATGCAGTCTATTTAAATTTGAAAAAAATAAAATGCACTCGTCAATCAAACGTCAAAAGAATTCAACGTCATAAGTCATTTAAAATTAAGCAATTTTCTTTGGAGTATATCCATAGATAATGATTATTATTAAAAAGACTTTAAAACATTTTCAGACATTTTTTGTTATGCCAACCAATATTAGATATATTATTGTTTATACAAAATACATATGAAGTAATAGTGGCTCTGTGGCATCAGCACGCGACTGTCATCGCAACAGGTTGTGGATTCGATTGCCACTCGAGGAAATGAAATATTCAATATTTTCATTTCACTTGTACCGTAACGAAGCAAAGCGCGGCGTTGAGTTCCGCCACTACAGAATTCAGCAGAAAATGTCATAATGGAAACGGGATAATTTTATACTAGTTCCATCTGCCTACCAGGCTATATGCGTGATACAGTGTGAAGCTAAAAAAATACAACATACGTCGACAATCTATCGCCCAATATTAATAACCTATGTCCTACGTCAATCTTCGATTGTTCCATATATCTATCCAATCTAGAGATTATATATATATATATATATATATATATATATATATATATATATATATATAGATATATATATATATATATATATATATCTCTTCTCTATCTCTATATCTTATAAAATAAGAACGCATTTCGTCTCTGTCTGGCCTTTCTAAGCGATCTTCTTCTAAACCACCCAACGGATTTTGATGCGATTTTCACCATTAGGTAGAGTATTTCTCAGGGAAGGTTTATATATGGTTTATTATATGTATATTTTATTGTAATTTGACATAAATATGATAAATGTGTATATGTGACACTTTCACGCATGCGCTGCTTTAATGGTAAGTCCTACATGAAAACAATGTACTAGAGTATTATTCCTCTTAATAAGATCTACAAAAAAGTCAGCGACAGCATATTTGTATCTTCTAAGGATAACATACAGTGAGCATATTTCTGTCTAAAAATAGTAATTTGAATATATTTTTAATTGTGAGGGATGTTTGTCCATAATGGTATCAATCCTTATTCTTTTAAATAATTTATTAATTTTCTACGTTAAACGAAGATAAAATTTGCTCTTTACACTAATTGGAAATTACGAATAGTTTTAGAGAAAAACGCATTTAATTGTTGACACATCGCGCCGGCTATAAACCGCAGATTTGGCTCATGTTTCGTTTATCCCTTACTCTCAGCATATAAATAAGTATATTAGTTACGTTGGCCATTTAATGTAGATCAAAACTGTCTTTTACTGTTTTTCATTTTAATAAGTACTTTAGAAGTTGTTACAATATCAAAAAATCCTTGCTGCGAAACGGCTCGCCACGCGCCATGTGTCCCCCCGCGCCCCGCGACGCGTCCCCCGCGCCCCGCTACGCGTCCGCCGCGCCCGTCTCCCCGCCTGCCTCTGTAGCGAAGTAGATTTAGATGCGTTTGTGCGTATTAGATAATTAGAGTTTAATGTATTATTTCAGCGCGATATATTTAGTTTCATCTTTTTTGATTAATAGAATAGTAGGTTGTCTTTTGTTTATCATTTCTTTCGTTTAAGTATCCTGTTGTTTATTTTGTTTACTTCTGTTCTTTTATTTTTTTTTTACTTTTTTAAACATTTTCTTTTTTAATTTAATTATGCCACAAGAAATGCAAATAATAATCGTTTAAGTCTTACTAATGAAAGCGTAGAGGAGACGGAAATTAGACGGTAATCTCTATATCTTATAAAATAAGAACGCATTTCGTCTCTGTCTGGCCTTTCTAAGCGATCTTCTTTTAAACCACCCAACGGATTTTGATGCGGTTTTCAACATTAGGTAGAGTATTTTTCAGGGAAGGTTTATATATAGTTTATTATATGTATATTTTAATGTTATTTGACATAAATATGATAAATGTGCACAAAGTCCTACCCGTTGAGACACTTTCACGCATGCGCTGCTTTAATGGTAAATCCTAGATGAAAACAATGTACTAGAGTATTATTCCTCTTAATAAGATCTACAAAAAAGTCAGCGACAGCATATTTGTATCTTCTAAGGATAACATACAGTGAGCATATTTCAGTCTAAAAATAGTAATTTGAATATATTTTTTATTGTGAGGGATGTTTGTCCATAATGGTATCAATCCTTATCCTTTTAAATACTTTATTAATTTTCTACGTTAAACGAAGATAAAATTTGTCCTTTACACTAATTGGAAATTACGAATAGTTTTAGAGAAAAACGCATTTAATTATTGACACATCGCGCCGGCTATAAACCTCAGATTTGGCTCATGTTTCGTTTATCCCTTACTCATAAAGCATATAAATAACTATATTAGTTACGTTGGCCATTTAATGTAGATCATAACTGTCTTTTACTGTTTTTCATTTTAATAAGTACTTTAGAAGTTGTTACAATATCAAAAAATCCTTGCTTTGAAACGGCTCGCCACGCGCCATGCGTCCCCCCGCGCCCCGCGACGCGTCTGCCGCGTCCGTCCCCCGCCTGGCTCTGTAGCGAAGTAGATTTAGATGCGATTGTGCGACTAGATAATTAGAGTTTAATGTATTATTTCAGTGCGATATATTTAGTTTCATCTTTTTTCATTAATAGAATAGTAGGTTGTCTTTTGTTTATCATTTCTTTCGTTTAAGTATCCTGTTGTTTATTTTGTTTACTCTTCTTCTGTTCTTTTATTATTATTTTTTACTTTTTTAAACATTTCCTTTTTTAATTTAATTACGCCATGAAAAAGTCGTTTATAGGTCGTAGAACAAGAAATGCAAATAAAAATCGTTTAAGTCTTACTAATGAAAGCGTAGTGGAGACGGAAATTAGATGATAATTTAAATATATTTTCTTATTGTAAGGGATGTGTGTCCATAATGATATTAATCCTTATATTTTTAAATAAGTTATAAATTTTCTACGTTAAACAAAGATAAACTTTGCCCTTTACAATATTTCGAAATTACAAATAGTTTTAGAGAAAAGCTATATCGACTCATGTTTAACCCTTACTTTCAGTATATATATAAGTATATTAGTTATCTTTTGGCCATTTAATATAAATTAGAATGTTGTTTACTGTTTTTCATTTCAATAAGTACTTTAGAAGATTAGTAGCACAGATTTAAAATTACGGTACTAAAAAATTACCTTTAGGTACCGCCCACCACGCGTCCCCCCGCGCCCCGCAACCTTTTGCTTATAAAAATGGATCCGCCGCACCCGCCTGGCTTTTTTCCCCCGGGCATGGGAGGAAGGCCTGGTCATCATGTTGCCCAAGGCTGGGAAGAGCCCGCAGCCTGAGGGATACCGATCTATAACCCTCCTTAGCGCGGTCGCCAAGCTGTTCGAGAAGTTATTCCTCTCACTTCTCCAGTCTCACATCCACCCACGAAGCGAGCAGTTTGGCAAGCGGGTATACCACTCTGGTTATACTAAGCCGCAACAGCGATCAACCGAAAGGAGAGTGCAATAGTAGTCTTCGTCGACGTAGCGGGCGTATTTGACCGCGTTGGCACCCGGGCCTACTTCATTAATTGCTCAGAGCCGGCACACCCCAGCACGTCGCGCATGTCTTTGCCTCCCTGCCTCAGTGACAGGACATTTTGCGTGAGAATTGAGAGTTCGAGGTCTAGCAGCGACTCGATCGCTGCCGTTGTTCCCCAGGGCAGCATTTTATCACCTGCTCTCAACACACTATACACGGATGACATCACAACGCCCTAGCGAGTATTACTCAACGAGAAATCCTGCAGGTGGTCCAGAACCTCATCCTCCGTCGAGTGACGCAGACGCCATACTAAGTGAGGAACACCACGCATCATCGCAACATAAAAATAGAAAGCCTGGAGGTACACATTGGTCGTCTCGCGTCCAACGCATTCCGCTGCACCAATGTATAATCTGCACCTAAGGAGCAGCACTCCGTGGCATACCCGGCCGCCCGAGGTCAGATGTAAGACTACTTCCGAGGGACTTTCTATTCTCCTCCAAATCCGACTCATGAGCCTTGCATTGAACATTGGTCGTTTAAGATGGGCCTCCCTCAGGAAACCGAGGGTCTCTCCTGACTGAGTTGACCGCCTAGATGGCATTTGATAATCCTTCCAATTTCATAGTGAGTCAACGCCCAGATGTCGTTCGGAGCTACTACGGAGATGGACGAGAGAATGCTTCAATTCTGCGCCTGGCTCTATAGCAAAGTTAATTTAGAAGCGATTGCACGTATTTTGGAGTTATCCAATGATTATAATGTATTTCAACGCGACATAGTTGGTTACATCTTTCGTTTAAGTATTTTTGGGTAAGAGAATAGTAGGTAGTCTGTTGTTCATAATTTTTTTCGTCAAAGTTTTCTGTTGTTTCTGTCATTTGTTTAAGTGTGTTTTTTTAAACAATTGGAACATCCTTATTGGGACTACGAAAATGCGGGTTGCATTAAGGTTTAAATAATTTTCACATTAGTAATCTTAAGGGTTTTGCAAACATAGGGTACATTATATGAATAATTCAGTAGTTAAAGCGGGTGAAGCCGCGAGCGGGTCGCTAGTTTAAATATATTTTCTTATTGTAAGGGATGTGTGTCCATAATGATATTAATCCTTATCCTTTAAATAAGTTATCAATTTTCTACGTTAAACAAAGATAAACTTTGCCCTTTACAATATTTCGTAATTACAAATAGTTTTAGAGGCCGGTCGTGGCGCAGCGGCACGAGGTGTGACTGCAAAACCGACTGGTTGTGGGTTCGATTTCTACTCGAGGAGGTGAAATATTTACTTAAATTTATATTTCCATTTCTTCGCTCTGGTGTCGAGGTTAAGCGCGGCGTTGAGTTCTGCCACTCAACACGCAATGCCTCCAGAATTCGGCAGAAAGTGGGGAACGGAGTGTCTTAACACTAGGTTCCCTCTGCGTACCCTGCTGTGTGCGGGATACAGCGTGAAGCTAATTTTTTTTTTACAAATAGTTTTAGAGAAAAGCTATATCGACTCATGTTTAACCCTTACTTTCAGTATATATATAAGTATATTAGTTACCTTTTGGCCATTTAATATAGATTAAAATGTTGTTTACTGTTTTTCATTTCAATAAGTACTTTAGAAGTTTAGTAGCACAGATTTAAAATTACGGTACTAAAAAAATCTTGCTGTGTAACGGCTCGCCACCCACCACGCATCCCCCCCGCGCCCCACCACCTTTTGCTTATAAAAATTGGATCCGCCACACCCGCCGGGCTTCTTTCCCCCGGGCTTGGGAGGAAGGCCTGGTCCGATACCGATCTATAACCCTCCGTATAGCGTTCGCCAAGCTGTTCGAGAAGTTATTCCTCTCACTTCTCCGGTCGCACATCCACCCTCGAGCGAGCAGTTTGGCAAGCGGGTATACCACTCTGGTTATACTACGCCGCATCAGCGATCAACCGAAAGGAGAGTGCAATAGTAGTTTTCTTCGACGTAGCGCGCGTATTCGACCGCGTTAGCACCCGGGCCTACTTAATTAAGTGCTCAGAGCCGGCACCCCCCAGCACGTCGCGCATGTCTTTGCCTCCCTGCCTCAGTGACAGGACATTTTGCGTGAGAGTTGAGAGTTCGAGGTCTAGCAGCGACTCGATCGCTGCCGTTGTTCCCCAGGGCAGCATTTTATCACCTGCTCTCTACGCATTATACACTGATGACATCACAACGCCCTAGCGAGTATCATTCAACGAGAAATCCTGCAGGTGGTCCAGAATCTCATCCTCCGTCGAGAGACGCAGGCGCCATACTAAGTGAGAAACACCACGCATCATCGCAACATAAAAATAGAAAGCCTGGAGGTACATATTGGTCGTCTCGCGTCCAACGCATTCCGCTGCGCCAATGCACCTAAGGAACAGCACTCCATGGTATACCCGGCCGCCCGAGGTCAGACGTAAGACTACTTCCGAGGGACTTTCTATTCTCTTCCAAATCCGACTTATGAGCCTTGGATTGAACCTTGGTCGTTTAAGATGGGCCTCCCGCAGAAAACCGAGAGTCTCTCCTGACTGAGTTGACCGCCTAGATGGCATTTGATAAACCTCCCAATTTCATACTGTGTCAACGCCCAGATGTCGTTCGGAGCTACTACGGAGATCGACGAGAGAATGCTTCAATTCTGCGCCTGACTCTATAGCAAAGTTAATTTAGAAGCGATTGCACGTATTTTGGAGTTATCCAATAATTATTATGTATTTCAACGCGACATAGTTGGTTACATCTTTCATTTAAGTATTTTTAGGTAAGAGAATAGTAGGTAGTCTATTGTTTATAATTTCTTTCGTTAAAGTTTTCTGTTGTTTGTGTCATTTATTTAAGTGTGTTTTTTTAAACAATTGGAACATCCTTATTGGAACTACGAAAATGCGGGTTGCATTAAGGTTTAAATAATTTTCACATTAGTAATCTTAAGTGTTTTGCAAACATAGGTACATTACATCAATAATTCGGTAGTTAAAGCGGGCGAAGCCGTGAGCGGGTTGCTAGTATATATATATATATATATATATATATATATATATATATATATATATGTGGAACAATTGAAGATTGACGTAGGAGATAGATTATTAATATTGGGTGTATATCTATATAATATATAAAAGGACATGTTCCTGACTGACTGAGGTAAGACGTACGCACAGCCGTAACCGCTGTGCGTAGAAACGTGAAATTTGGATACATGTTTATTTTCGTAATCTGGACATCCACTAAGAAGGAATTTTGAAAAATTTGAATCCTAAAGGGATGAAATAGGGGTTGAAAGTTTGTATGTAAAAAAAATGAAATCACCACCGATTTTTATGAAATTTGAAATTCAGATTCTTAAAAATATTTCATTGAACACATGTTGCATGGTTTTTGTAATTCACCCCCTAAGGGTGCAAATAAGGCGTTGAAAGATTGTATGGAAAAGTCTTTAAATCGCCACCGATTTTTATAAAAAATTAAATTCAGATTGTTAAAAATATTTTATTGAACACGAGATTCGTGGTTTTTTTAGTATTCACCCCTAAGGGTGCAAATAAGCGGGCGAAGCTGCGCGCGCCCACTAGTTATTTGTAGCATAAAAAATATTACTTTTTTTATCAGCTTCACGCTGTATTCCGCAAACAGCAGGGTAGGCAGAAGGAACTTAGTGTTAAGACACTCCGTTTCCCACTTTCTGCCGAATTCTGGAGGCATTTTGTGTTGAGTGCTAAAATCGAAATATAAATTTAAGTCAATATTTCATCTCCTCGAGTGGGGATCGAACCCACAACCAGTCGGTTTTACAGTCACACTTCGTGCCGCTGCGCCACGACTGGCCACAAAATTATTACTTAAGTAATCTATAACAGATAATGTAATAATATTTATATACTTTTTCTTCTTCTTCTTCTTCTTCCTGGCATTAGTCCCGGCTTTTGCCAGGGTCTGCCTTCCTACTTAACCTACTCCACTTTGCACGGTCTTTAGCGTCCTCGGTGGTTAGACCATTGGCTCTCATGTCCTGCTTCACGACATCCAACCAGCGCTTCTTTGGGCGTCCGAGAGGTCTCACTCCAGGGACTGACATAGCAAGGCATTTGCATCCGACATAGTTCCTAGGCCGGCGCGTAACGTGACCAAACCATCTCAGGCGACGCTCTTGGAGCTTATCCGCTACGTCACGGACTCCAAGACTACCTCGAATGAATGTGTTGCGTATGCGGTCAGACCGCGTTACGCCGCACATCCACCTCAGCATCTTCATTTCCGTGACGTGAAGCTCTTGAGTGTGCCGAGATAGTGCGGGCCAACATTCGCTGCCGTACAAAAGAACCGGTCGGATGATGCTCTTGTATATCAGACCCTTAAGTTTGGGCGGTATCCTGCGATCGCAGACCACACCAGTGACCTCCCGCCATTTGGACCAAGCGGCGCTTATCCGACTATAGACATCGTGATCGATGCCTCCAGACTCGTGCATAACGGATCCAAGGTACCTGAACTTTTCCGACTTAACGGCTGGTTCAGGACCTATACGGATAGTGCTCGAGTCCGGGCTCCCGCAGGCCATGTACTCGGTCTTCGACACATTTAGTTTAAGACCGCCGTTCTCAAGCGTACCCTTCCACAGGTTCACTTTACGCTCCAGCATCAGTCGGTTCTCGTCAATGAGTGCTATATCATCGGCATACATCATCAGCCATGGAGGCTGGTCTTGGATGTGAGCCGAGACAGTATCGAGCACCACATTGAATAAGAACGGACTAAGAGCCGAGCCCTGGTGAACCCCTACTGTAATCGGGAAGGGTTTAGTGTCGCCAACAGCAGTCCTAACCATAGAAGCGGAATCGTGGTACATGTCTCTGATAATCTCAATATAGGCTTCAGGGATCCCTTTGGATCGCAATGCCCACCAGATACACTGACGAGGCACACAGTCAAAGGCCTTCTGCAGATCTAAAAAGGCCACATGCAGAGCTCTCCTTTTTTCCCTGTATGCCTCCATCAATGTTCTGAGGGCGAAAACGGCGTCCATAGTGCCCGATCCTGGCTGAAATCCATATTGAGACTCAGAGATAGTACACTCGCGGCGGAGCCTGAGGTCGATCATGCGCTCGAAGAGCTTCATGGTATGGCTCATAAGCTTAATGCCCCTATAACTACCACAATCTTGAACACTGCCCCTTCCCTTGTAAACAGGGGTAATAAAGCTAAGCCGCCACTGGTGTGGCATCTTTCCAGTGTTCAAGATATGGTTAAAAAGGACAGTAAGCATGAGCACACCAAGAGAGCCCAACGATTTCCACGCTTCGATCGGAATGTCGTCAGGTCCCACCGCTTTTCCGTTCTTCATGCGTCGAAGGCAATTACGAGTTTCGTCAAGGGTTATCGGGGCAATAAGTCCGAGGTTAGGGGGTGGGTCGTGATGAAGACTGCATGGGTGCTGAGTATTCAGCAACTCCTGGAAGTAGCTTCTCCACCTCTCCTTCACAGAGGCATGACTACAGAGCAGCGTGCCCTGGGAATCTCTGACGCAAAGACATTTTGCGATATCTTGCGTCGCTTTATCCCGGGAACGTGCCAGTTTGTAAATGAACTTCTGCCCCTCCACAGTTTCAAGTTTGTCATACAGTGGTGACAAACTCTCACTGCGGGCTCTGGCTACAGCTCTTTTACTGGCACGTTTAGCTGCAATGTACTCCAGTCTGTCTTCAGGAGAGTTGGATTGCTGCCACTTCTTAAAGGCATCCTTCTTTTCACGAGTCACCTCCTGCACCTTGTCATTCCACCACCATGTCTCCCTGTCGATGACACGTCCTCCTCTGGAAAGGCCAAGAACTCGCCTGCCTGCCGCAATGATTGCCGACTGAGCTCGATCCCAAGCATCCTGAGCAGTCTCGGTGTTAGTCGAAAGATTATGACTTTTCACCTCTGCCAGGAAGTCGGTCTGCATCGGTCCATTCAGCAACCACCACTTGATCCGAGGCCTACGTTTCTCGGCTACTTTCTTCTTCGGAGTGACGTTAAAGTCCATGACAAGAAGACGATGTTGGGCCGTTAGGCTTTCGCCTGGGATGACCTTGCAGTTAGTTACCCTGCCCATATGACACCGTCTGGTCAATAAGTAGTCTATTTGAGTTGAGTGGGACCCGCTCTTATACGTGATAAGATGCTGAGGGTTCTTTTGGAAGAACGTATTCACGACGGCCAGATCAGACGCAATACAGGTTCTGAGAATATTTTCTCCCTCTGTATTGCGAAGACCGTGCCCAAAACCCCCGTGAACACGTTCATACGGCTCAGCAGCCTTACCGACGTGACCGTTCAAGTCCCCCCCAACTAAGACCACTTCGGTAGACGGTACAGCAAGTAGCACCTCTTCATACTGCTCCCAGAATGTCTCCTTTTCGGACGCGCTACATCCCGCCTGGGGAGCATAGGCACTGATTAAGTTTGTGGTAACGCCCTCAATCAGTACCCTAACTCGCATCAGGCGGTCGCAGCGACGGTCAACTTCAAGGAGCCCATTCTGAAGCTCTTCAGAAAGCACTACCGCCACACCGTTTTTACCGGAAGGTGACCCAGTGTATATAAGCCGGTAACCCTGCCCGATGTTACGGGACTTATTGCCCTTCCAGCGAGTTTCCTGGAGGAAAGCACACTGGACCCGACGTCTCATGAGTACATCTGCGAGTTCCCTGCATCGTCCGGTTAGAGAGCCAATATTCCACGTTGCAAAGCGGAGTTTCCGTCTGGGTACTAACGTCTTTAGCCGTGTCCGTACTTGACACGGTAGCCCTTGCCCACTTGTCGCAGGTGTAGGGCGATGTGCCTGCGCGTCGTTTTGCGGCGACGCCCTAGTCGTACCCAGTCTTTCCGTGGTTCGTTCCATATTATGGCGAGCTGTGGTTTTTAATGGAGCGATTGCCATCTGACCTCCAAAACCCCTATGTGGGGAGAAACCGGGGGGAGAGGAATAGGATAGATAGAAAAGGGGAAAGGATGGGCAAAGGGAGAGGGTAGGAAAAGGAGGAGATTAAGGAGGAGATGAAGGGGACACCACTTTTATGGACTGGACGGAGGTTATAACAAGTGGTGGCTCGAGGATCCGGGGTCGCGTACCCGTATGCCCAAGAACAAATATCGGACAGATATTAGTCAGGACACCCTCTGGACACCCAAGCTAAACAAAGAAATGAAGCATATAATAAAATATGTTTTATATATACAATAAAAAGTATTTATATACTTTTTATTGTATATATAAAAAATATTTTATTATATGCTTCATTTCTTTGTTTAGTGAAAATTATTATTATAAAGCGACACGTATTTTTCGCGTGGAGCTGTAAAGGCGAAAAAAACTTAATGCTACAGTTACATATGCTCATTTCTAGCACGAAAGCATGCTATTATTGAGCAATGCTCATATTAGCGAAACATTGCGGCGTTGAGTTCTGTTGTTGTGTTAAGACACTCCGTTCCCCACTTTCCGCCAATTTCTGTAGGTATTGCGTATTGAGTGGCGGAACTCAACGCCGCGTTTTCCCCTCGACACCTGAGCGAATAAATGAAAAAATAAATATAAATAAATATTTCATCTCCTCGAGTGGGGATTGAACCCACAACCAGTCGATGTACAGGCACACTTTGTGCCCCTGCAATTATTTATTCATTCATGAATATTTGTAATTCAAAATGTTAATAACGCATACACAGAGCTCGTGTTTTAAAAGATAAATTAAAAGATTAAGTAATATTATTTATAGATATTGATCATAAAGGATATGATAAAATTTATTTTTAGCCATTTTGTCAGTATCTAGATAAATTATTTTATAACAATCGCTAATCGCTCTTTCATAAAGGTTTTTTATTAACTTTGTTACCAGATTCTTATTCTTACTAGTGTCAGCGTATTTTTAAGGTTTCCTAGGTGTCCAAAAGGTAAAAATGGATCCTTATAGGATCACTTTCTTGTTCCTCTGTCTGCCTATCAACACCATTTATCTCGAGATCGCGTAGAGGTATAAAGCTGAAATTAATATATGAATTATTTAGGTCTAAAGTCTCTTAAAGGATAAAATAAGAGACATTTATTCATCGATTTTGCTGCTTTTTATATGAAATTAGCAGCGTAATTAAAATCTACAATGTACTGTCCGTGGACCTTAAAAAAAACATTAAAAACTTATATTTCTAGTTCGGTCTAATTTCGAACGAAATGAGCGCATATGGGCGTATGCAACCTTAAATTTGTTCACGTTTTTAAATATTACTTCCCACTATCCTACAATCCTAATCCGAGTCCGACTCGAACTTAACCAGTGTTGTTATTTGTCTTTTGCTAGTTACACGCTTCCTTTTTTCCATTATTTGCTTCTTTCTCATCTATACATATTCAACAACATTAATAAAATATGACATATTAAATAATTTGTGACTATTATTTCACTTTAAAACTATTTAAATAAAAAAATCGACTGGTTGTGGGTTCGATCCCCACTCGAGGAGATGAAATATTTACTTAAATTTATATTTCCTTTTCTTTCGCTCTGGTGTCGAGGTTAAGCGCGGCGTTGAACTCTGCCCCTCAACACGCAATGCCTCTAGAATTCGGCAGAAAGTGGGGAACGAAGTGTCTTAACACTAAGTTCCTTCTGCCTACCCTGCTGTGTGCGGGATACAGTGTGAAGCTAAAAAAAAAACTATTTAAATCACATTGCACCAGTACTTAAAGTACCAGTGTTTAACAAATTGTTCTTTGGCATTTACTCGGCGACCTAACAATTGGATGCCCCCTCAGGGGTACTGTTATATTAATTTAATTTAATTTCCCTTCTTTAGTGCCACGACACACTATATCGAAACGTCTCTAAATTAAAGAACGGAGTGTCTTAACACTTATTTCCTCTGTCCACTGTAGCAGGCTACAATAAATAGTATACAGGTGTGGTACCGTTGTTGCTGAGATACAGCATCACTAAATGGTATCTGTAATCAGACGACTACAACGCGGCCGTGCATTGTGGATAATGAACAACTTTGGATATCTATTAAATCAAAACATATTAACATTTAATTATTAATGATGAAATTGACTTTTTTTAGGGATAAGCGCGGATAATTTGAGGCGCCCGTTACAGCGTCAGGAGAACTCACGAAGAAAGTTGTACGCTGTGTCCCGCACATAGCAGAGAGTACAAAGAAAGCCTGGGATCCTGATATAGTACTTTCCAGCCCGCTCGTCGATTGTAAGCCGAGGTTCGAGCCCCGCAGGGGGCGCCCTTACAGTCGTCGACTCCTCTCAAGCAGCCAGGTAGTGCTTGCTTTTTCTTCTGGGACAGAGTACCCTCTTCCCTACCCACCCGGTGTCGCTGTAAAGGCCAATAGGGCTAACAGCATTTACCTCAAGTTCGAAAAGGCTGATATAGTATTAAGACACTCCGATCCCATTGAGACACTTCTGTTCTCCATTTTCTGCCGAGTTTTGGTAACAGTTGAATGACGGACTCAACGCCGCGCTCTCAACGCTGCGTCATCTATCTCAGCTATCAGAGGAAATGAAAATATTAAATTTTCATTTTCGCTAGTGGAAATCGAACCCACCCATCGCATTTAAAACATTCTCAATATTTTATAGATCATTTACACAAGTGGATAAATCGCTAAAATGTTTATTTTAATTTAATTTTTTTATAAAAAAAAATGTTTAATTTTCGTCTGCATAAATTAACTGAAGCATATGAACAAATATTCTTGTCCCACGCTTCCTTTTTGTTAATTCCTTGCACCTTTGTCATCTATCAATATATATAAATAAAATTGGACTGTCCGTCTGTACTTTCAAAATAACAGTATTTTCAGGTGCATACGTATAGTCGTTTACACGATACTAAAACACAAACAAACAATTTTTATAACATTTTAAATGTCTACCGTTTTTTCCGTTTGTTCAGGCTAATACCCGCAACAGGTGAAACGATTGTTAGAATTTTAGAATTAACAAATAAACAATCAAAATTTTCTAAGTACACTTCAATAATATTAAATAAATATTTGTATAGAGGCCAGTCGTGGCGAAGGAGCACCAAGTGTGACTGTACATTTGACTGGTTGTGGGTTCCCCATTCGAGGAAGTGAAATATTTACTTAAATGTATGTTTCCATTTCTTCAACTCTCAACACGCAATGCCTCCATAATTCGGCAGAAAGTGGGGAACGCCGTGTCCCAACACTAGGTTCCCTATGCCTACCCTGCTGTGTGCGGGATATAGCGAGAAGCTGATTTTTATTTGTTTAGTTGAAACGGACGTCGGAAATCATTATATATTAGCAGCGCGAGGCGGCTAGGTTATAATTATTTTAAATTTACCTAACAGTATATTAAAGAATATGTTTTTAATAGATAATTATATTGTATTTTTATTTAGTACAGCAGCGGCTTCCTATTTTAATAAAAAAAAATACTGTAAATATTTTTGTAGAAGTTGAGGCCAGTCGTGGCGCAGGGGCACAAAGTGTGACTGTAAAACCGACTGGTTGTGAGTTCAATCCCCACTCGAGGAGATGAAATATTTACTTAAATTTATATTTCCAGTTCTTCGCTCTGGTGTCGAGGTTAAGCGCGGCGTTGGGTTCTGCCACTCATCACGCAATGCCTCCAGAACTCGGCAGAAAGTGGGGAACGGAGTGTCTTAACACTAGGTTCCCTCTGCCTACCCTGCAGTGTGCGGGATACAACATGAAGCTGATTTATGATTTTATTTATATAGAACGTGACGCAGTGTAATAACATTAATTGTACATATGATGGCAGTAGATTCTGATAGCTATTTATTACTTATTTGCTTATTATATATCCGCTAGGGTACTTTATATTATATTATTAGATTATTTACCAACCACCTACATAAAAGTATTATTGGCATGACAAGTGACGTTGCCGCCGGTTTGATTTAAAAACTCACACCACAATCGAATCGAACCCACCCATCGCATTTAAAACATTCTCGTAATATTTTATAGGTCATTTACAAAAAATATCGATTTTTGTAAGCATATCCAATCACTTAAGTGTTTATTTTAATTTTATTTTTTTATTAAAAAAATGGTTATTTTAAATCTGTACAAATTAAGTAAAGCATATGAACAAATATTAGTTCTCGTATATATTTGGACAATGCGAAAAAATTAACAATGTCGATAAAAAAGACATGATGTCGCCGAAAAAATATTTAATTAATAGGTATTGTGTATTGAGGTCAGTGGCGCAGGGGCACAAAGTGTGACTGTAAAACCGATTGGTTGTGGGTTCGATCCCCACTCGAGGAGATGAAATATTTACTTAAAGTTATATTTCCTTTTCTTCGCTCTGGTGTCGACGCCAAGCGCGGCGTTGAGTCCTGCCACTCAACACGCAATGCCTCCAGAATTCGGCAGAAACTGAGGAACAGAGTGTCTTAACACTAGGTTCCCTCTGCCTACCCTCTCTCTCTGTATGCGGGGTACAGCGTGAAGCTGATTTATTTAATAGGTATTCATTTTAGTCATCTTTAAAATCGTTTTACCAGACGCTGTAGTATCAAGGAGAACTTAATGTTAATACACTCCTAAAGATCTGTGACAGGCTTTACATGTATCCTCGCTGTGCGTTCTCTATCGCATTTATCATAGGGATTATTCTGGAGAACTGCTTGATCTGCAGCCACACCTTCACCTGCTGTTAAATTTTCGAACAGTCAAGGACTGTGAAATGGCCTACTGCGGCAGTTTTATCAAGTATATACGATTTGGTTACCTTCAAAAAGCTCTGAAACTTATCTTGACCTTAAAGGCCGGTAACGCACCTGTAGTGTTACACGGAGCTCCTCTGGTGTTACACGGAGTCGTGGGAGGCGGCCATCGAGTGACCCATACGCTCGTCTTTTCCATAAAAAAAAGACTTGTGAACATGATAATTCTTGGCGGAACCGAATGTTAAGGCGGAGCCGAATGTTAAGGCGGAGCCAATTGATTATTTTTTATTTTTCCGTTTTTGAGACCAAAATTGAAAATAATTATTTCCTGGTAGTGGGAAACGACCCCAAAACCAGCGCCTTATTAGTCAAATGATATCCCACTGCGCCACTACGCCTCAATATATTCTAGAATGTATAAATAAATAATAGCCTTTATTGTCAATCAGTAGATAAACTACAAGCTACACTCTACCTTTGGAAGCGGTTAATGGAAGCCATTGACTGGCATCCGCTTTACGTTATACAGCAAAATGTATGTTGACTAAATATAATATTGTTTTTATTGTAGTTTTTTTTGGAAATACGATTGATATGAAGTAGAATAAATTAGAGTCAATATTTTGAAAAGGGATTATATCCATCCATCCATCATGAATATTTATACAAAGCGCAGTGTTGAGTTTCGCCGCTCAACACGCCTCAAGAACTTGACGAAAATAAAAAAAAATCGAAAGAACGGACATCTCTTACTAAGAAATGGAGAAATTTAACTCTTAGTTCTCCAGAATTCGGCAGGAAGTGGGGAACGGAGTGTCTTAACACTAGGTTCCCTCTGCCTACCCTGCTGTGTGCGGGATACTGCGTGAAGCTAATTTAATTTTAATTTTTTAGTTCTCTGGTTCCTTCTGCCTACCCTGCTGTGTGGGAGATACAACGTGAAGCTGATTTATTTTATTTTATCTATTGCTATGTAAATGTATAAGGAGCTACTTATGTATATTTTTCTTAATGCATTGTTTAAAAGTAAATTATAGAAAGATAATTCAAGGCCCTATATTTAACTTATAAAGAAAATAAGTTAAAAAAACCAAAAACACGCTAAGAGTTCGTCATCCATCATTCATTCCAGTTCCATAGTAGGATTCTAGGCACCAGGGAAATGAAGAGGCCAATTTCGCTGGTTTTCCAAAAGACATTCCAGGGTTTCGTTTCCTACCTTAATGCTCCATCTTTACACCAGTTTCATAATTTTTGATGTATTTTCACCTAATTTATGTACAAAGTACAACTGTCCAAGTCTCATGATGATATAAATATAACCAGTAGATCAATTTAGTTTCCTAAACTTTATTATATAGTTCCAAAGTAACATATCTGTAGTAGGCTGCTATTATTTTGGCTATTTCTATTATTTATTTTTTTTTTTCATTTTCGTAGATATAAAAATATATTTTTACGACATCACATCACAAATCTTAGATATCCTTTTTTAAATATAAAATATTTCGTAAGCATTTGTAAGCCTTCATTTCTTTATAATCCTGTCATTAGCAAAAACTACATTAAAATGTTGAAAAATAGTCACACATCATTGGTAAACAATTTTGTTTTATTCTGAGTTGCGGCAGTTAGGGCACTCCAGGGTGTGATTGTAAACACAGCGGTCGTTGATTCGATTCCGCCACTTATTCCGCAATAAATGCCTCTAGAATTCGGTGGAAAATGGAAAATGGAGTGGCTTAACACTAGGTTCCCTCTGCCTACTCTGCTGTGTGCACACTCCGTTCCCCACTTTCCGCCAAGTTCTGGAGGCATTGGGTGTTGAATGAAAATATAATATTTATTTAAATATTTCATTTCATCGAATGGGATTTGAACCCACAAACAGTCGATTTTACACTCACACATTGTGCCCCTGCGCCGCGACTGGCCTCATTAAATAACTAGTCAGACACATAATTCCGACCGCAGATACGAGAGACTCCATTAACTTCATAGTACAGATTTTTAGGTTTCAATACATAGACTATCTAACCCAAAAAGAATTTAATGATTCGATCCAAAGTTTCTGAGATAAGCGTGTTCAACCAACCAAATTCTACAGCTTTATAGTATTTATATGAGCACAAAATGTTATACATGTCATCCGGAGACCATTGTTGCGCAGTGAGTCAACGTTTGATTATGACGGTATTATTTTTAGGTTCGATCTCCACTCGAGGAAGTAATTATATTTTAACTTGAATTTAGGGTAAATTTAAAACGATCGCGGCGTTCAGTTCCGAAAGTGCAACATGTCACCACTATCTAAAAAAATAAAATTCAAAAAAAAAACTTAACCCCTGCGTCACTTGTATTACTTACGCTAAGAAAATATGTATAATTGATAGGATATAATACAATTCTCTATTAATTCAAGAGGTCAAATGAAATAGTATTTCCTTATTTATCAAAGCAATACATCAAACAATTGTTCGCCTTCAGCACTTCCTTATATCCTGGAAAGTTTATAAATATTCTATTTCATATTTAATAAATTTCATATTGTTGGTCGAGTCCAACAAAAATCTACAACCATACAGCAAAACTCGCAAACTCTCTTTCGCGCATAGCAGTGCAGGGTATGCAGTGGAAACCTGGTGTTAAGGCACTCAGTTCTTAGAGCTGCCAGAGTTTGACCAGAGCGGTGAAATGAAAATAATTATTTTCACGTGTTGAAATCGAATCCATAACCGTCGTATTAACAGTTAGACGCTGTGAGAGCTGACGCTGCGCTATGGCAGTTTATGATTTTGCTCATCTACTGAAAATTACTAATATTTTTATTCATGTTATATAGCATTCGGTGTTTCTATTGAGTTGCCGTGTAAGTCACATACTAAACTGGCGACAATATAATTGCATCTTGATACGTCAAGAAACTCTTCTTTTCACTTTCCACCCGATTTCGAGACATTGCGTGTGTGTTCAGTTGCGGAACTCTACGCTGTTCTATAAAATTATATTTTCTTATGTAAACCATGCCACCACTATTTAAAAAAATGTTAACCTTTAACTTAATTAACAAAATAGTGCTAACCTTAATCTTCTTCCCACTAATGCTACCCACTTTTTTCCTAACACCACTCCATCCCAATTAGATTTAATGATCGTTTCTTCGCATGAACGAGTCGCCACTTATGGCCAGCTATGCGCTGAAGCGTTCTCGTATCATGATCTTGTGTACATGACATATAAAGTTCGTACTCCGAAAATTAAGCCCACAATTAAGCCCACAATAATTATATATCAAAGTTTATAGTCAAATTATCGTAAATTTATCCGCCATGAAACACGCAATGCCTCGAAAAATTAGGCGGAAAGTGGGGAACGGAGTGTCTTAACAATAGGTTCCCTCTACCTACCCTGCTGTGAGCGCGATACAGCGTGAAGCTGATTTTTATCTTAAATTTATTTTTATTAATACTATACATCTATATTACATGTTTATATTTATTTTGTATCAAAAAATATACATAGAGCGACACAGTCATACAATAATCTAATTATTATTTAGTAATACATAAAATTATATATATATATATATATATATATATATATATATATATATATATATATATATATATATATATATATATATATATATATATATATATATATATATATATATATATAGCCCTATAACCAAATAGCCCACCAAAAAAATAAAACCAAATATTATATTTATTTTTATATATTATAATATTAAATTATTCTCCCAAAAAATATCTCTATATATAATAAGACAGTAAAAATATTTTGTCTGTACATTTAGTAATTTTGACTGAAATGGATATATATATATATATATATATATATATATATATATATATATATATATATATATATATATATATATATATATATATATATATATATATATATTATATATATATATATATATATATATATATATATAGCCCTATAACCAAATAGCCCAAAAAAATAAAACCAAATATTATATTTATTTTTATATATTATAATATTAAATTATTCTCCAAAAAATATCTCTATATATAATAAGACAGTAAAAATATTTTGTCTGTACATTTAGTAATTTTGACTGAAATGGATAGAGGGACACTTAAAAAGACTAATAGAAAGCAAAAAGATTTTTTTTGAATTTCTTGTCTGTCTGTCTGTCTGTCTGTCTGTCTGTCTGTCTGTCTGTCGACATATTGTTGTCCGCATTTTTCTCTGAAACTACTGAACCGATTTACTTGAAAATTTCACCAATTGCTTTGTTTTAACTCAATTTAGGTTCTAAAGTTTGGTTCATCAAAATCGGTTCATTAAAAAAAAAGTTATCGTCATTTGAATGAACTCAAGGCATTAGCTTGCCAGCGAATGTTATATAGAAATCGCGCTGGTATGACCCTGGCTAAAGAATGACATTCGAAACGTCTTGATTATATGACTGTTGATAAAAATATATATTTTTGAAGCACTATTATACAATATTTTATACAATAAAGTAAACAATGCCAGTCGTGGCGCAGCGGCAAGAAGTGTGACTGTAAAACCAACTGGTTGTGGGTTCGATCCCCACTCAGCTCAGATACAGGGTGAAGCTGATTTATTTATTTATTTTATTTTATTATAGTTGTCAATCAATTCTGCTTAAATCAATAATCATGTATTTTAAGCGGGCGAAGCCGTGGGCGGGCCGCTAGTATTATATATTACGCAATAACCAAAGGTTAAAACCCACTTAAAGAAATGTGCATACATAAATAAAAATAGAGGCCAATTTTTTATTCTTGTTCTACATGGCTTTTACCAGGATCTGATTTCCGACTTAATCTATTTCATTTTGCATGATCTAGGGTCAAACATATAGCACAGCACTTCCTTCCGATATAGACCTCCTAGGCTAGCGCACAATGTTTCCATACCATCTCAGGAGACGCTCTTGGAGCTTATTCACTACGTCACGAACTCCAAGACTATTTCGAATCGATACTACTTCAGCATCACAAACTCCATGACGAACTCTTAAGTGTGCCGAGATAATACTAGCCAGCACTGGCCGCTGCCGTATGAAAGAACTGGTCGGATCATGCTTTTGTATATCTTTTATAAATAGATATATTGGCGTTGGGCGGAATCCCAAGGACATCACAGATCATACCAGTCATCTCCCGCTATTCAGCCTAGGCCACGCTTATCCGGACTTGGACATCGTAATCAATGCCTTCGTATATAGTGAATCCAAAGTACCTGAAGTTTTCCGATTTAACAACTAGTTCAGGGTCCGGGCACCCGCAAGTCATAACTGTTACTGTATAGATGTGAGTTTGATTCTCATTCGAAGGGTTATATATTATATTAATAATTAAATGTAGTGAAATACTGCTAAATCTGTCTTTAGTGTAAAACTAAAATCATAAATCTTTATTTAAAAAAACCGGAAATACGTAAAAGGGATATGGCACTCGTTATTTATACCTACCAGCTATATTTTGAGACGACATTGACGGGACTCGTACAAAGTGTATAAACCACACCGGTAGAACTTCCCAAGAGATTTTTATTAGTAAATTAGGTGACCTGCGCAGAGATATTCATATTGTGACACATGGTCCTTGGAGAACCTATGAAATGTATTACATTTTCTTGTTATTGTTATGTTGTTTTTTTAACTTCAAGCTATATCCTACTTGTATATTCGGGAAGAACTTAGTGTTAAGACACTCCGTTTCTTATGCCCTATTTTCGAGAAATGCGTGTTGATGGGCTTAGTTGATAGGCGTTAATCTTGTTACGAGAGCGAAAAAATTAAAATAATTAATTTACCCGAGTGCGAATTAAACTCACAACCTTCTCGTTGACAATAAGACGCTGCCGCTGTGAGACTGCTCCACGACGGCCTCTACGTTACTTAATAACTTACATTTTCATGCATATCCTACATTTTAAATAAGTAAAAGAAGCGACCTATTATTTTTTTTTTCTACTTTCTATTTTAAAAAAACATTTTTTTGTTAATTACAGAGTTGTAGTTTTATGTAAAAATATATATTTTTAATATATTTATGCTCCTTTCAATTATAAATGTTTTATGACTCCTATAAAATGCCTGTATAGTTTTCAATATTTTTTTATGTAAAATATTACTACAATTTGGATTAGGATATATAGATTCTAATAACGTGTTTATTTACTTTTTTTTTCACGCTGTAGGGTATGGCAAGGTAGGCGGAATAATTTTCGATATATTGCGTATCTGGTGACGGAACTCAACTACAACAAAAATATTGACCCCTAATTACAAAAATCCGATTCGAATCTATAAAATAATATATTTAAATTTAATTTCTCTATCATGATAGTACATTTATTAAATATCTATCACCATTCCTACACGGCAGTATGTCACGCAGTCTTTATCACAACTAGAGGAGGCGCGTCGGTGCAGTATCAACGAAGCCTCACGCCGCTACGCCTGTGTCAATATAGCCTAAAATGTATAAAAACTTGACGAAATCGAAACTTACCACAATCGGTATTAGATCCCGGTACCATATGCATGTAGAGTAAAGACAAAATTGCTTAACAAGATTATCAATACAAAAAATATATAAATATTTTTTTTTGGTACATTTTTGGATCATATTTTGGAAAAAAAATGTGGATTGTTGCAGTGTTTTTGACTTCAATAGCGATGAATTGGGGTAAGTTATTTTTTTTCGTAATTGCTAATTTATAAATAGTAAATTTTGAAAATTGGGCTTAAAAATTGGGAACAGAGTGTCTTAACACTAGGTTCCCTCTGCCTGTGTTGGAATTATTTTATAATTTATTCATTATTTAATTTTTAATTTGTTCATATTGGGAAACACAATACATCAATCAATCAATGTTATCTGGGGGCACGGCAGTGCCCCCGCCAAGTCGAGCAAAAAACAGCGGCACGGCCGTACCATCTTTTCTCGAAGCAATTCAGGCCATTTTCGACCCCCTATAACTTCGTTGTGGATAAAACAAGAAACCTGAATTTTCAGTAACTAATCAGGCATAATATAAACACGGTATATTTAAAATTTCAGTCAATTTGAACCAGTAGTTTAAGAATGACAACTTGTTAAAGTTTCTAAATTTTGTCACTCACTGACTGACTCACCGATCATCAAAAGTCCAAGGCACTTCTAGCAGACATAGAAGCTTCAAATTTAGAATACAAATAGAGTTTAGTGTCTTAATCATGGGAAAACTTAAATATTTTGTAATTTCGGTCCAGTTTTCCAAATACACCAACTGCATGAATAACTTTGTAATCCCATATAAATGTATAGGATTACAAGGTTACATTTGCAGATAATGAATCTTTATTACTGTATAATAGAAAATAATAAGTGTAGATAGGTACCAAAAAGTAGGACTCTACAAAAAGAAGTGAGATGCCATCAAAAACATCCTGTAAAAAACCCAAGTCTCGCAGCTCAGTCTTTCTACCGTAAAAAGTTGTGAGATCCATGTAATACCAAGTCGGTTAATCTATTTAGTCTCTACTTAAAGGACCTTCTGTCTTAAGTTATAACATAAGTTATTATCATGCCAATATTAAAAATATTTTACGTTTTAAACAAATAGATCGACTTGGACATCGCATGAAAACACAACCTATCGAAAAACATAATAGACATCATATTCGAAAGGACTCTGGTTAGGAATTCGGTTGCTGGCCCGTCGTGCTATGTAGTGTGATACATACTAATAATTAAATCATGCGATGTCCAAGTCGATCTATTAGTTTAAAACGTAAAATATTTTGAGTATTGGCATGATAATAACTTATGTAATAACTTAAGACAGAAGGTCCCTTAAGTAGAGACTAAATAGATTAACCGACTTGGTATTACATGGATCTCACAACTTTTTACGGTAGAAAGACTGAGCTGCGAGACTTGGGTTTTTTACAGGATGTTTTTGATGGCATACCATTTATACAGAAACAAAAAAAACAGTTTATATAAGAAGATAAAAAAAAATATTTATAAAAATAAAAACCCTGACTGCATAAAACTAAAAAGAAAATAAACAAACCCAATAGTTTATTAGGATTAACAGTCGGAACCTCTTTAAAGGATGCGAGGTTCCTATGAACCTCTTTTTTTTGTACAATGTCTGATTTTTTTATGCGAGTTATAAAAAAAAATCAGACATTGTACAAAAGAAAAGGTTAAGATTATTAAGTTTAATAAACTTTGTTACGTTTCATTATTGCGATCTATATTTAGAAAAAAGTGAATGCGTTCAATAAAAAAATGTTTAAAATTTAAATAGAAACATTTTAGTGTTATTTAATTAGGCAGTACTTATAAGAACCCATTTTTAATAGGAATATACGAAAAAATGTAGATGTAAATATTTATGCCATCAAAAACATCCTGTAAAAAACCCAAGTCTCGCAGCTCAGTCTTTCTACCGTAAAAAGTTGTGAGATCCATGTAATACCAAGTCGGTTAATCTATTTAGTCCCTACTTAAAGGACCTTCTGTCTTAAGTTATTACAGTAGTTATTATCATGCCAATATTAAAAATATTTTACGTTTTAAACAAATAGATTGACTTGGACATCGCATGAAAACACAACCTATCGGAAGACATAATAGACATCATATTCGGAAGGACTCTGGCGAGGAATTCGGTTGCTGGCCCGTCGTGCTGTGTAGTGTGATACATACTAATAATCAAATCATACGATGTCCAAGTCGATCTATTTGTTTAAAACGTAAAATATTTTTAATATTGGCATGATAATAACTACTGTAATAACTTAAGACAGAAGGTCCTTTAAGTAGAGACTAAATAGATTAACCGACTTGGTATTACATGGATCTCACAACTTTTTACGGTAGAAAGACTGAGCTGCGAGACTTGGGTTTTTTACAGGATGTTTTTGATGGCATCTCACTTCTTTTTGTAGAGTCCTACTTTTTGGTACCTATCTACACTTATTATTTTCTATTGTACAGTAATAATGATTCATTAACTGCAAATCTAACCTTGTAATCCTATACATTTATATGGGATTACAAAGTTATTCATGCAGTTGGTGTATTTGGAAAACTGGACTGAAATTACAAAATATTTAAGTTTTCCCATGATTAAGACACTAAACTCGATTTGTATTCCAAATTTGAAGCCTCTATATCTGCTAGAAGTGCCTTGGACTTTTGATGATCGGTGAGTCAGTCAGTGAGTGACAAAATTTAGAAACTTTAACAAGTTGTCATTCTTAAACTACTGGTTTAAATTGACTGAAATTTTAAATATACCGTGTTTGTATTATGCCTGATTAGTTACTGAAAATTCAGGTTTCTTGTTTTATCCACAACGAAGTTATAGGGGGTAGAAAATGGCCTGAGTTGCTTCGAGAAAAGGATGGTACGGCCGTGCCGCTGTTTTTTGCTCGACTTGGCGGGGGCACTGCCGTGCCCCCAGATAAGTAATAAATATCAGGGTTAAATAACTATAATCACTTTATAAGTATAGCTAGTCTAGTAGACATGACATAATATAAGAACCCATACGGTACTTTACACATAACAGGCTAGGCAGAGGGAACCTGGGAACCTAGTGCTAAGACACTCCGTTCCCATTAAGACACTTACGTTCCCCATTTACTTCACCTAAAATTTATAAAATCAATACACTATAAATAAAACGTAAATTATATTTACCTTTACGAAACAAAAATAATAACAACTATTTAAAATGTCATGATATAAATTCATTAATTTATATGAAATTTAAATGATATCATAATGTCAATAAGTAATTTTTATCATGAAATCGCAGTCCTCTAAGCCCATCTTGGCGAAACGGAACAACCCCTGACAGTAAACACGTAGGTTGTGGGTTCCATTTCCACTTTGTGGAAATCGAATTTTCATTTCTTATTTTTGTGTTGTTTGTATCACAATAGACAAAGCAAGCGAGCGAGTTTCGCCACTCAATACGCAATGTCTCAAAATGCGGTTGAACCAAAAAATATAAAACAAAAACATCTTAACGTTGTATCCCGCACACAGCAGGCTACTTAATGTTAAGACACTCCTTTTCCCACTTTCCGCCGAATTCTGGATGTATTGCGTATCGAGTGGCGAAACTCAACGCCGCGCTTTGCCTCGACACCAGAACGAAGTAATGTAAATGTAAATAATAAAATATATTTCATCTCGTCGAGTGGGCCTCGAACCCACAACCAGTCGATTTTTTTACACTCACACTTTGTGCCACTGCGCCTCATTAATCAATTTACAAAAAATCGATTTTTTAAAATATCAATAATGAATAACATCCAACAGATTATTAATTTGCATACAAAGTACTTATAGCGCAATCGATTTTGGAAAAAGATAATAAATAAATTATTACTTATAATCTTAAATATGCGATATTGATAATATCAATTATTATCTTTGAGATATATGCAATATATGCATATATGTGTGTGTTGTGGGGAACGGAGTGTCTTAGCACTAAGTTCCCACTTCCTAGGTACACTGCTGTATGCGGATTTATTATATTTAATTTACTTACTTCAATTTAAAGTTGTTTTTAAAATCTTCTTCACCTATTGAATTAAGGTATATTTTTTTAAATATTTTTGTAAAATATATAGTTATATATAGTTTGTTTGTTTGAAACCACCTTGATACAGTGGGACCATATCTGATTATAAACGCGATAGTTGCGGGCTCGATTTTAATGTGGCGGAATAACACGCTGCACTTTATTTAACCGGACTGAGAAATGAAACAAAACCTTTTTGCATAAAACATTTTTATTTATAGAATCCGAACCCGTGACTAGTAGGTAAATTCAGTTTAACTTCAACTGCGCCACGACAGTGTGCACTCGTATCTACCTTCACAATACCTTACTGGGCCAATTTTGATAAAGGTAAAAATGAGAGTGCTGATTGCTTAAACTATATATAACATACTAGAGGACGCGCACAGTTTCGCCCGTTTATTTGCACCCTTAGGGTTTAAGTTTAAAAAAACACGTAACACGTGTTCAATTAAATATTTTTAACAGTTTGAATTTAATTTTTTATAAAATTCGTGGCGATTTAAAGACTTTCCCTTTTCTAATTCAATGAAATGAAATATTTTGATATTTTTATTTCCTCGCTCTAATAACGAACATATAACAGAGTAGAAACAAAGAACCTAATGCTTAGACACTCCGTTCTCCACGAGCCACCCAGTTTTTGAAACATTACGTGGCGTGGCGGAACTCAAGGTTCTTCATTCCCCCGAATGGGTGTTGAACCGAAAACTGTCGTATATACATTCAGACATAGTACTGCTGCGTCACGACGTGACAGTCAAAATATTTTCTACCTACATATATCTATTTTTTATTCTTACGAATCTTATTATCACTTGAATTATCGTCTATATAGCATTTCTAAATTACAACCTAAATTATATTCCTTCTAAAAGTAAAAATTGAAATATCTCCTACCTTTTGTAAGAATAAGAAATAAATAAAAAAACCACTTAGAATGCAGGTGACAAAAATAGGTAAAAACTGTAGTAGTTCTTAAGATTATTGCATTTAACCAAACAAACTGTTTAAACATACAATATTAACATATTTCAGAACAAACAAGCAGTTCTATTATAATACAACGTATGTAAAGTGACAATAGCAAATTTCACGGTTCGATATCAAAATCGAGCGATATAGATACATTTAATGTAAATAAAGTTTTATTTTTAAATAAGTAATACATTTTTTTAGTAGTGGCAAAGCAGTGTAGGCCTATCTGATTATTTATGTTATAGTTTTAAAGCGACGGTTGCTGGTTTGATCCCACTCGAGGCAAGGAATTATTATTATTTTCATTTCTTCGCTCTGGCAACTAGGCAAAAGCGTGCAACGCTTCGAAAAATTCGGCTGAAAGTGCGGAAAGGTTAATCTCAACACTAGGTTCCCTCTACCTGCCCTGCTATGCGGAATACTATGTTAGACTCTCCAATAACTTACTTGCAAATTTCAGAGTTCTATCCCTCTAAGTTGTGGCTGTACATTTTCTGTCAGTCACTAAGTAACGTTAGAGTTTTGTATATTATATAGATCCTGTGTGTTCCTTAGATATCATACTTGTATCTCCCTGCCTTGTGTTGTCTTTATTATTGCTGTTGTATCCACAACTTTTATTTAGAAAAAATATAAAGATATCGACAATACAGTGGGAAACCGCTATTGCTTTCCTAAACAATTACAACAAACCTCATCTCCATATTATCTCAACATGTCGTTTCTGATCCCATTGTCCACATTTAAGAAAATCTTCTATAAAATATTCCTTTAATTCCTTAAAAGTATGTAACTTTTCAACAAATCAAACCCCGTTTGTTTTACTTGTCTATTAAATATTTAAACTGATAGTTAATTTAAATATTATTAAACGTGTTAGTAGTTCTGGTGTACGGAGTGAAGAACAAAATCCACAATTCATTAAGAACGTCGTAGCGCAGGAATGCGTTTTTAAATGAGATGGGAGTGGGTTTGATACCCATTGAAGACAATGAATTCTTTTTATTTTCCCCTGCCAGCAAGACATAAGGCCGGCCTTGATTTCCGTCATTCAGAGTTTCGAAATGGGGAGAAAAATGGCAAACAGAGTTTTCACTGGCACTAGGTTTTCACTTCCTTCTCTATCATTCGTAATTAAACGTGCAGTTAAAAAAACGAATAAGGAACAAAAAAATCTGCATAGAGTAACTATAAAAAATTACATACTAATAGAATTCTCATTTATATCAATAATCTCATTTCAAACCTAAGCAAGTATAGTAATTCATGTAATCGACTATCACGGATATTAATTAACAAACATAAGCTTATTAATTAATCTCTTCATTTTTATCTTTTTTATCCTCTTTATATTATTTTAATCAAAAAGTACCTGCCTAGGTAGGGGGTTTAATTAGTAGTTTCGTCCTCTAATATATCGTTTTATAATCTAATCAATTTTTATTACCTTTAAATAATTTCTAAAATCACATAAAACAATCTATCAAATCATGCTTATACTGTATTATTGTTATTATTTAACCCTTATCGTGGCAAAAAATTTTTTTTTAAGAAAAGCAAAAAAAGGTATATTGGTAGCTTCTTTGGGCTATAAAGAACCTCAAAAAATTAAATTAAAAAATCATGATATGAAAATTTTGGAAAAACACGATGTATGCTATACTATACACTGCCACAAGTACAGTGATTATCGCATTTTTAAGAATGTATATTATGCTATACATTGCTATGTTTTGGAAGAGTTGTAATGTTACTGGTAATATATACTAAAAGATTATTGTAAATAACATATTTTTAATAAAAATAACTATTTTGGTGGAAGTAAAATTGTTTAGTAAAATAAATCTTTCTTGAACAATGTTTTCTTTACAAAATAATTCAGAGATCCTATTGCTTGCGGTGTTGATACTCCAAAAAACTCTTCAATTCTTCACATAACAAAGATGAACCTTACATTATGTGCACATAGTACGTCCCTGGCCAGCTTTGCAGTACTGACCAATGGTCATATTTGTTATAGCGGATATCATTACATGGTCGTTAAGATATCATTTTTTTTCTATTTGCTTTGCCGGGAAATTGTCTAAATTTTTCACTGAAATGCTTTGACTTAGTAGTCTTAGATAAAGCTAAAACTATTTTACTTCCAACACCCATAGTCTTTTCCTCTGCAGTAAATGCGAAGCCTCTAAAAGTGTCATCTGCCGCATAGAGCAAGAAGTCATAAATGATACCAGACACACCGGCTCTGGCTTAGTTCTTGAAACCCCATTTACAAGGTCTATTTGGGTTATATAACAATTTCGTCGTCGATACTAAAACATTCTCTTCTTCTACGGATAAACACTGTGTTCGAATACAATCAATTACAAATCAGATGGTATATTTTCCAATGTGGGTCCTGATATTTCTGCCTTCTCCTTCTTGAAATTGCGCTTCTCTATAATGAAAAGATAAATTATTTCTTTTGCTACACTGTATTTTTATTGAATGAATGAGGTGTAAGAGGCACTTCGGTGGTATCAACATAAATATCACATGCATGCGTTCCTATCTCATCATCAAAAATTTGTAGGATGAGTAACATTTCGAGACTTGAATTTATCGATGGCGCTGGTGAACTTCCTGCTGATCCAATCATTCCAGCTTCATCTCTGCTACTAGCTCCGCCACTTGCGTCAGAGTCTGTATTCTTCTCAGGCACTAAAGATAAAATGCGCCTAGCTCTTTCACCCATAGCAGTCTCAAACCAAAGCAAAAAAACATGCAAGAAAACCGACACCAAAGATAAGCTAAACCATATTATATTATAAATAAGTAATAATGTATGTTATTATCCCTTTATTTATAATGAGTAATAATAATAGTAGTATTTGTTGTGGGAATCGAACCCACAACTTTGTATGTAGCTTTCTAGAACCACTATATCAACGAGGCAGTCAAACATTAGTATGACAGTCTTTTAAAATCGAAATAAAATTGGTTTAGTATACAAGATACATACTTACAATTTAACCCGGCGGGAGTGTGGTGGGGTGTGACATACCCCTAGGACAGTTCATAACCCTATATCATTTTAATTCGCGATGTTACGTTTTAGCGGCTTTGTGTAGCTGGAGAGAAAGGATGGTGAGAGTGGAAAGTGGCATGATCGCAGGGTTGCGCCGGCCAGTGCTCGTAATACATGTGTGCAAACGTGTGTGGGGTAAGTCACACCCCGCCACATACTTTGTGTATACATTTTGTGACAATTTTTTTAATCTTTTGCTTTGGTTTATTTATTTTTGATTTATTTTTTATTTATCTACGATAACAACAACATATTTTCCGTGAAATGCTCTTTATTTATTTGCCAATTATTGCTTTTTTTAAGGTTATAAACAAAAATGTCAGTGGTAAGCAGTAAAAGAAGACTTATATCATTGCTTAACGAAGTTTTACAGCATTCTTCAGATGAAGCCAGCTCTCAACTCTTCACCATAATGATAAAATTGATGAGAGCTCTGGAGATGAGAAAAAGCCGAAAATTATTACGTTTTATAGCTCGACAAAAGCTGGAGAAGACAGACAGTTGTCGACAAACTGATCGCAACTTATGATGTCTCTCGCAATAGCAAACGCTGGCCATTGACGATCTTTTAGGGACTTTTAAATATGGCAGCTATCAATGCTAACTTTATATTTCAAGAAAGTGCCAATAAAAGGAACAAATGTACAGAATTCCTCAGCAATTTGGGATTGAATTTGGTTTATACGTATTAGCAGTTACAAGGAGATCAAAAAAATATTCAATATTAAGAGTACCGCTGCGTACCAGTAGCCCAAAATTAGCCCGGACGATATACTCGATGTGCAGATTGCCCACGCAAGCAAAATCGCAAAACAAAATACGCAAGAACTGGGTGTGGAAAAAACACATGCCTACATCATGCAATTTTTTCTTGCAAAAAAAGTACTGATTTTGAATGAAAATACTAAAGTGTTCCTAAACTATTTTATAATGTTTTATGCTCTTATTTTGTGTAAGATCTCATATTCTTTTAAGTTTTTAGAGTTTTTTTTGTTTAAATAAGACTTGTTATTTTTTTATTATTTTTTAAATAGAGGTTAATATTTTTGTTACCAAAAACAAGTGCCTTAGATCTCATTATGTGAATTCATAAAAATAAATTAAATTTTATGTATATTTTATTTTCTTTACACGTAAATATATACCTTATATAATATATACCACTTATTTCATTTAATTTTATTGAAAAAACTATTTTAAGTGCCGATTTATTTTCGGGTATGTCACACCCCGCCACATACTGTATGTAACTTTTCTTCACCACACTCCCGCCGGGTTAAATTTTATAGTAAAGTTCCAAAAACTATTGATCCTATTAAGTTGGCAATGTATATTATTCTATACACCACCAACGAAAGGTAACTTACTGCAACTGCGGCAATGTATAGTATAATACGTTAGTAAAAAACACGACAAAAATATACTAAATCACATAGCGACAACAGCATATATATAAAAATATGTAAGAACAAACATTTAGGCATGTGTATTTTATAATAAACATACATATTTAGGAGTAGAAACATAAAAATAAAATAATACTTATCTTAGATAAACATGAGCGGCTCATCTTGACTATTGTTTTTGACAACAGATTTTAAATTATAACACATAAACGACAATTTTAATTTTTAAAATATAAATAAATGTCTAGAAATGACATATGTTTAATAAAACTTAATTAAAAAATATTTTATAGCTATCGTACATTTTTATGAAGTTGTATGTATAGTATACTATACAAAAAGGAGATAAGGGTTAATAATCAAGACTTGAATGCGCTTATCTAAGCGACCGCTTGTGAGGCGAACCAACAAATCTGACACAGAATCCAGTTTTTGTAATTATTGAGCTAAGCGAAGCGAAGCTGTTACTGGTCAAAAGTGTGTTTTGTTGTAATGCTACTCCTCTTAAACCGTTAAACCTACTGCTCCGAAATTTAGCAGGAATGATGTGGACGACACGGTGATACCAGCGAAGTAGTTTAGTGATAATTGTAATTATTGTTTTTTGGCATTTTGGCAAAATTTTGCGCAACAAACGAGTAGCTTTGCTCAGCTCCATCCACCGTGCACAGCACGTGGCGGATCCTAGTTCAAATTTCAAATTCAAATTTAGATATTAGATTAGAGATAACAGTGAGATGGGTACAGGTAACAGGCAGGTGCAGCTAGCATCGCTTAACTTTAAACTGTATCCATAATATAACTTTGACTGAATAAATAAAATGAGTCCGTCGTGGTGTTTTTAAGTTAAGACATTTCCTTTCCCATTTTCCGACGAATTCTGGAGACATTGCGTATTGAGTGGCGGAACTTAACGCCCACAGCCGCGCTTTTACCTCGATAACAGAGCGAAGAAATGGAAATATACATTTAAATAAATATTTAATTTTCTCGAGTGAGAACCGAACTCACAACCAGTCGTGTTTACAGTCACACTTTGTGCCCTTGCGCCACATCTGGCTGTAGGTATATATAATACGATAAACAAAGATATCACAGTGTTAAGAAACTCTATCCCCCAATTTCCGCTCAATATATGACATGTTGAATGGCGGAACTTAACGCGGCACAATATGTATCGCGGAAATAACAATTATCCCGAACAGGAACTGAACTTACAGCCATCGTGCTCACGGACAGACACTGTTCCATTGCGCCTTGACGACCTTGATTATGTACCCATAGGTACACGTTACCTTCATATGCTTATCATATTATTAGATATTACTGGCGCACTAATATCCTGTTTAGTCCAGTTAAAGCGGCGCGAGCGCATCGAATCTGCTTTATAATTACTTAAGTTAAAATAATTGACCCACTGGATTAACCTATCACTAACTGTCGCTTTTGTTCGTGTGAATTAAAAATTTTTTTTTGGCTTCACGCTGTATCCCGCAAATAGTAGGGTAGGCATAGGGAAACTAGTGTAAAAACGCTCCGTTCCCAAGGTACCATCCAATTTTTAAGATATATTGTGTTAGCAGTGGTTATTAAGTAATCTTTATTTGTATAAAAGACAAAACAACACCTAAACATCTGAGGCCGTCGTGGCTTAGGGGCATAAGGGTGTGACTGTAAAGCGACGGCTTTGGGTTTAATCCCACTCGAGGCAAGGAATTGTTGTTGTTTTCATTTCTTCGCTCTGTCAAAGGCCCGGCGTCGAGTTCCGCCCCTTGCAACGCTTTCGAATTCTGTGGAAAATGGGAAAAGAAGAATCTTAACACTAGGTCCCTTTGCTTGCCCTGCTATGTGCGGAATACAGCGTGAAATAAACACCTTAAACCGAAAACACATAATATATTGTAAAGTACAATATTCTTTAACGTTTTCATTTAAAAAAGTACAAGTGGCTACAAGATCTTTTATAAAGAATCAAAAAAAAAACTCTTACTAATACGCTGTACTCCAAACGTAGCAAGGTAGGCAGAGGGAACCTGGATAACCTAGTAGTTAAAACACCCCTTTTCCATTAAGACATTTCCGTTTACCACTTTTCCTCTGAATTCTGGAGGCATTACATATTGAGTGGCGAAACTCAACGGCAAAATTTACTCGAGAGGGAATCGAACATACTACCTGTAGCGGTTACAGAGACATGGTCCTACCCCTGCGCCATGACTGGCCTCTATGTAGACAAGCCGGGCCTATATGTAAAATATGAATATTGTATAATTTAAAAATTTTAACTATTTTAAAATTTACTTTACTAACAATTTATATTTAAAAATTCAATCTAATTTTGTATGGATTCACATATTCATTTCTCGAGGGAGGTCGGCGAGGAGACGAGCTATGTTCATGAGTTTATTACCAACTACCCCTCACAGGGGGTAAGGTTACGCTTTATAGTTTAAGTACCTACTATTGATTTAAATTATTTTGATTTTCTATTCAAGAAACTCTATTGAAAAAGATGCTTACCAAAATATTTTGTATATTTCTATCGATTTTTTTTTTTAAAGTAAATACTTGTGTATTTTCGTATAAATATATATTGTATATATTTGAGGCCGTCGTGGCACAGTGGCACGGCGACCAACTGTCAGCGCGACGCGACACGACGTTTGCGAGTTCAATTTCTACTCCTGGAATAATCTAATTTATTAATAAAATTAATTTAATTAAGTGTCAAAAATATTTCTCATGTATGATATAAATAAATACTTAAATGAGCTAAGTCTAAAATAATATAAATTTTATTAATATCTAACTTGAAAACGAGAATAAAAATCTTTAAGCCGAACTTGCCTGTCAAGATTATCTCTCTAATATATAAATAAAGCTAATTTTCGTTTTTCCTTGTTACAGGTATCGCTACTGGAGCCGAGGAGTGGTCATACGACCGTAAGTATCTCGTATTAAAGTGATTCTTAATTTGTGGTATTTTCATAGTTTAGTATTTGTTATTTACATATATTTTTTACAAAAAGTCAAAATTGGTTCAAATCTGTCAAATTTGTCAACATTTTTCATATTTAGTATGTACCAAGTACAGACATGCTTACTATTTTTATACGCTTATATAATGTCTAAGGAGTTTCAATATTTTCAAATATTAAAATTTTTCTTAATATATAATATTGAAACATAATTATTCAGTAGGAGAGCGTGCAATGTCTACTTGTAAACGAGACGGTTGTAAACTATATTCCCATTAGCGTAAATTAAAGATTTGCATTTCCTCGCTCTGGTAACAAGACAAAGCGCGGCGTTGATCACCGCCACTTAACACTCAGTATCACCGCTCAATAGCGGTGCGTGGGGGACACAGTGTCGTGACACTTACAGAAGCCCTCTTCTGCTATAAGTGGAATACAGCGTGAAGCTTAAAAAAGAACTAAAATTCGGTTTTGTTAACATATTTTATATATAGAATAATATATTATTAAACAATTTACCCACAGACGAGACCAAGTGGCCGGGCAAGTGCCGCGAAGGTCGGCAACAATCCCCTATAAACATACGGACGCGCGACGCTATATTAGACAAAAAACAGTTACACATTAAAGGACCTCTGAAGTTCCAGGGGTATGGGAAAGTGAACGCATCTGCCAATAACGATGGGCATACATGTAAATATTTGGTTTTTATATATATTATTTCTATAATTTGTTTGTATCAAGTGGAGTTAATAGAGCACAGTGCATCCCATATACAGCAGAGTAGACTGAACCTAGTGTTAAGATACTCCGTTGCTCACTTTCCTCCAAATTTTAGAGAATGCATGATTTAACACTGCATTTTGGCTCTGGATATTGATCAATGCATGTGGAACGGATTGTTTTGACACAAGGTTCCCACTACCTCCTCGTCCCCTACGCTGCTTTATGCGGGATAATAGTATGAAAATATTAAAAAACTAGCTTTTACCTACGGCTTCGCCCGCTTAGTCATATGGAAATAATAGTAATAAGTAAGAGACTTGTGATCAAATTATTAACGTGACGTAACGCGTATAACCATTTTCAATAAATGGTTCATCAAACACAAAAAAAGATTTTCAATTGAAACCAGTTTCTGAGATTAGCGCGTTCAACCAAACATACTCGTCAATTATATAATATTAGTAACATTTGTTTACTATACTATTGTTAACATGAGTGACGTTCCACAGTAAACTGGAAGGCAGTAGAAAAAGAACCCAAACCCATCCTATCGGGCGGTCCACTGAGGGGCAACTACAGCTTCGTACAGTTTCATCTCCACTGGCTCTCCGAACATGCGATCGATGGAAAGAAGTAAGTTTAGTTTGAGTGACATTTATAGATTGATTTTACTATTTAGTCGTGGCGCAGCGGCACAAGGTGTGACTGTAAAACCGACTGGTTGTGGGTTCGATCCGCACTCGAGGAGAGGACACGCGCGGCGTTGAGTTCTGCCACTCAACATGCAATGCCTCCAGAATTCGGCAGAAAGTGGGGAACGGAGTCTCTTAACACTAGGTTCCCTCTGCCTACCCTGCTGTGTGCAGCGATTGGGATACAGCGATTACTGATTTACTATTTAATATATTTTTTTGTGACTTTAATGTCAAGATACTCCGATCTCCAGCTTTAGGCCGAACTTGAGACGCTGCGTGTTGAGTGGAAAACCATGACGTATATTGTTTTACGAGGATCAGGAAATACATATAATTAATTCCTTTGAACCTACAACCACGTCACGATTACATTAAGACACTGTTGTACTGCATCGAAGTTGCCAATTATTTTTTAACAGTTCGCGCAGTATCCCATAAATAGCAAGCAGGCGGAACCCGGCAGCCTAGTGTTAAGACACTCCCTTCCATTAAAACGCTTCCATTTTCCACATTCCCCCGAATTCTGTAGGCATTGCGTGTTGTATGGCGGAACTCAGCGCCACGGTTTACCTTATTACAAGAGCATTGAAATGGTAATGATTCACTTTTCGAATTATATAAATACACACTATTTTAAAAAATATACTAACATTTGAAGGTAGAATCTGAACCCCCACCGCTAGGGAACAGTCTAAGAGGAGCGGGATTAAATTCCACTAAGCTTATATTTCTTACCTAAATATGAAATTCAAAAATATATACAAATATGTTTATTAACCCGGTATGTTTAGATAAGTATCAGTCAGTAATCACACAGCGGCTATAAACCAAATCACCAGCTAAATAAAATAAATGTGCCTTTTAAATGAATATATATATTTAAATCTACAATTTAAACCTTAACATACCGATTTTTAAAAAATCCGACGAACTGAGAACCTCCTTTTTTTAAAGTCGGTTAAAAATATGAAAGGAACGTTTCTAACTTTTACGGTCACCTAGTTAGTATCTACGTGTCAAAACAAATAACATTTAGTTAAAGCTGAAATTAAATAAAAACATAATTTATGAAAAATTGTGCTCTAACATACGAGTATGTCCATTAGGTACAACCTTGACCGATGTTAGATCGAATGACGATAATATTACTATTGTATAATTATTCTATATTTTCTTCTTCTATTTGAAATGGATTTGTTATATGGGTAGTTCTACAAAGTAAGGACGAAAATGGCTCTGTTTTCGGCCTGACATTTTTTATACATTTTACTCGCGGAATTTATTCTAATAGCAAGAGTGCAACGTCCTTTAGTATATACTAAGCGAAACAGTCAAAATATTTGATAGTTTTAGATTTATGGCCGTTTAAAGAAAATCAAAGCACAGGAAACTGAGTATGTCATCAGGAAACCGAGAGAAACCACAAAAAATGATTAAAATCAACATTTATTTATTATATTTGCTTCTTCATATGAGTTTGTAAGTAACTAATAAAATTTCACTTTAAACTTGGCTTGGATACTTACACCTAAACAGTCTTGAACAGGAACTTAGTCATCAAATGATCATTGAGCATTATATTTATTAAAGTTATTCTAAATCACAGTATGTAAAATCTCTTTTAAAGATAAATTAACAATATTAATGTACGAAATTTACGACTCGACATTTCAGTCTCAAAATTATGCTTATATCTAGTAACAGTAAATAATAAATTTGACAGTATCGTTACAATAATGATTTGAAAGTCATTTTTTGTAATCACAGTCCGCTAAACATCCAGAGCATTTAAATAATGTAGATTTGCCTTTAATACATCCATCTTGTGCCCAATTATCAAATACCAAACACTAGACCCAGTCATTTCTTGCGTATCTTCATCGTAGATTCCATAAATAAGGCACTCGCACTCATAGTTATTATTTTTCTTTGTGTTTTTATTATTTTTGATTAACAGCATCTTCAACTATTCTTTATTTACATTTCTATCATCTTTTTTTCTATTAATGTCTCTTGTGATAAATCTGAGAAAAGGATAGTGTGGTTAATTTGCAAAAGGCCTGGTAGCTATAACCTCTGGACTTTCCAAATTTAACGTAAGATCACTTGCAGCACTTATCATCATCACGCTGATCGGTTGAGTTTTTTGTTATTATGTTGATAATATACGGACTTGTACTTTCAATCTGCTGTGAAACCTCCCTTTCATAGACGTCATCAAAAATCTGGTGCTCCTTTGGCTCTCAGTTAGACAGGATCCTGAGACCAGGTTCCTGAGAATTTTTGCCTAATATTTAAAAAAACACGTGAATTCTAACATTCAAAGAAAAATTACGCCTTACTAAGCCTCCGTGTTATCAAATTACGCAATAAAACGCTATAATTACACATATATTTCTTTATTTCATAAAAAAAATGCTTACCAGGATACTGTGAGCTTGACTGATTTTGACGCTACTTCTCTTGCCAACTGACGCGTCCTGGCTAAAGAACGCGCTAGGTGCATACAGATAAAAGATATTCTTTGTCTCTGTCGTGGTAGGATTCACTAGGCTGAACGGCAATAGCGTACATTGAACAGGATTCTGATATGAAATGGTGGGGACAAAATGTAAAGAAGATTTTGTAAAAAGTTTTGAGAAATTTTTATTACTATTTTATTCTTCCTAGTGAGATAAAATTGTAAATATATCAATTTGGGTTTCCATTATGACCTTCATGTAGAAGTAAGTAAATCACGACACATTTAGAACTAGATTTCGTTCGAGGGACACGTCAGGATGCTGAGAATTTTGCACTTTGAACTGTAATTTCATTCAGAAAATAATTGTAAATATTTATTATTTTTAGTGACCAACTAAAAACAGTTGTAAATAATAGTATTCAATAGAAATAAATGAGTTTAAAACAATTTGTCATATATATTTTGGCCGAGCCGCACAAAATTCCTTAATTTGTAGAACTACCCATATATTTTGGATAATGGACATTGGTCTGAGAAAATTAAAATTTTCTATATATGTAGGTTAGATATAAGTGTAAGAGAGGATATTTAAAATTCTTTCGTAAAATGAAAAATCTAATTCTATAGTTTTTTTTAGACTTTCAAAAGTCCATGCTATGACAGTTACGGGCGACGACTAGTATTATATAATATTGTACGATATATGTATACATCTTTAAATTCTAGTCAGCTAAATGGTTTTTTTCTCAGCTTCACGCTGTATTCCGAACGTCACACTTTAAATATTTAATTTCCTCGAGTGAGAACTGTACCCACAACCTGTCGCATTTACAGTCACATGCTTGTCCCCCTGCGCCACGACTGCCCTCCTTTTTTTTAGTCTAACTTAATATAATTACATGATATGCTTCAACCATCCAACACGTAATATATCAATCTAAATCTATAGCTAGAATTCAGACATTTTAATTTTTCCATGAAAATAGGATAAAAAATCACCTTATGATTATCGTTATCAGGTATCCCTTGGAGATCCACATGGTCCACATAAAGACAGGGTTAACAACTGAAGAGGCGCTCAAACAACCCTACGGTTTCGCTGTTATCGGCATTCTTGCCCGGGTAAACACATTACATGCATTTACATTTAACAAAATAGTTATATATACATGATAATGAAACTTTACTGAAAAATATAAGATTATATTTAATCTTAATATTTTGATTAGTAAGTTATGTAGGAGAATGTTGTAATTTTCTAAACCAATTTCTGATTGTGCTATGGTATTATAATTAATAGTTAGTAATAAAGTTTTAGGATTCCATACGTCAAAGAGATAATCCCAAACCTTTATACTTAACTTAGGGTAACTTATCTATCCATCTGTTAAGCACAAAACCATTTATTTTTGTATCCATCAACTATTAAAGTAAAAAATAAAACAAAAATTTGATATGTGAAAAATCCAATAAACCGTTTTACCAACTTTAAGCTCTAAGTGAAATAGCGTCCCAACATATTGTAGCTTTATATGAAAACTTTTAATTGAATTCCGATACTCTGTTTAACCTAGTTGTAGAGTTATACGATACCGAAATAATATTTCAAATAGAGTTTTTTTTTTTCATTTTCACGCTGTATCCCTCACACAGCAGGGTATCAGAGGGAACCTAGCGTTATTTTTTTTAATATAACATTATCTTTTTGGAATCGAAATTGGAATTGGAAAGAGAAACTCGAACAGTAAAAGTAAAGTGTTAAGGAGGAGGTGGCTAATACCCATTTAACCTTACACTTGGATCTCAAGTCTCAGGCATTGCTCTGAACTCCTCAACTCAACTGCAACGCAATGGGCACGATGTATTCATAAAAAAAATCAAACCAGGATAGGCAGAGGGAACCGAGTGTTTTGCCTGGACACCAGAGCGAAGAAATAAAAATATACATTTAAATAAATATTTCTTTCCCCAAGTGGGAATCGAACCTACAACCAATCATGTTTACAGGCACACTTAGCGCCCTTGCGCCATGACTGCTCTCGTATCTATGAAATGCTAAGTAATTTCTCCTCATTGTACAACAGGTACACAAAGGTGAAGAAAGTGATTTCGCTTTTGGAAAAATCGCGCCAGTAATTCCTAAGCTGGTTAAAAGGAGCAAGGGCTCCTCTCCCGCATCCATTATTGACTTAAGGTAAGTTCATAATATTAATCTAAAAATATTAATAAAAACAAAAACCCCGACTGCATAAAACTAATAACACTTCCTTAGCAGTCGGGAAAAAGAAAATAAATAAGCCCAATAGTTTATTAGGTTTATTAGAGTTTTATACAGTCGGGGTATTTGCTTTTATAAATATTCTTTTATTTTTCACTTTTTTGTTAGGATTCATTATCATCATTATCATAATAATGATAATCATGATATATCTTTTTGAAATCCTTGTATTGAGCTCTTTAATTTGATACCCATATTGTGGTATTCGAAACGATAACTTTTTTTTCACTATGTCCAATGTCGTCCTACAGCCGCCATGATTATTTTTTTAATGTCACCTATCTAAGAGCACTTGGACTGCTAATACGAATCTAACGATACCTCAATTGTGTAAATCCGTTCAACGGTTCTAGAGATATGAGGTAATAAAGAATATTACATACATACATACAAGATACGCGCAAAAAACATAACCCTTCCTTAGCAGTCGGGAAAAAAAGATTTGTAGATCGTACAACGTTTGCATGTAACGAGACTCAACGGACCACTATGAGATTTGTATTATTTAGTAAAAATCTCCGTACAGAGATGCCAACAGCATAATAAGATATAATAAGTAGTCAGAATGCTTAGACGGTTTACGACCAAAGTACGCGGCTTCGAATCCATAATTATTAATATATCAAACTAATATTTGGGCACCTAAACCTTTTATTGATTAAACGAAACCAATATGTAAACAACACTGAGTCACGATATCGTATTTCGTATCAGATGCACGGTAGTACACACGCACCCTTCCGTCTTCCATACTTGTTGTACATGTCACTTCAAAATATTTTTGTAGTGGCAAGCGACTGTTAACCCGACAGATTATGGGTTCGATTCCCATTCGAGGAAAGCGTTGAGTTCCACTGCTCAATACAAAAGGCTTCTAGATATCGGCGGAAAGAGAGGAGGGGAGGTTCTTAACACTCTGCCTACAATATAGGCTCTCTCTTCCTACAATATACAACGTGACACAAAAAAAAATTTTTGTTAATCTTAGCTTTTTTATTTATTATATATTTTATTTTATAATTTTGTTATGTCAGACTTATATTCCAAAGCCACGTGGCCTGGTTTTTAAAAATAAATCTTGATATGCTTATTTCAAGTAGTAACCTTCACATAGTGCATTCGTTCAATTACGACCCGTTTAATGAAAGTTTCGAATTCGTTAAAAACTGCATTGAATACATAAATGAGATTTAAAAAATGAAATAAAATATGTTTTTAATTAGTATGGATATTTAAATATCAGTTGAAGAAGAGTTTATATTTATTTAAATTTTAATCTCAAAATGGTTATGAAATCTGATCATACATATATATATATATATAGATACATAAAACAAAAATTTTCCTAAAAAAAATTAAGAATTTTTTAAGACTTCTTACTCTCCTCTCCAGGGTCTCTTACACTATATACTTGAACTCATGATTAAGGATCTTCACAAAAGGATAGGCGGACAAAAAAGTAATTCTTAAAGGGTCCCTATAATGTTTTTCTTCTTTGCATTTGAGGTACGAAACCCTAAAATAAAAACAATTGAAATAAATTGTTAATATAGCATCAATTTTTGTTTCGCCCAGGCGTCTATTTAGCCCGAACATGCAGTCTTACTACACTTACCACGGATCGGTAACTACGCCTCAGTGCCAGGAAGCGGTCACTTGGATAGTTATGGAAAAGCCCATCATCATTTCTGATTCACAGGTAAGAAAATAATAAAAAAATTAATACACAAAAAAATTCTTACAAAAATAGATTTACGGAATAGAAATATGGAATCGGTCAGACCAGTGTATGTAGCTTACATCTTTTCATCTTTTTTAACCAGAAAAAAGGTGCTGATCTTTTAACGGCTGAACGTATTTTCTCGATTATCAGTTTAAGGGCTACGATGGATTGACACAGACATACACAGACACGTCAATTTATAACACCCATTTGTTTGTCGGGGGCTAATAAAATACAATGTAGAATGAACCATTGAGGCCAGTCGTGGCGCAGAGGCACAAAGTGTGACTGTAAAAACGACTGGTTTTGGGTTCGATCCCCACTCGAGGAAAGGAAATATTTATTTACATTTATATTTTAATTTTTTCGCTCTGGTGTCGAGGCAAAAGCGCGACATTAGGTTCCGCCACTCAACACGCAATGCCCTCCAGAACTCGGCGAAAAGTGGGTAATGGAGAGTTTTAACACTAGGTTCCCTCTGCCTACCCTGCAGTATGCGGGATACAGCGTGAAGCTGATAGAATAAACCACAATATTAATAAGTGTTCAATTGACCTAGAAACCCAGCTAAAACCAAAATAAACCGGACTAAATCAGTTTCGACGAGGCTATTTATAAAAAAATATCAGATGAATAGATCGATACGGTTGATATTAAATTAAGTAATTTTTATAATAAAACGATCCATGGGACAGTGCCATTAGATTCTTTATATTTATTGCAAATACAATCTAGTTCGTGAGTGTTAAATAGAAGGATTCGTGGTATTATAATACGCTAGACAGGCTAGACTATACTAGATGAGACCCATGTTAGTTTAATTAATAATTGGTAACTGTTGAAGAAGTCGAAGAGTCACTGAGACCTCCCACTCAATAAAAAACGATGTATTTGCTCTTTACACGACAGTCCCTCTGTCCATCTTTCTTTATACATGGGTAAGAGAGGGAAATTGAAAAAAAAAACTTTTAATCGAGACAAGATATTAAATCTATACTTATAATAAATCTGTAGAAAAGTCGTTTCTGTACATTGAAAATATTTAAGAAAAAATTAGCCAGGGTGTTAAAGGATAACTAACAGAATCCATTTCCAACATTTTTGGAATTTTTGTCTGTTTGTCTGTTTGTCTGTTTGTCTGTTTGTCTGTTTGTCTGTTTGTCTGTTTGTCTGTTTGTCTGTTTGTCTGTTTGTCTGTTTGTCTGTTTGTCTGTTTGTCTGTTTGTCTGTTTGTCTGTTTGTCTGTTTGTCTGTTTGTCTGTTTGTCTGTTTGTCTGTTTGTCTGTTTGTCTGTTTGTCTGTTTGTCTGTTTGTCTGTTTGTCTGTTTGTCTGTTTGTCTGTTTGTCTGTTTGTCTGTTTGTCTGTTTGTCTGTTTGTCTGTTTGTCTGTTTGTCTGTTTGTCTGTTTGTCTGTTTGTCTGTTTGTCTGTTTGTCTGTTTGTCTGTTTGTCTGTTTGTCTGTTTGTCTGTTTGTCTGTTTGTCTGTTTGTCTGTTTGTCTGTTTGTCTGTTTGTCTGTTTGTCTGTTTGTCTGTTTGTCTGTTTGTCTGTTTGTCTGTTTGTCTGTTTGTCTGTTTGTCTGTTTGTCTGTTTGTCTGTTTGTCTGTTTGTCTGTTTGTCTGTTTGTCTGTTTGTCTGTTTGTCTGTTTGTCTGTTTGTCTGTTTGTCTGTTTGTCTGTTTGTCTGTTTGTCTGTTTGTCTGTTTGTCTGTTTGTCTGTTTGTCTGTTTGTCTGTTTGTCTGTTTGTCTGTTTGTCTGTTTGTCTGTTTGTCTGTTTGTCTGTTTGTCTGTTTGTCTGTTTGTCTGTTTGTCTGTTTGTCTGTTTGTCTGTTTGTCTGTTTGTCTGTTTGTCTGTTTGTCTGTTTGTCTGTTTGTCTGTTTGTCTGTTTGTCTGTTTGTCTGTTTGTCTGTTTGTCTGTTTGTCTGTTTGTCTGTTTGTCTGTTTGTCTGTTTGTCTGTTTGTCTGTTTGTCTGTTTGTCTGTTTGTCTGTTTGTCTGTTTGTCTGTTTGTCTGTTTGTCTGTTTGTCTGTTTGTCTGTTTGTCTGTTTGTCTGTTTGTCTGTTTGTCTGTTTGTCTGTTTGTCTGTTTGTCTGTTTGTCTGTTTGTCTGTTTGTCTGTTTGTCTGTTTGTCTGTTTGTCTGTTTGTCTGTTTGTCTGTTTGTCTGTTTGTCTGTTTGTCTGTTTGTCTGTTTGTCTGTTTGTCTGTTTGTCTGTTTGTCTGTTTGTCTGTTTGTCTGTTTGTCTGTTTGTCTGTTTGTCTGTTTGTCTGTTTGTCTGTTTGTCTGTTTGTCTGTTTGTCTGTTTGTCTGTTTGTCTGTTTGTCTGTTTGTCTGTTTGTCTGTTTGTCTGTTTGTCTGTTTGTCTGTTTGTCTGTTTGTCTGTTTGTCTGTTTGTCTGTTTGTCTGTTTGTCTGTTTGTCTGTTTGTCTGTTTGTCTGTTTGTCTGTTTGTCTGTTTGTCTGTTTGTCTGTTTGTCTGTTTGTCTGTTTGTCTGTTTGTCTGTTTGTCTGTTTGTCTGTTTGTCTGTTTGTCTGTTTGTCTGTTTGTCTGTTTGTCTGTTTGTCTGTTTGTCTGTTTGTCTGTTTGTCTGTTTGTCTGTTTGTCTGTTTGTCTGTTTGTCTGTTTGTCTGTTTGTCTGTTTGTCTGTTTGTCTGTTTGTCTGTTTGTCTGTTTGTCTGTTTGTCTGTTTGTCTGTTTGTCTGTTTGTCTGTTTGTCTGTTTGTCTGTTTGTCTGTTTGTCTGTTTGTCTGTTTGTCTGTTTGTCTGTTTGTCTGTTTGTCTGTTTGTCTGTTTGTCTGTTTGTCTGTTTGTCTGTTTGTCTGTTTGTCTGTTTGTCTGTTTGTCTGTTTGTCTGTTTGTCTGTTGTCTGTTTGTCTGTTTGTCTGTTTGTCTGTTTGTCTGTTTGTCTGTTTGTCTGTTTGTCTGTTTGTCTGTTTGTCTGTTTGTCTGTTTGTCTGTTTGTCTGTTTGTCTGTTTGTCTGTTTGTCTGTTTGTCTGTTTGTCTGTTTGTCTGTTTGTCTGTTTGTCTGTTTGTCTGTTTGTCTGTTTGTCTGTTTGTCTGTTTGTCTGTTTGTCTGTTTGTCTGTTTGTCTGTTTGTCTGTTTGTCTGTTTGTCTGTTTGTCTGTTTGTCTGTTTGTCTGTTTGTCTGTTTGTCTGTTTGTCTGTTTGTCTGTTTGTCTGTTTGTCTGTTTGTCTGTTTGTCTGTTTGTCTGTTTGTCTGTTTGTCTGTTTGTCTGTTTGTCTGTTTGTCTGTTTGTCTGTTTGTCTGTTTGTCTGTTTGTCTGTTTGTCTGTTTGTCTGTTTGTCTGTTTGTCTGTTTGTCTGTTTGTCTGTTTGTCTGTTTGTCTGTTTGTCTGTTTGTCTGTTTGTCTGTTTATGTGAACACGTATCACGTAAAAAGTACACAATAAATTTAAGCAACTTTTATACATAAAAATTACAAATAAATCAAGGTAGGTTTTAGTCTTTATTTCATTGTAATCGCTTCACTCTATCAAAAGATATAAGTATTTAAGTTTTCAAGACGTTAATATTTGAGATAGTAAAAAACGACACAAGTAACGCTATCTATTGACTAATAGTAGGTACTAACGAATCTTGATAACGCAAAAAACGTTCTGTGGAGTTAAACACTAATTACGACGGGAGGAATATTAATCATTTTAATACTAAAGATATAAGTATTTAAGTTTTCAAGAAGTTTATATTTGACATATTAAAAAATCGATACAAGAACGCTATCTATTGACCAATAGTAGGTACTAACGAATCTTGATAACGCAAAAAACGTTCTGTGGAGTTAAACACTAATTACGACGGGAGGAATATTAATCATTTTAATACTAAAGAATATTAATCATTTTAAATACTAAAGATATAAGTATTTAAGTTTTCAAGAAGTTTATATTTGAGATATTAAAAAATCGATACAAGAACGCTATCTATTGACCAATAGTAGGTACTAACGAATCTTGATAACGCAAAAACGTTCTGTGGAGTTAAACACTAATTACGACGGAAGGAATATTAATCATTTTAATACTAAAAAATATTAATCATTTTAATACTAAAGATATAAGTATTTAAGTTTTCAAGAAGTTTATATTTGACATATTAAAAAATCGATACAAGAACGCTATCTATTGACCAATAGTAGGTACTAACGAATCTTGATACTCTCTTCCATACGCGTAACGCTATCACTAATTGTGATGGGATCTTAATAGATGGCGCTGTGCATAAAAGAAAATATAGTTTGGAAAGGTTACCGCTACACTTTATCAAAAAATAATGTACTTAAAGTTTTAAAGATATTTATATTTGAAAAAAAAAAGAAATTATTAAGAAATAAATTATTATATTGTTGAGTTATTATCTGCTTAACGTTAATTACGTCATGTAAGTGTAATCTATACTTATAATAAATTTAACATAACATTGTAATATTTTTCTAACAATGCTCGAATGGTTACAGTTCAATTGTAAGTCCAAAAGAATGACTTTAGAAACGTCTTATTTATTTGACTGTTGATAAATTTACGTATTCTTAAAGTACAATGGTTCATAGTACTAATTATAAAGTAAACTACATTGAATTGTTGGTGAAGATTACCTTCGTAACAGTCTAGCTTAATTCGTAATTATTTAACACAGTGATAAAGAATGACTTAATATTCAAAGAAATATTTTGAATAGGTTCTTCAGTCCGTTCGTTCGTTTATGTTATTAATATTTTTTTAAGAAACGTATAAAAAAATAACTTTTGGGAGCAAAAACGTGCTTTCTACGTATATTCTGTATATCAATTATATATTTAACTAATAATATATATTACTAATTTAAAAACTGTACAGGAGCTAGATAAGTTATTTTGCAAATAATATCGTGAGTACTAATCCAAATCAATTAATTATTAGTTAAGGCTGTTTGTAATATCTATATTTCTTAAAAGAGTAATCATGTAATTCAAGCGGACAAAGCCGCGAATAAATAATAAAATTATCGTTGTAAAATAAAATACAATTTGTCAAGAACGACGCACGCACATTTTTTTTTTATCAAAGGGAGACCGCCGCATACGCCTCATTCCGAAATCGAGCTGTAGGTTTTGGCGGCAAAGTTCAAAGTTCTAAAATCTAAAGGTTTTAGTAGTATTTTTGTAGTAGTATGTGTTTACGTTATTGGTATCAAAGCGTAACTGCCTCACACGAAATATAGATATGATTAAACATCGTGAAATGAAAAAAAAAAGCTTACGTCTACACTGTTGCTTAAATTCTTTAGGTATGGAATTAAAATATTTTACCTATATGCTATTTCTGTAAAAGGAGCGCTGACGCGCTTCTCTTCTGTTCTTTGTTAAAGGCCAAAGTTGTGGCTGCAACGCGACTGGTGTGGGTCCGATCCCCACTTGGAGGATTGAATTATAATTTAATAATATTTTCATTTCGTTTAATAATATTTTAATTTCGCACATCAGTCACACATTATACGCAATATCTTAATCCTTACATTACAACATAATCTCATAATCTTACGCATAATCTTTACCCTGCTAAAGGCGGGATAAAGCGTGGATCTGGTTTTGACTTTGTGTGAACCGATTAAAATAAAGTCCAGTCCAGTTGAGGCCAGTCGTGGCGCAGCGGCACGAAGTGCAAGCACTCGAGGAGATGAAATATTTGCTTAAATTTATATTTCCATTTCTTCGCTCTGGTGTCGAGCGAACGAGAACACGAAAGAACGAGAACACGCAATGCCTCCAGAATTCGGCTGAAAGTGGGGAACGGAGTGTCTTAATACTAGGGTTCCTCTGCCTAACCTGCTGTGTGAGGGATACAGCGTGAAGCTGATTAAAATAAAACTAATATTAAATTGCCAAAATGCAAACAAAAAAGGATTTAAATCGGTTAAGCCGTTTCTGAGATTATCGTGAACAAATTCACAGACAAACAGACAAACTGACCAAGTTCTATTACAATGTTAATTGTAATATCTTCCATGTACAGCCACCGATGAGTTAGGATTTTATTGTAAGTATCGATAAGTTGTGTTTTTATTTCAAAAATTCAAGTGAAGATTCTCATGGGAGGTACGAAAATGCGACCTAAAGTTTTAATAAATTTGTCATTAAAAATCTTCATTGCGCTGCAAACATACATTATAGGTATATCAAAAATCAAAACACGAACATAATTCAGTGTGTTAATTAAATAATTTTGTGGTTTAAGCGGGCGAAGCCGCGAGCGGGTCGCTAGTAGTATAATAAAAATCAATAAAAATAAAGAGGCCGGTCGTGGCGCAGCGGCACGAGGTGTGACTGCAAAACCGACTGGTTGTGGGTTCGATCCCCACTCGAGGAGATGAAATATTTAATTAAATTTATATTTCCATTTCTTCGCTCTGGTGTCGAGGTTAAGCGCGGCGTTGAGTTCTGCCACTCAACACGCAATGCCTCCAGAATTCGGCAGAAAGTGGGGAACGGAGTGTCTTAACACTAGGTTCCCTCTGCCTACCCTGCTGTGTGCGGGATATAGCGTGAAGCTAATTTAATTTTATTTTATTTAATAAAAATCTGATTACATAAGGGAGAGGTGGCATGAAAGAGCCAGTTTACTAAACGAAGCAAAAAAATATACTTTTAATTAAAGAAAATAAGTTTTTTTTCTCTCAAATTATTATTAATTTATTAAACTAGATAATTGCATACGAAATAAGCTTTAAATACAATAAAAAAGCAATAAAATATTCATTTAAAAAAAATGTGTCATTTGGCTCTTTCATAACATTTCGGTATTGAAAGAGCCACCAAAAGTTATGAAAGAGCCAGTCTTATATTATGAGATGTAATAGTGAAAATTATGCTAAATAATAACAATGCACTATTAAATAAAATCAATTTAATAATCCTTATTAAAAAGTAATGTTTTTTTAAATTATATTAATCATTTTAAGTAAATAATTCTAACAATCTCATATTATTTAAACCAATCATATTATATTATTTTATTTATATTATTTTTTTAATATTTTAGAGGCGGATAGTTCTTTTATTAATAAAAATCACGAAAATTAAACTAAATAATAAATTAATAATATCTTCTTAAAAACAACAAACTTAAATTATGAGATCTTTTTTTAAAAAAATATTGCTCCATTCAATCATCACTATTTTTATTTGTATTGGACTTTGTTTTGCTTCAATCTACTTTTTTTTTACTTCAGCCAATATGATAGAATCAGACGAATTCGGGTCTGAATTTTCTTGGTTTATTTTCGAGTATTTTGGGATCAGACTTCTCCATAATGAAATATCAGTAGCAAATTATTTAATAATGTTTATTAAGAATGTATATTTATTATAATTATAATTAATTTAAAAAAAAATAATTCGGGATCATGAAAGAGCCGGTTATGAAAGAGCCATCTCTTTCAAGGCCCATCCACCCGGCTCTTTCATAACCTATTCTTTAAAAAAATATAACCTTCAAAATCACAACGATATCAAAACTTTTGAAATTCAGTTTTAATCCAGTTACAAGGCCAAATATATACATAAACTCAATCCACAATCCAAGTACCTATATTTGTTTACAATGAAATACTAAAAAACAACTCAAATGAGGTAAAAATGTTAGTTTTGAGTGCCAAAAACTTCAACTCGACATATCGGCGTCCGTTGGTTCCGAAGATGTGTAAATTTTTTGTGGGTGATGGGAAATCAGTGTTGCCATTTAAAAATAAAATATTCTATCGAGTCCGTTCCTAAACTACTATAATATTGCAGGTGGCTCTTTCAAAACCTGGCTCTTTCATGCCACCTCTCCCTTACAGTCTAACATAATCTCGTCTATTATTCTCTCGATTGTCAGCCATTTACATAACATACAAATATTACGATAAATCGATAAACATTTAAATAATATTACAACCAATTAAATCGAATGAGCATCGAGTTATTTAAATCGATTTTCGTAACTCGTAACAGTTCATCGAGCGTCCTCCGCGTTAAGGGCCCTCAAGACTCGAGTAAAAGAGCCGTTTTAGACTTCAATAACACATCATATGGGCCAAGGTTAGATATTTTTAACTTTATGTTCAAATGTAGTTTCGTATGAGGTGACTGACTAGTGGTAGAACAAATTTTCTGTGAAAATTGACTGTCGTGTGGTTGTAAAGAAATTAAGTAAATTTAACTATTTGAGGCCAGCCGTGGTGCAGGGGCACAAAGAGTGAAAACCGATTGATTGTGGGATCGATCCCCACTCAAGGAAATGAAATATTTACTTAAATTTATGTTTTCATTTCTTTGCTCTGGGGTAGAGGCTAAGCGCGGCGTTGAGCTCTGCCACTCAAAGCGCAATATCTTCAGAATTCGGCAGTAAATGGGAAACAGGGTGTCTTAACACTAGGATCCCTCTGCCTACCCTGCTGTGTGCGGGATACAGCTAGTTCATTAATATAATCAATTGAAGTACAAAAATATCAATTAAAATTGTTATTATCAATAAAACAATTATGATAAATAAAAATAACCTAATCGTGTTATCTGTAAATGTGCAATATACGTGTGTATCAATCATAATTAAAAATAGTTATTTCCGACAAAAGATTAGCTTCTGATTAACAATGATATTTTTTTTTTAACTTATGTCAAAATCAGCTTCACGCTGTATCCTAAACACAGCAGGGTAGGCAGAGGGAAATGAGTGTTAAGACACTCCGTTCCACACCAGCGCGAAGAAATGGAAACATAAATTTAAATAAATATTCCATTTCACCGAGTGGGGATCGAGCTCACAACCAATCGCCTCTTATCTCTATATATAATAAGACAGTAAAAATATTTTATCTGTACATTTAATAATTTTGACTGAAATGGATAGAGGGACACTTAAAAGTAATAATAGAAAGCAAAAAGATTTTTTTTTAATTTCTTGTGTCTGTCTATCGGTCTGTCTGTCTGTCTGTCTGTCGACATATTTTTGTCCACATTTTTTCTCTGAAAGTACTAAACCAATTTACTTGAAAATTTCACCAATTGCTTTGTTTTAACTCAACTTAAATACTAAAGTTTAGTTCATCAAAATCGGTTCATTAAAAAAAAAGTTCTCGTCATTTGAAAGAAGTCGTAATTAATTCAACACAGAGATAAAGAACGATCTTGAAAGAAATATCAAGTTAGTACAAAGATTTTTTAGTTGGTTCGTTCATATAATATATGTAACTAATTTAAAAACTGTACAGACAGAGGCCGGTCGTGGCGCAGCGGCACGAGGTGTGACTGCAAAACCGACTGGTTGTGGGTTCGATCCCCACTCGAGGAGATGAAATATTTACTTAAATTTATATTTCCATTTCTTCGCTCTGGTGTCGAGGTTAAGCGCGGCGTTGAGTTCTGCCACTCAACACGCAATGCCTCCAGAATTCGGCAGAAAGTGGGGAACGGAGTGTCTTAACACTAGGTTCCCTCTGCCTACCCTGCTGTGTGCGGGATATAGCGTGAAGCTAATTTAAATTTAATTTATTTAAAAACTGTACAGGAGTTAATATGCAATTAATACAGTTATTTTACAAAGAATATTATGAATCCTTCAAATCAATACTTTAACATTTAAGGCTGTTTCTGAATGAGTTAATTAAATTATTCACTGACATCAGCACATTTAACAGAGTATATTATATATAAAGGTACAAAAATATATACGTGTAATAAATAATTAGCTTTATGTATATTTTATAAATATCAAATATCAACAATGGTCGTATTTTTTTATTTAAAACAATCAAAAATTCTTTGACGATAATGTCGTAAAAAAATCATATTAGAAGTCATTATAGTTGTCAATCAATTCTGCTTATTAAATCAATAATCAATAAATATTTTAAGCGGGCGAAGCCGTGGGCGAGCCGCTAGTGTTAAAATATTATCAACATTTATCTAACAAGTATACGACGTTATACTCGGTGCAGCAATCTATCTTCCCGACAATGTCGGGAAGTGAATATTTCATTCCCCCTATTGAAAATCGAACCCACAACCTTCACGTCTATAGTCAGATGCTATCACACTGTGCTACAATTATAATTTAACACAAACTGTTATATACCTATTATAAAAAAACCTAAAAATCCGGTTATTAATTTGCTAGTTGTAGATTTTTATAGTGTTTTCATATATAAAATACTAAAAGCTCTGATAAACTACACGCAACCAAGCAATGTACATATCGAACTACTTCATTTATTAGCTACTTTAGAATAATTTGCCTTCTTTGTGCAATTTCTATGTTTATTGCAAAAATCTTAATATATATATTTTAGAATTATCCACAGAATTATTAAGTATCCAAATTATCTTTCTCGTGGACGTCAAACGAATATTGTGCAATTTCTATGTATTAAAATGTCCCAGGAGATTTTTTTTAGTTTCGCCCTATCTCCCATGCATAGCAGGGGGTAGAGGGAACTTGGGAACCTAATGTTAACACACTCCATCCCCATTAAGGCACTTCTGTTCCCAAATTGTCGTCGTTAAAGTACCAGGACGAGGCAAAAGATCATATTAAATATTTAATATCCTCGACTGGCAAACGAACCCGCGACCTGTTTCTTTTAAGATCGCACGTCTGTGTCTGGCATTATGCCTAGATTAGAATGGCAGATTTTTAATTTATTTTATCGAAGAATAGAATAATAAACCATTTTCATTCCACAGTACAAACTGCTCAGCAAAGTCGACATAGGCGGCAAAGACAACTACAGAAGCTTGCAGCCTGTCAAAAGACTTATATACAGAAGCGTGGCATTCCGCACCTCTGTGGCATTACCTTCCGTAGGAAATTTGACTACTTTTGTAAACCAGTCGGCGTCCATCTCAAATATTGTGAGCAAAGGAGTATGTACCGTGGTGAATATAAAGAGTGAATACTTAGGAGATAACGTTGTACAATGTGAAAAACCTGTTTAAGAAGAAGAAATTGTGAAAGTAGTCACGTACTCGTATTAAGGTATGTTGTTATTTAGAGCGTATTATATAAGGTTACGATTAAACTCTCAGCAGGAATCAAACCTGCATCTACTGGGTAACAATACAAATTCATATCCTCCAGTAAAGAGTCAGAGATAAATTTTATGATAATCTTTGGCTTGCACATGATAGTAATTGAATAGAAAATTGCTGTGAAAATAAATAATCATCTCATTCGTATCTTATCTTATAAGTGAATATATATTAAATGTAATCTTTTCAATATTACAACATTTTTGCAGTTTTCTCTTATCCTTATATCATACAAGCATTTAAGAAAGATAAAAAAATCGATAATTAAAAACCCCCGACTGCTGTTAAAGGAATGAAGGCTGTAAAAAAAGAAACAAACTAGAAAAGAACTAATAATTTTCAAACGTCTGAAAATATGTTATTGAATCATATTTAAGAACATTTTCGATCATGTCACCTTTCAAACAAAAAGAACTAAATCAAAATCGGTTCATCGGCTTAGGAGCTATGATGCCACAGACACGTTAAACTTATAGCCCTTCAGTTTCCGTCGTGGGTTATTAATTTGTATATTGTATTTGTAAATAGTACAGGAACCTTTGTTTTCTGATATTATATTTACAAGAAGGGAACAATATGAAAGTTGGGACTAAGTCATGTGGGAAATACGAGTACAGCGAGAGTTTAAGTAAACAAGAAAAAGCATTTCATACGTTTAGTCGGTTAATATATTTAATATTTTATAATACTTTAAAGTGCTTTTTACGATTAGAAAAATAATTATAGATAAAAAATATGAATAAATGTTGATCCTTTGTGTTGATTTTCACCAGTGGAGTGGACGTGGAGTGGCAGTCCACGTTTGTAGGATCAAATTTTTTATGTTGATATGTGAAAAAAAACAGCTTCTCACTTTTTCGATCAAGATTAACTAAAAACAAAAACTAACTAAAAAAAATGGATAAAGTGATAGGATATTTAAACTAGAAGCCACGCGTACAAGACATGCAATTGTAAAAGCGAATGTTGATAGGAAAAGCATTTCTGATAATTATAATATATAGATAATTATAAATAATAAAAAACATGTTTATTTTAAATAAGGATCCTTCTTTTTCGTCTCTATCATGGCATTACTCTATACTGTACCATACAATTTTAATTTTATAAAAAGAAAAAGATAGGTAATATTATTTCCTATAAACAAAAGTTTTTAATTTGTTTTATTTAATAAATTTTCTAGGCTAATATTTTACTATTAATTTTGATCGTTTTCTATAAGTAAAAAGCATTTTTCATTAAGTATATTAAGATTACTTTTTATAATATGTATTTCTTGGGGCTGTGAACTGTAAAGATAATGAGATATTGATTTATAAGAGAGTGTGAGACTCTACTTGGATTTCATTGTTAATATTTATATACATACTATACGGGCGACGAGTCGTGGCCGCCCTAAAGAGGTACATGTGGATTTAAATTTTGGATTTTTCTTATTTTTCATTATTTTCTTCCCGAGTGAACAATGCGAAAGAGCTTAGAAAAACTAACTTAAGGGCGGCCACGAATCGTCGACCATACTGTATGTATGTATATCTCTGTTAGAAATAGATTTATAGTTAACAGTTTTGTTAAAGGTTGTGTTTTGTGTTCTCTATTTGTTAAATTATATGAAGATTTTTATGAAATATATTATATTAAAAATATTTATATTGTTTTATTATTCCATTATACGATTAAGTAAATCTTAATTTCTTTCTTTAAAAAAAGATTAAAAAGAAAAAAATCCGCTAAAGCCGGTATTTTACAAGTCTGAGGCATTAAAATTACTGAAACGCTCAGTGATAGATGATGAGTCGTTCAAAAATGAAGCATACCTATAACTTCACTAATAAATATATAAATTTAAATAAATCCCATCAAAAACATAAATGTAAAATGAGAGCCAAGTTCAGTAATATGATATATGCCGTGGTTGTTGACTTCAGCGATAAAAGAAGTGAGATGTAAATGTGTGCCAAGTTCAATGGTCAGTCCTGAAAATTATTTTTAAAAATATAAAATATTTTATAATATCTTAAGTGTCCTATCTTCCTACAAGTTAGGAGACTATATTTATGTGTGAGATCTGACTTGGCTAGTTTTCAAATGAATGTACGAAAGCATTGCTATAAATGAACGTATTCATAGTATACAAGCCTACTATAAATTTATATGAAAACTAGCCAAGTCAGATCTCACACATAAATATAGTCTCCTAACTTGTAGGAAGATAGGACACTTAAGATGTTATAAAATATTTTATATTGTTAAAAATAATTTTCAGGACTGACCATTGAACTTGGCACACATTTACATCTCACTTCTTTTATCGCTGAAGTCAACAACCACGGCATATATCATATTACTGAACTTGGCTCTCATTTTACATTTATGTTTTTGATGGGATATCATTACTTTTTGTATAGAAATTATAAGTAGGTATACTCGATTCACGAAGGCATGACATAAAAGGTAAACATGTCAAAAAAAGGTTCTTTTACATTACAGGTTGGATGGAGTTATTATATTAATTAAAAAATATATATTTTAAGTATTAATTCGCTAATAACACTATAAATAGCCATAAAATTTATTATAACATTATCTTATAATTGAAATAGAATACCAGTAAAGCGGGGAGAATTTTTTTTTACAAAATTCTTATTTTCGAAAAAATTTTTTTTTAAATATCTTATTATTATCAAATTATAATTTTAATATTTATATTTTCAAATTTTATAAAATTGCACTCTGTATATATAGTAAATAAAAAGAAGTTAAGTTAAAATAAACGAAAACGAAAATTAGTAAGTAAAACAACAATAATAAAAATAAAGATTGTTTTCATATTTAAAGCCGAGAATATTTTAACTTAAAATTTAAAAATGTTGGTATGCACTCGGTTTTTTTTATTTTCAATAATATTTTTTAAATACGTCATGTACATGTAAAAACACCTAAAAGTCAACTTCTTCTCAAACTTCAGACACATTTTAGTACTATAAAAATAAATTATATCTCGTTTTAATATTTATATTAGAACATTATTGTTCTAATAAAAAATACAACAGTAGAAGCTTGGTAAAGCTGTAGCCACCATGTGATAAAAGAAGAGCAAAAGATGAAAAATAAAATTAATTTAATAGATAATGTGGTTGACCGTTTCGTCATTAATGTTGGTGACAGTTCCTCAGACTCCTCCGAATTCTGATAAATGATTGAATAATAGATATATTAAGATTTATTATCCTAATAGTTAAGTAACTTTTAGTAAAACTTGTACATTTTCATTTTATTTTTTGCTATTCTTATTTTATACAAAGATATTTTATATATAACATTCAAGCACAACAAGCAATAATGCTATATATAGAAAACTCCACGTTAAATAAATTAAATATAAATAAAAAAATACAATAAAGTTTGAGAAACAGAATTTTTTTGCTTATATTTTTTGTCTTGCCATAATGAATCGAGTATAGATTCATAATGTAATCAAAATCAAAATATTCTTTATTCAATTTGTCCATTACAAGTACTTTTTTCTATAGGAAGCTACTACGGCAAGAAATTCAATTGTTTTTTTTTTAAATAAAGTTTACAATAGGAGTGTGCACAACAGCTCATTTTTGTGAACGAGAATAAACGATATGTTGAGTTTAAAGGACGTTTTCTTTTTCTATGTTCGGTTCTCTTTATTTGTTCAATACTAAACCCGTCGTGGCACAGGTAAATGTCGCCGTATTTAATGAAGGTATGATAGCTCAAGCGAAAAACTATGCGAACTCAGAAGCAGGACCTTGGTTCGAGTCCTGGTGATGTCTCCAGTCCGAATAATAATATTTTTGTTCAAGATGTAATTTATATCTAAATATAATTTCCATAAAACATTACTTACAAAAAAAATATCGGTTCTCGGTCATACGCGCAATATTTATTTAAAGTAAAGAAAATAATTTAAGGCATTTATAATGATAATAATAATATAAAATCTTTATTTCTAGAATAAAATTCCAATTACAATAAATATACAAATAACGATTGATATAGAATATCATTAAAAATAATTAATTATTTACAAGCATTATAAATATTAAGTTAAAATTGTAATTACTTAATTAAAAAACACTATTGTTCGTAATTTCGCATTAACCGTTTCCATGTTTTACTGTAGGTATAGAGGCACTAACGTGCGACTGTAACGCGGCGGTTGTGGGTTCGATCCCCACTCCAGGGAATAGACTATTATTTATTAATATTTTAATTTCTTTGCTCTAGCACCAAGAGTGGGGAACGGAGAGTCTCACTGGGCAACATATGGCTACCATGCTAACCCCTATATGCAATTTGCACGGAATAGGCAGCTCCTATAGGAAAGCATTGGAATAATTCGGTGTATGATTCATTGTTCAATATGCCTTGCAAAAAGTATAAACGATAAGTTTATTAAGTGTTGATGGTTCAAAGCACCGAGATAAAGGTATATCTAAATTGATAGTAATTCCATGGTCGACTTTTTTCTCTGCCGTTTCCACAAGTGTTCCTAAAACCAGTAAAATCATAAAACCCAGGTCAACAAAAAACAATTAAGAAATGAGCGCCTTCGTACAATACAATAAATCTAATGTAATTAAGTATTTACTTTTTTTTATTATGCTCAATAATATTATGTTTTATTACTCTTCTCTATCTCTATATCTTATAAAATAAGAACGATTTTTTTCTCTGTCTGGCCTTTCTACGTTATCTTCTTCTAAACCACCCAACGGATTTTGATGCGGTTTTCACCATTATTTAGAGTATTTCTCAGGGAAGGATTATATATGGTTTATTATATGTATATTTTATTGTAATTTGACATAAACATGATAAATGTGTATAAAGTCCTACCCGTTCAGCCACTTTCACGCATGCGCTGCTTTAATGGTAAGTCCTACATGAAAACAATGTACTAGAGTATTATTCCTCTTAATAAGATCTACAAAAAAGTCAGCGACAGCATATTCGTATCTTCTAAGGATAACATACAGTGAGCATATTTCTGTCTAAAAATAGTAATTTGAATATATTTTTTATTTTGAGGGATGTTTGTCCATAATGGTATCAATCCTTATCCTTTTAAATACTATATTAATTTTCTACGTTAAACGAAGATAAAATTTGCTCTTTACACTAATTTGAAATTACGAATAGTTTTAGAGAAAAACGCATTTAATTGTTGACACATCACGCCGGCTATAAACCGCAGTTTTGGCGCAAGTTTTATTTATTACCTTACTCTCCGCATATAAATAAGTATATTAGTTACGTTGGCCATTTAATGTAGATCAAAACTGTCTTTTACTGTTTTTCATTTTAATAAGTACTTTAGAAGTTGTTACAATATCAAAAAATCCTTGCTTTGAAACGGCTTGCCACACGCCATGCGTCCCCCCGCGCCCCGCGACGTTTTGCTTATAGAAGCGCGCCTGCCTGTGTACTGTAGAAAAGTAGATGTAGATGCGATTGTACGTATTGGATAATTGGAGTTTAATATATTTAGTTTCGTCTATTTTGATTAATAGAATAGTAGGTAGCCTTTTGTTCATAATTTCTTCCGTATAAGTATTTTAGTTTAAGAGAACAGTAGGTAGGTTTATCATTTCTTGCGTTAAGGTATCCTGTTGTTTATTTTGTTTACTCTTCTTCTGTTCTTTTATTATTTTCTTTACCTTTTAAACATAGGAAATGTTTTTAATTTAATTATACCACGACAAAGTCGTTCAAATATAGGTCGTAGAACAAGAAATGCAAATAAAAATCGTTTAAATCTTAGTAATGAAAGCGTATATGAGACGGAAATTAGATAGTAATTTAAATATATTTACTTATTGAGAGGGATATGTGTCAATAATGATATTAATTCTTACCCTTTTAAATAAGTTATTAATTTTCTACGTTAAACAAAGATAAATTTTGCTTTTTACAATATTTCGAAATTACAAATAGTTTTAGAGAAAAGCTATATCGACTCATGTTTATCCCTTACTCTCAGTGTATAAATAAGTATATTAGTTATCTTGGCCATTTAATGTAGATCAAAATGTTGATTAGTAGCACAGATTTGAAATTACGATACTAAAAAATTCTTGCTGTGTAACGGCTCGCCGACTTCCACGCTTCCCCCCGCGCCCTCGACATTTTGCTTATAAAAATGGATCCGCCGCACCCGCCTAGCTTCCCCCGGGCATGGAAGGAGGGCCTGCTCATCATGTTGCCCAAGGCTGGGAAGAGCCCATAGCAGCCTGAGGGGTACCGATCTATAACCCTCCCTTGCGCGGTCTCCAAGCTGTCCGAGAAGTTATTCCTCTCACTTCTCCAGGCGCACATCCACCCATGAAGCGAGCAGTTTGGCGAGCGGGTATACTACTCTGATTACACTACGCCGTAACAGCGATCAACCGAAAGGAGAGAGCAATAGCAGTCTTCTTCGACGTAGTACGCGTATTCGACCACGTCTGGCACCCGCACCTACTTCATTAAGTGCTCAGAGCCGGCACCCCCCATCACGTCGCGCATGTCTTTGCCTCCCTGCCTCAGTAACAGGACATTTTTCCTTGAGAGTTAAGTGTTCGAGGTATAGCAGCGACTCGATCGTTGCCGTTGTTCCCCAGGGCAGCATTTTGTCACCTGCTCTCTACGCACTATACACTGATGACATCACATCGCCCTAGCGAGTATCACTCAAAGAGAAATCCTGCAGGTGGTCCAGAACCTCATCCTCCGTCGAGTGACACAGGCGCCATACTACGTGAGAAACACCTCGCATCACTGCAACCTAAAAATAGAAAGCCTGGAGGTAGACATTGGTCGTCTCGCGTCCAACGCATTCCGCTGCGCCAATGTATCGGGTCACCTGCACCTAAGGAGCAGCACTCCGTGGCATATCCGGCCGCCCGAGGTCAGACGTCAGATGACTTCCGAGGGACTTTCTATCCTCTTCCAAATGCGACTCATGAGCCTTGCATTGATCCTTGGTCGTTTAAGCTGGGCCTCCCTCAGGAAACCGAGGGTCTCACCTGACTGAGTTGACCACCTAGATAGCATTTGATAATCTTTCCAATCCCGTCCCGCACGCCTCTCTCTGTGTCTGCTCTAGAGCAGGTTTTCGCTTGAGACCACGGCCATGGAACCAACGCCCAAATGTCGTTCGGAGCTACTACGGAGATGGACGAGAGAATGCTTCAATTCTGCGCCTGGCTCTATAGCAAAGTAAATTTAGAAGCGATTGCACGTATTTTGGAGTTATCCAATAATTATAATTTATTTCGTCGCAGCATTGTTGGTTACATCTTTCGTTTAAGTATTTTTGGGTGAGAGAATAGTAGGTAGTCTGTTGTTTATAATTTCTTTCGTTTAAGTTTTCTGTTGTTTGTGTCATTTGTTCAGGTGTGTGTTTTTTTAAACAATTGGAACATCCTTATTGGAGCTACGAAAATGTGAGTTGCATTAAGGTTTCAATAATTTTCACATTAGTATTCTTAAGTGCTTTGCAAACATAGGTACATTATATGAATAATTCAGTAGTTAAAGCGGGCGAAGCCGCGAGCGGGTCGCTAGTAAGATTATATTTCATAAAATAAATTAAATTAAATTAGCTTCACGCTGTATCCCGCACACAGCAGGGTAGGCAGAGGGAACCTAGTGTTAAGACACTCCGTTCCCCACTTTCTGCCGAATTCTGGAGGCATTGCGTGTTGAGTGGCAGAACTCAACGCCGCGCTTAACCTCGACACCAGAGCGAAGAAATGGAAATATAAATTTAAGTAAATATTTCATCTCCTCGAGTGGGAATCGAACCCAGAACCAGTCGGTTTTGCAGTCACACTTCGTGCCGCTGCGCCACGACCGGCCTCATTATATTTCATTATGAATGAAAATATATTATATTTGTCTTTTAATCTCGAGTGTATTTTTTATTTTGTTGATTAAATGACAGTTGTCAGATTAGAAAAGATTTAATGTACGCTGCGTTTAGAAATCAGATTTATTATTTTTTTTTCTAATTTTATTATTTTGTTTAAGTATTTTTTATTTTCTCTTTTTTCTCTTATTTTTTTTATTAACAATTATGAAAATTTTTACTGTTGTTAACAATTACTTTACAATTACTGCTTTTAAGATAACTGGTAGGCTGACAGTATATCGAATTAAAAATCATATCAGCTTTACGCTGTATCCCGCACACAGCAGAGTAGACACCACCACCGAATTCTAGAGGCATTGCGTGTTGAGTGGCGGAACTTTACGCCGCGCTTTGTCTTGATGGAAATATAAATTATATATTTTTTTGGTTTTTTTTTCAGCTTCACGATGTATCCCGCGCAGATCAGGGTAGGCAGAGGAAACGTAGTGTTAAGACACCCCGTTCCCAACTTTCCGCCGATTTCTAGAGGCCTTGCGTGCTGAGTGGCGGAACTTAACCCCGCGCCTTGCTTCGATACCAGAGCAAAGAAATGGAAAAATAAATTTAAATAATAAAATTATTTAATTTTCATCTCCTTGAGTATGGATCGACCTCACAACCATTCGGTTTTACAGTCACACTTTGTGATAAATTTTATATATATTTCTATTTTTTATCATTATAATTATTATTTATATTTATTTTTTCTGTATTATTTATAGTTGTTTTGTTTTTTCTTGTTTTTTGTAGTGACTGTTTTTAGGGTTCCGTACCTCGAAGGCAATAAAACAGAACCCTTATAGGATCACTTAGTTGTTTGTCAGTCCGTTCGTCTGTCCCTTTTTATCTAAAACGTGTGGAGGTTTCAATCTGAAATTTTATCAAATATTTCAGGTCTACGAGGTCAGTCATGGCGCAGCGGCACAAAAAGTGACTGTAAAATCGACTGGTTGCGTGTTCGACCCCACTCGAGGAAAATAAATATTTATTTACATTTATAATTTCATTTCTTCGCTCTGGTGTCGAGGCAAAGCGCGGCATTGAGTTCCGCCACTCAACACGCAATGCCTCCAAAAGTCGGCGGAAATTGGAGAACAGAGTGTGTTAACACTAGGTTCCCTCTGCCTACCCTGCTGTGTGCGGGATACAGCTTGAAGCTGAGTCAGGTCTACTGTTCCTTGGAGCTATGAAAAAATCAAATTTCTAAGCCAATGCAATCCAAAGATACGTTTATACCGCAAATTTTTAAATCTCGCAAGGGAATCAAAACCTACAGGATACTTACCGTGAACTCATACACTTAAAATTTGTCACGCAATGTTTATGCCGTGTGATCCCGGCCCGTGTGATCCTATTATAGGATCATCCTGGTACTGATGGTGTCGTAAGAGGCGATTAAAGTACGTGTGGTAGAGTCACGTCGCCAGCAATGGCAACACGCATGGACAGACTCGACCGGATCATTACCACCACCAGCATTAAGAACCGGCGTTAAGTACTGGCTTTGTGCCACTACGTTTTGCATCAGGTAATGCCGGGCTCCGGCGCCCAATCCTCCTTAAAGGCTGGCAACGCACCTGTGACTAATCTGGTGTTACACGGGGTCGTGGGCAGTGGTAGACCTGAACGCTCTTTTGCCTTGTCCTTTTCCATAAAAAAACGCAACAATGTCTTATAGAACAAATAAAGGAAAAATTGCTAATTCTGTAAATTTTTATTTTCATCATATAATAAAAATATTTTTAATAATTTTAAAGTTACAACAACAATCCTTTTAGGTGTGTTTTACAGGCTCCTATCCTTTATTCGAGTAAAGCTCAGTCGTTTAGATATTAACTTTTATAAGTTATGAACTTCCACTACTGATGTCCGCTAAATACTGTAATAATAACTTAATACCGAAAATCAAATACATTAATCAACTATGCAAGTACTCTTAATATAATAAGTACTAAAACATATGTTTGATTTACTTAATAATAAAGGATGTTAATCCATTAATTATATTTTTACGTGAAGCCCTTGAAATCTACATGATGACAGGTTGTCTCCGGGCATAAATTACAGTAATTTTCTGATACAATTGGAGAAATATTTCTTATACAGACAGTTAGTCAACAAAACAAATAAAATATTTACTAACGCCTGTCATTTAAATAAAGCAACATATAAATAATGCATTGTTCTTATTTAAATGTCAGGCGTTAAACCTAAAAACCATTTGTCATCAACTTTGATTGCTATTCTTACATTACAGGCGCTATAAGTAAATGTTCCTAGTAAAATCTATTTATTGAAAAATTATAAGAAAATGATAAAAAATTACTAGTTTCGGAGTTTTTCCTTTATATACACCCAATTACTTAACTGGATGCCAAATTTCACCGTTCTAGGTCATCTAGAACTGGGTTAGAATTAAGGTCTATAGGTCAGGCAACCCCCTGATAAAATTAACGATTTTCGGACTTCATTATCTAAATAACCGTTTGAGCTGTGTTTATGAAATTTGATGCACGTATACAAGTGGCGGGTCTAAATTTTTTAGCTAAATTTAACAGGTTTAGGTGGAATAGTTTTTGAGTTATGAAGGGGTAAAAAGTGGCTTCAAATGGTTCGTGTAAAATTACCCTCGGTGCCGCTCGCCAGTTCTGTTTTACTGAACTTGGCCACGCGCGACCGCGCGTAATGATCATCTTCACGCTGTATCTCACACATAGCAGGGTAGGCAGAGAGAACCTAGCGTTAAGACATTCCGTCCCTCACTTTCCGCTGTGTGCGACATACAGCGTGAATCTGATTTAATTTTGACACTACATTTACACAAAATATTTAAATGTTGAAGATGTGGGTGACACCGGATAAATATACGAAATTAAAATGTGAGTTGATTAAGCGACTCTCCGTGTCGAAGGAGAACAAAGTCAAAAAACTATTAATGTTGTTCTCATGTGTTCCTTAGGGAAGACGCTCTTAGAGGTTCATTGCAACAAGCTTATACAGGGCCGCACGAAGTCATTTTGAGGAAAGATAAATATTTCATAATTAAAGTAAAAGGAAAAGATGTCACTGTATCAGTAGACCGCCTCAAACCAGCTTACATACTAAAAAACGATTCTTCAAATGTACCGGAATCAAAGTTCCCTATTACAACTACTTCTCCAAATTTTAAAACGACCAGATCTGGACGACAGGTTAAATTTACCGATTTTTATCGCCCTTAGACACGGTCTCTGGAGGGGAGTGATGTGGGTGACTCAGTATCATTATATCACACACATATATTTAGAATAGGCATCTGTACCTATTTAATAAAATAATAAAATAAATATAAGTACACATACACATTCTAACCTCACTTACCTAACATTACAAAACTAACTTAAATAAACATTAGTAAATATTCATAAAAATTATAAATAAAATAATACTTACCGATCGCTGCAACTGTGCCATAGGGACAAGTTCTAATACTTGCCGGAACCGGTCCCGGCTCGCGCGATCGCCTCCTTCAATATATGCACCAGTCGCGATTTACGTTCTGACGCGAAAACCTTGTTACTTTGTTTGAGCTCCTTCTTATATAATTAACGTGGAAAATCACTATATTCTACATCTTACCTTTTTCCCATTGCGCCTTCTTTTCTTCATATAGTGTATGTGGTCTTGTAGTATTTGTTACGGCTATATATATATTTATTTGAAAGACAATATAATAATGTTGAATTGAACTTTGAATTTAATTTTATCCCGCACACACCACAATTACGCCCATGAACAAAAAAGTTGACTAATCTTGATATTTTTTAAAATTTTTATATAAATTTTAATTTGAATTTTAGGTATGGATTTGAAATATTAGGTTTTTTTGCGATGAAAATTACTATTGTACATTATTATTATTATCATTAGGTACATTTGGTAAGGATTTCTCATAAAATATATTTAATGCAAAATATAACAGAGTTAATGTCAAGTGCCACCCACAACTGGCCTCTAATCCGTTCTTAATATTGATGATTTTCATAGTGTTTCAACCAACAATCCCCGCCTGCAGTCAGATGTGTCGCAACTACTTCAACAGAACTATTGCTAACATAAAAATGACAGGAGGCGCATTTCTCATTGGAAATACTTATTACTCTTCGTCGTCAAATAACTAGATATCTAGTCGTGGCGCAGGGGCACTGTAAGCGCGAGAAGTTGTGAGTTCGATTCCCACTTAAGGAAATGAAATACTTCATATTTCATTTTCTCTTTTAGACGAAAGAACATCACTAATAATTTAGTGCTGTTTGATTTAAAATGGTTGTCTGCAAATTCGGTTCACGGACAATCATTTTACGTGAAAAACATTGATAAAAATTGCAATTCTTTTAATTGAATTGAATTCGCATTACTTATTTTACATAAGAATAAAGAAATAATTTAAATCAATTCAAATCAAATCAGCTTCACGCAGCAGGGTAGGCAGAGAGAACCTAGTGTTAAAATACTCCATTCCCCCCCTTTCCGCCGAATTCTGAAGGCATTGTGTGTTGAGTGGCGGTACGCCGCGCTTTGCTTCGGAACCAGAGGAAATTAAGATATAATTTTAAATAAATATTTAATTTTCTCGAGTAAGATTCGAACTAAACCAGTCGCGTTTACAGCCACACTTTGTGCCCCTGCGCCACGATTGGCCTCAAGATAAATAAATTTTTTTTTTTTTTATTTATCTTGATATTTTTATTTATCTTGATTTGGCCTCAAGATAACTGAAAATTACAATTTTTTCGATAAATTAACATTTATTTGGTTACTTTACAGGTCACATTTGATTTGGAGTAATATATATAAAAAATATGGTTGTCTGTATGTGCTTTATAAAATCATAAACTTTGATTTGATTATGTAATGATTTTAATCAAAATTGTCGTGCATGAGCCCACGAAGGAGTGAGTACGACCAATTTTCGACAGATGACGCCACTCTCATTCCAATGATTTTTTTAGTTGGCGTAGCGACTAGCGAGCTAGCAACGCACGCAGGTCGCAGGGCACAGCTAGAATTTTATAAAAATATCAAATATTACATACTACGCTGGAAATACTACGCTGATAGCACAGTGAATGATACTATATAACAATGTCTGTAGAACCTTTATAACCCTTTAAGACCTTTTAGAACTCAAATATCATAAATGATTTAAATTATTTTCTTGAACAATTATTTATTTAATAATAAGTTCTTTGATTTTCACGATTATTACACATTTTAAATCAACTTATTTTAACCGGATTAATCGCGTATATTTAGTATTATAAATTTTTGGTAACCCGACGTTTCGAAAACTTTGCAGTAGTCCGTGGTCACGGGTAGACTACCTATCCGATTAATCTGGTTAAAACAATATCATTTAAAATTATTAAATAGTTTATATACATGTTAAAACACCCAAACGCAATATCAAAGCATCTTATTCTTAAATTCCTTCATATTGCAACCATCAACCGTAAATAAGAAGTTTAAAAGTGTGTATTTAATGTTAAAAAAACGTGTAAAGATGTTAATTTAAAAATTATAAAGTTAATTATTATTATACTACAAATAAAGAGTTTCTTTAATAATATAAAAGATACCAAAATAACTTCATTTATTTGTAAAAAAATGCAGATGGCAATCGTATAGATATATTGTTTTAATCATTTTAGACATTCCGTAGGTATCTTTTCAAGGATGTAGGTACTTTTACGTTCAACCATTATAGAAAAACAAACGCAGCATTGAGTTCCGTCACTCAACACGCGATGCCTCCGTAATTCAGCGTAGTGGACTTAGTAGGAACGGAGTATCTTAACGCTAGGTTCCCAGGTTTCCTCTACCTATCTTGTTATGTGCGTTAAGGAACAAATTAAAATTATATGATTTTCTTTTAAAGATGCAAATACAAAATGGAATTTCTTGTCGTTGCCGACAATCTTTTGTCGCCAAATCCGATGACTTAATTTTTTAAATAACGTATCCTTTTTTCAAAGGCCTACTACATACATATGACAATATTCAGCCAATACTTATTTAGAAACCGACCAGGACCAGGAAGCGCGGGTTCGAGTCCCGCTACATTCAATATTTTATTCGTTTTATAAATAAGTAGACTACTGAGTATTTTTCTTCCCTAAGTGTGGAATAACACTTTAAAAATGTTAAAAATATTCAGCCAATCATTAAAATTCGACTTTGTTCGTATTTTTATATCATTGTGATTTTATAACAACATTCACAACCCATAAAGTTAATTATAAAAACATACATTACATAGCCGGGTAAGTAGAAATAACACCTACCTACCAAGGTAGGTATAACCGGTCTGCGAGAAAAACCGTCTGTCTATGTATATGGATAAAGTAGCGGAACTCAACGCTGCACTTCATCTAACCAGAGAGGAGAATTGAAAATTATTATATTTATTGTGTCTCAACCAACCACGTTGTCATACTTTTTACCCCTTGCCTGTAAATTGTATTTACTTAAATATTTTAAGATTCATTTCTAAAAGAATTGGCATCTCAACGTCAATCATTTACAATGCAGTCTATTTAAATTTGAAAAAAAATAAAATGCACTCGTCAATCAAACGTCAAAAGAGCTCAACGTTATAAGTCATTTAAAATTAAGCAATTTTCTTTGGAGTATATCCATACATAATGATTATTATTAAAAAGAAGCTACTTTAAAACATTTTAAGACATTTTTTGTTATGCCAACCAGTATTAGATATATTATTGTTTATACAAAATACATATGAAGTAATAGTGGCTCTGTGGCACCAGCACGCGACTGTCATCGCAACAGGTTGTGGATTCGATTGCCACTCGAGGAAATGAAATATTCAATATTTTCATTTCACTTGTACCGTAACGAAGCAAAGCGCGGCGTTGAGTTCCGCCACTACAGAATTCAGCAGAAAATGTCATAATGGAAACGGGATAATTTTATACTAGTTCCATCTGCGTACCCGGCTATATGCGTGATACAGTGTGAAGCTAAAAAAATACAACATACGTCGACAATCTATCGCCCAATATTAATAACCTATCTCCTACGTCAATCTTCGATTGTTCCATATATCTATCCAATCTAGAGATTAATTTATATATATTGTAAGCTGAATATCGTGAAAACAACGTGCGACGGAATATCCTGCGCGCGAGCAGGACCCTTCCTGTGTTAGATGAGTATCGATACCCACCACCACCGTACTCAGACTTATAAAAGCTAGTGCGCATTCGGGTTCGCACTCGAACATTCTCGCGCTGACCGCCGAACCGCTCGGACGTTCCGTCTTCGTTCCAGTGGCTCTGCCTAAGTGCGTAACCGATTGTGCGCGCGGTGTAGAGGACGCTCATGCGGACTCCGCTATCGTTTGTGCGTGTTGTGTTGTGTAGTGCAGTGACTCGCAGTGCTGTGTTGTGCTGTGGTTCCTGCCCTGCCCCGCCCGATCCAGGAGAGGTATAAATAGTATTAAGTTTTTATTTCTCTTTTATTTTTCCATTTTATTCTTCACCCCCTCAGGGTCTCCATTATCCGATATGGACGCTTTTATACTTGCGTTACCGAAGGAAAACCTCGTGGAATTCCTCAAAAATCATCATACGAACGCGTACGACGGGCTCGCGGTATTCGCCCAGAATGTTCAGGTGAATGCACCTGAACTACTGGAGGGTTCGAACCCCTCAACTAACGCTCCGGCCACCTCCATTACGGAGATGGATATGGCCGAGGACTTCACAGACGACGGTTTCGAGACCGTCGTCGCCAAAGCGGCGTAAAGGAAGGCGAAGGTCATCGAAATGGCCGCGTCCTCCAAAACGCCTAAGAAAACGGCCAAAACAAAAAATGCCGCCCCTGACTCACGGGTCAGCAGAGACGGCTCCATTTCCCCGCTCCCGGCGGGCAAGACTAAGGTGGCCCCTCAGGCCGAGGCCCGCGCGCCTTCTCCAACGGCCCTTCAGGCCGAGGCCCGCGCGCCTCCTGCGGCCCTTCAGGCCAAGGCCCGCGTGCCTCCAGCGGCCCTTCAGGCCGAGGCCCGCGCGCCTCCAGCGGCCCTTCAGGCCACCGCGTCCGCGAACCCTCCAACGGCCCCTCAGGCCACTACGTCCGCGAATGCGCCGACGGCCCCTCAGGCCACCACGACGCCACGGGCACGTATGCCCCCGCCCGTCATAATCCAGGACAAGCAGGCCTGGAACAAGGTGTCAGCCTGGATGCTCGTACAGAAGGTGAATTTCACCACTGCACGCGCCACCCAGGATGGCATCAAGGTCCAGTGCCCTGCGACCTCGGACCACCGCCGCCTCACGGCACACCTTAGGGAGGCCAACGTTGGCTTCCACACTTACGCTCTCGAAGAAGAGCGCCATTTACGCGTAGTTATCAAGGGAATCCCCAAGGAGATAGAGCCGGGACTCGTTCTCCAGGACCTTCAGTCCCAGGGCTTCCCCGTCCGCGAGGTACATCGGATGTACCATTTCAGAGACAAGAAACCGTTTGACAGCGTGCTAGTAATTTTAGATCATTCCCACGCGGGAAAACAAATATACAACGTCCGCGCGATATGTTATCTGACGGGGCTCCGCGTGGAGCCTCCTCGTAACCGCGGCCTAATCGGGCAGTGCCATCGCTGCCAGTTGTACGGACATTCGGCCCGAAATTGCAACGCACGTCCTAGGTGCGTCAAATGCCTGGGAGACCACGGGACTGCGGATTGTCCCCGCAAGGTCCCAGACCCCGCCGTTCCGCCTAGCTGCGTGCTGTGCGAGACCCAGGGACACCCCGCTAATTACCGCGGGTGCCCCAGGGCCCCGCGCCGCAGGCATCCTGGGCAGGGCGGCAGGGCAGGTAGGGTTTCGAGACCCTACCCTAACTATACAAGGACACCTGTGGCGCCCTCAGCTCCGCAGGTGTATTACCCAGCACCGCCTCCGACCACGAACGCGTGGATAAGGCCCGCGACCGCGCCGCAGGTGAACCCACGTCCGGTCACCGCCCCCGCGTTCGTACCCAACCAATCGTCCGATTCCGAGGTCGTGTCGCAATTTATAGGGCGTTTCGACATCGACGAGCTTCTCTTATTCGCCGACAAATTACGCCGAACGAACGGCAACGAACAGGCAAGAATTCAGGCCACAGTCGACCACGCGAAACTCATCAAAGCCATCGTGGGCTTTAAAGCGTAAATATTCCAATGGCGGTTTTTAACAGCAATACGCCATTGCGCGCCGACGCGCGTCTTGCGCGTATCAAACCTAGAGCCCTAAGCATCGCGACGTTTAACGCTAACAGTGTCGCCGGCCAACGTGACCTAATCCGCGATTTCATTACCGCGCATCAACATGACATCCTGTGCGTACAGGAGTCATTCTTAAAACCTAGTATTCGCGATCCGAAAATTGCAAATTATAGACTCGTCCGTAACGACAGACTCGCCACTAAAGGCGGAGGCACCCTAATCTATTACAAAAAGACACTCCACTGTGTCCCATTAGACCCACCAGCGGCACTCGAAAACATCGAAGCGTCTATCTGCCAGATCTTTCTCACAGGCCATCAGCCAATCATCATAGCTTCTGTATATCATTCTTCTTCTAAACCAATTCTAGAGAATGACATTCGTTTACTCCTCAATATGGGAGACTCCGTCCTTCTGACCGGAGACCTTAATTGTAAAAACACCATCTGGAACTCTACTAGGACATGTCCACGAGGACAACTATTAGAACGCCTCACGGACAGGTACAACCTCTCCGTAATAGGTCCACCGACACCTTCCCGGTTTCCCACCGGTAATCACGGACACCCAGAAGTACTGGACATAGTGATTCTAAAGAACGTCGCCCTCAGGCTGCGGTCTATAGAATCACTATCGGAACTAGACTCAGACCATCGCCCAGTTGTTTTCAAAATAGGCACAGACTCCCCTTCAGGGCCACCCACCAAAACTATCATCAATTGGAAAAAGTTCGCTAAACTCATCAAAGCGGACGATTCTCCACTCATCGATCTCATCCCTGGCATTATAGACTCAGTAGATGTTGCCAAGGAAGCCGCGTCCAAATTCACGACGTTTATTCAAGAAGCTCTCCTCAGCTGCTCGAAAGAGGTCCCAGATCTGCCTGAAGGTAGATTTGAGATCTCAGGGAAGCTCAGGGAGCTAGTCCGACGTAAAAACTTAGCTACTAGAGCTCACGATGCGTGCCCGAATGCCGCAAACAGTAGGAAACTAAACAATCTTCGGAGGCAAGTCAAATCCCAATTTGAACAGCTCAGAGGTGAGTCTTGGGATAGTCGACTCGAAGGGGTCTCGCCTTCATCCCAGGCGTACTGGGCGCTGTCGAGAACCTTTCGATCCGACACAGTGGCGACTATGCCTCCGCTTACAAAACCCGATAATACGATAGCGGCCGACGACACTGAAAAGGCAGAGTGCCTAGCGGACAGCCTAGAGGCACAATGCTCACCGAGCACCCTACCATGTGACCCGGATCACTTGACGGAAGTGGACTCCGAGGTCACAGAGTGGGCTTCGATGCCCCCGACTGGCGAACCGGTTCGCCCCACGGACGTAGAAGAGGTTAAGTCCATTCTCAAGGACCTAAACCCAAAAAAGGCCCCGGGGCCCGACAAAATCCCTAATAAAGTTTTAAAGTCCCTCCCGATTCACTTCGTATCATTACTAGTCATGATTTTCAATGCTCTTTTAGCAGGTTGCTCCTTTCCTACCGAATGGAAGGAAGCAATAGTTATAGGCATTCGCAAGCCCAAAAAACCCGCCAACCTTCCCTCCAGCTACAGACCCATCAGTCTTATTAGCAGTTTAGGGAAAATCTACGAGAGAATCGTTCTCAGTAGATTAAAGGAAATAGTCGAGGCAAAACAACTGTTCATCAACGAACAGTTCGGTTTTAGATCCCACCACTCGTCCATACACCAAGTTCACCGGCTTACCGAACATATCGCGAAATATAACGTCCGTAGATCGATTCGTAGCGACACGGCGGCCATTTTCTTAGACATCGCCAAAGCCTTCGACAAGGTCTGGCACAACGGCCTGCTCTTCAAGCTCCGTCGTATGGCTCTGCCAGACTCTCTCGTTCACATCATTCGGGAATACCTGTCGAATCGCACGTTCCGATGTAGATTAGAAGGGACCCTATCGTCCCCTAGACCCGTTCGCGCCGGAGTCCCGCAAGGCTCCACCCTTTCACCGTTGCTATACGCGCTTTACACTAGCGACATTCCGCGTACCGATAAAGTAGAACTTGCGATGTATGCCGATGATACCGCCCTTTACACCACGGATCGCTCCGCTTGGATCCTAGCCGAAAGACTGCAACGAGCTGCCGACGCCCTAGGCGATTGGTTCAGCAAGTGGCGGTTCGAGGTTAACCCGGAGAAAAGCGTAGCCGTCCTCTTCCCTCGTAAGCGTTACGAGACCGTCTCGACTATTTACCTGCAAGGCAAACCGATCCCCTGGGAATCCAAGGTCAAATACCTAGGCGTCGTACTAGATTCGAAACTCTCCTTCCGGCCGCACATCACGTATGTCAGGAACAAAGCCACATACGTCATGAACAGGCTGTATCCGCTCATCTGCAAGCGGAGTAAAATGTCACTTCGCAACAAGCTGACATTGTACAAAACTTGCATCCGTCCCGTCATGACCTATGCTTGTGTCGTGTTCGCACACACCAAGATAGACCTCCTTCAGAGGGTTCAAAATAAATTCCTACGAATGGCATCCGGATGCCCATGGTACGTACGCAACGTTGACCTACACAAAGATTTCGAGCTAGAATCGCTCAAGGAATTCTGCAAGCGCCTGGCCAAGCGCTACTACGAGCGTGCAGATTCCCACTCCAACCCACTCATTGTCGAAGCGTGTAAGTACGCTCCTCACCCACATCCACGTCTTCGACGCCCTCGAAGCGTGCTTCTGGACCCCGACGATCCCATCACTGCTGCCAACGCCCAATACATTGGGAGGATCCACTCCTCAGTCCCACGTCCCACTCTCCGCCGCCGTAAGAGGCGGCGAGGCCAGTCATATCTAACGGCACGCCCGCGCCTCGGCGCGGCGGGGCCCAATGGACGAAACCCACCATGATTAGCGTACGCGGGGCATTCCCTCGCGATCGCCATCACTTCACGAGCGTCCATCAAAGCTCGTAATTCTAATCTTCAGGGGCGAGCTACACTCGCCCCTCCCAGCCCGGTGACGCTGTCAAGACCATTCCAGGTCAACAGCATTAAAGTCCATTCGAAAAAAAAAAAAAAACGGGTTCGCTCTCGTTTGGCGGGTCGGTTACCGTGCGTAAGGGTGGTTGGCGTTGATACTGTGAGTTCGTTCCACTTTGTTATTGTTTTGTTATTGTTGTGTAATGGAAAGTAATGATTATTTAATTATATTTGATTGTGTATTAACATTTATTCACTCAGAAATATTGTTGGTATAAGTCAACTTTGTAATAAACTGCTTGTAGTCCATCCTGAATTGTCTCTTTTTTACATTAAAGACTTCTGATTCCTAAAATCAGAAGTGGGATTGGATTTACCGCTCACAATTAATTAGCTTAGGGTAAAATAAACAATCGTTATTTTCCACTAAAACAATGCGCACCTTAGTATGGTGAAAGCAAGCTGTCGTTGATTCCCGCCGACACTGCGTACATTAGTGTAATAAAAAGGAAACGGTCTGTTCGCGTTTCTTCCCTTTCGAAGAAATGTTACGCGTGTCTTGTGAAAAGTTGGCCTTGACGCCGCCTCGCGTTTTAGATGGTGACAATCGTAGAGATGAAGCCCCGCGACTCAGTAGGCGTCTTTCGCAGTCGCGTCGTAAAAGAATTCGCCCACACTCACATCGCCGTCTCACATCGTCTCGCCCGCGTTCTCGTCGTGGTAGATCACGCTCGCGTCGTTCAGGTCGTAGTTATTCGCGCAGTCGCAAAAATCTTCAATCGCGCGAAAGGTCGCAAGCAGGTCCCGATTACTCAAACCGTCGTCAAAGTAAATCACTGTCCGACACTCCCGACAGTATTACGAAAACCGCGTTGGGTACGATTATATCGCGATTGACGGCCATAGAGGCGAGTATGGCCAGTAGTACGCAAATCTCATCGTCTATTCTTAGTGGTACAACTCCGTTACAAAAAAATCATAATCCTACAACGCAAACACTCGTCGATGCATTAGGCTTCCTAGCAAAAAATAAACCCAGCAATTATTATGTCTCAAACTTTGACCCGGCAATAAATAACTTCGAAGTGTGGTGCACTGAAGTGGATAGAGCTAGGCGTGCGAACCATTGGGACGATTTTAAGTGTTTTTCCCGTGTTGCACATTGTTTGAGAGGCGACGCAAACACTTGGCTAAATGAGTGGAACACTCATGAACGCTCATGGTCTAATTTTGTAAAAAAATTTAAGTCGCTGTGCCCTCAAAAAATTAATTACGTGCAAATACTTCTGGAAGTTCTAAACACTACGTCAAATAATTTTTTATCGTACGCGGAATATGCACGACAATTATTATTGCGCTTACGCATTATTAAAGATCTTAGCGAAGAACTCATGGTTCAAATAGTGGTCTACGGTATTAGCGACATACAAGTTCGCGCGGCAGCCACCAACGCCAACCTTACGACGGTAAACCTTGTTTCGTTTTTATCCACATATATTAAACCGACCCGCGAAAATTGACTATCGTACCTTTGGCAGACGCGTTTTGTCTAGTGCAATAATAAATCGCAGCTCCGAAGGTTCGAGTTGACTCGAAAACAGATGTTTTGAATATGGCCAACTCAGTCATGCTGAGAACGTTAGAAGGAACGAAGCTCCGCCAACGGGAACAATAGCAACATTAAACCTCTTTGTTCATTTTGTAAGAAAATTGGACATAAAGAGAAACATTTTTACTAAAGCTCGATCTGAATAGAAGCTCAAGGCAATAATTGTGAAATCGGAATAATAATAATAACGTTATAGTGTAGTTCTCGCTACACCTTTAATATTCTTATAAGAAGTGTTCTCAACTAATTCTTGATACCAGGCGCATTCGGAAAGGTGCGTTGTCTGCCAATATGACACAACTGTCTCTTTACCGCCAAAGTTGAGTACGTGGTTCAGTGTTAATCATGGTCAGGTCCGACCGAGCTCACGTTATGTTACGTTACTTAATGCACTCAATCCCGTTAATATTGAACAAGTACAATAAGCATTAATGCTTGTAGGATATTTTCAAAATGATATGCTGGCAATTTCTCTCACCAAGAGTTCTTTTGAAACCGGCATTTTAAGAAAATTTATCATTAATTTTGGTTTAATTATTTATTAAAAAAATGTTGTAGCGTGATTAATGTGTGTATGCGTCGTCGCGCTCCTGGCGGGTGCTGCCGTGTTGGCGCGCCCGCGGAGGCGTGCTGTCGTCGCGCTCCTGGCGGGTGCTGCCGTGTTGGCGCGCTCGCGGAGGCGTGCTGTCGTCACGCTCCTGGCGGGTGCTGCCGTGTTGGCGCGCTCGCGGAGGCGTGCTGTCGTCACGCTCCTGGCGGGTGCTGCCGTGTTGGCGCGCTCGCGGAGGCGTGCTGTCGTCGCGCTCCTGGCGGGTGCTGCCGTGTTGGCGCGCTCGCGGAGGCGTGCTGTCGTCGCGCTCCTGGCGGGTGCTGCCGTGTTGGCGCGCTTGCGGAGGCGTGCTGTCGTCACGCTCCTGGCGGGTGCTGCCGTGTTGGCGCGCTCGCGGAGGCGTGCTGTCGTCGCGCTCCTGGCGGGTGCTGCCGTGTTGGCGCGCTCGCGGAGGCGTGCTGTCGTCGCGCTCCTGGCGGGTGCTGCCGTGTTGGCGCGCTCGCAGAGGCGTGCTGTCGTCGCGCTCCTGGCGGGTGCTGCCGTGTTGGCGCGCTTGCGGAGGCGTGCTGTCGTCGCGCTCCTGGCGGGTGCTGCCGTGTTGGCGCGCCCGCGGAGGCGTGCTGTCGTCGCGCTCCTGGCGGGTGCTGCCGTGTTGGCGCGCCCGCGGAGGCGTGCTGTCGTCACGCTCCTGGCGGGTGCTGCCGTGTTGGCGCGCTCGCGGAGGCGTGCTGTCGTCGCGCTCCTGGCGGGTGCTGCCGTGTTGGCGCGCTCGCGGAGGCGTGCTGTCGTCGCGCTCCTGGCGGGTGCTGCCGTGTTGGCGCGCTCGCGGAGGCGTGCTGTCGTCGCGCTCCTGGCGGGTGCTGCCGTGTTGGCGCGCTCGCGGAGGCGTGCTGTCGTCGCGCTCCTGGCGGGTGCTGCCGTGTTGGCGCGCTCGCGGAGGCGTGCTGTCGTCGCGCTCCTGGCGGGTGCTGCCGTGTTGGCGCGCTCGCGGAGGCGTGCTGTCGTCGCGCTCCTGGCGGGTGCTGCCGTGTTGGCGCGCTCGCGGAGGCGTGCTGTCGTCGCGCTCCTGGCGGGTGCTGCCGTGTTGGCGCGCTCGCGGAGGCGTGCTGTCGTCGCGCTCCTGGCGGGTGCTGCCGTGTTGGCGCGCTCGCGGAGGCGTGCTGTCGTCGCGCTCCTGGCGGGTGCTGCCGTGTTGGCGCGCTCGCGGAGGCGTGCTGTCGTCGCGCTCCTGGCGGGTGCTGCCGTGTTGGCGCGCTCGCGGAGGCGTGCTGTCGTCGCGCTCCTGGCGGGTGCTGCCGTGTTGGCGCGCTCGCGGAGGCGTGCTGTCGTCGCGCTCCTGGCGGGTGCTGCCGTGTTGGCGCGCTCGCGGAGGCGTGCTGTCGTCGCGCTCCTGGCGGGTGCTGCCGTGTTGGCGCGCTCGCGGAGGCGTGCTGTCCTCGCGCTCCTGGCGGATGCTGCCGTGTTGGCGCGCTCGCGGAGGCGTGCAGCAGTCGCGCTCCTGGCGGTGCTGCTGAGTTGGCGCGCTCGCGACGGCGTGCAGTCGGCGCGCTCGCGGAGGCGTGCAGCAGTCGCGCTCCTGGCGGTGCTGCTGAGTTGGCGCGCTTGCGACGGCGTGCAGCAGTCGCGCTCCTGGCGGGTGCTGCTGAGTTGGCGCGCTCGCGACGGCGTGCAGCAGTCGCGCTCCTGGCGGTGCTGCTGAGTTGGCGCGCTCGAGGAGGCTTGCAGTCGTCGTGCTCCTGGCGGATGCTGCCCGGTTGGCGCGCTCGCGGAGACGAGCAGCAGGCGCTCTTGGCGTGAGGCATAGTCCTGTTTATTGGGCGCGCGTGAGGCGCAGTCCTGTTTATTGGGCGCGCGTGAGGCGCAGTCTTGTTTATTGGGCGCGCGTGTGGCGTAGCCCTGGTTCACGTTTTTAACGTGGGAACTTGCAAGTTCAAGTATGAGTTTGAGTGAGACTTTTGCAAGACAATGATCTAAATGACTGATCGATCTTGAATGTGGAGTGACTTTATCTCTGTTACGAAAGTTTTTTTTTGTATGAGGGCCTTGTTTGTGTGATGAATGACAGAATAGGCAACGTTGTATGTTGTCGTGCTTCATTAACCTCTAATTTGTTATTTAGATTGTAACGATGACAACTCCGAAGGCGCCGCTCAGGTGCTCCTGCGATGGCTGCTTCGCGTCACTGGCTAAGCAGGCAAACTCCAGCAGAAGAAATCTTCAATGCAGCCGAGGTCGGTGCACGGTCAGGAGAGGCCGTGTAAGCTGAATATCGTGAAAACAACGTGCGACGGAATATCCTGCGCGCGAGCAGGACCCTTCCTGTGTTAGAAGAGTATCGATACCCACCACCACCGTACTCAGACTTATAAAAGTTAGTGCGCATTCGGGTTCGCTCTCGTTTGGCGGGTCGGTTACCGTGCGTAAGGGTGGTTGGCGTTGATACTGTGAGTTCGTTCCACTTTGTTATTGTTTTGTTATTGTTGTGTAATGTGTAATGGAAAGTAATGATTGTTTAATTATATTTGATTGTGTATTAACATTTATTCACTCAGAAATATTGTTTGTATAAGTCAACTTTGTAATAAACTGCTTGTAGTCCATCCTGAATTGTCTCTTTTTTACATTAAACACTTCTGATTCCTAAAAATATATATAAAATTAGCTTCACGCTATATCCCGCACACAGCAGGGTAGGCAGAGGGAACCTAGTGTTAAGACACTCCGTTCCCCACTTTCTGCCGAATTCTGGAGGCATTGCGTGTTGAGTGGCAGAACTCAACGCCGCGCTTAACCTCGACACCAGAGCGAAGAAATGGAAATATAAATTTAAGTAAATATTTCATCTCCTCGAGTGGGGATTGAACCCACAACCAGTCGGTTTTGCAGTCACACCTCGTGCCGCTGCGCCACGACCAGCCTCCATATATATATATATATATATATATATATATATATATATATATATATATATATATATATATATATATATATATATATATATATATATAATATGGTTTATATCAGGGTTGGGTTAGGTTAGGTTAGGTTAGTGTTTAGTTCCCAAGGGAGTTGCTGGACTCCTACTGGGCGCGTCCCCCGGGTGGCGGATAGGGGAAACCACTCGCACTTGCGGGCGAGTGGACCGGGAGTTTACTCCCGGCGCGGACCAAAACCAGCAGGCATGGGCGTGCCTTTAGTCCATCGTTATGGACACGGCCTAGGGGAGCACACCCCGACAGAAAAGCCCAGCTGTGGAACAGCACAAAATCAGCATGTCGGTAACAAAGAATTCTCTATTACCCCAGGAGGGTACCGGTCTCCACGAGGCCGGACAATCCCTCCGTGCTACGGCACGCAAGCCCCGCGAATCTGGGGGGGGCCAAGTGTACCGATGTGTTGCGGGGGAGGGGCCCGAGATGGGCGGAGTGGTTGAGGTGGCCGCGGGTGGCGGCGGGGAGATGGAGCCTGTGAAGGGCGGAGTGGTTGATGGGGTGCCTGAGATGGGCGGTGTTGGTGCGGGAGATGAGAAGCGCGGAGTTGTGGTGCCCGAGGAGGGCGGTGGTTCGGCGTTGCCCGAGATGGGCGGAGTGGAGGGTGTCGTGCCTGTCGGAGAGAAGGCTTCTGAGCCTGCAAAAGTGGAGGTTGCGCTGAAGTGCGCGAAGGTTGTCGTGGAGCGGCTGGATTTGGCGGAGGTCGCCTCTATCATCAGCGGCAGGTCCAGGTCCGCGTCCACATCTTCACGAGGCCGTTTCTGGGCGGCCTCCGAGTCCGAGGCGGATAGTTGCGTGTCTATGCAGTCGCGAAACGCACCGACGCCGACAGAGACTCGCAAATACCGGAAACGGCCAAGGAGTAAGAAGAGCAACTCTGGCTCTTCAGACAATGAGGACGAGAAGGTGAAGCCGAAGGCCAAAATATCCACGGCCAGGCGGGAAGAGCTTCGGCTCCAGGCTGAGGAAGAGGTGGTCGGTATCGCCCAGACGGTACAGTCCAGAGCAAGCTCCAGGCTCTCGGACGTACCGGACTTGGCGATACCTAGGATGGATGGTCCCCTGGTGCAAGATCTGCAGCACCAGGTCAGCGACAGTTTGGCCATCATTAATAAAGTCGCCTGCAGATCCGGCAACCTTAAGGGCACTTTTACAAAAGCCCTTAAGGAGGCCGCCGGCGCTATAAACACGGCCGTGGCGATACTGGCCAACAAAACCGCCAGCGAGGAGGTTACGCAGCTCCGGGCGGCAAACAGCCGCTTGACACAGGAGTTGTCGGAGCTGCGTAAGGAGATGTCGCTCATGAGGGTGGAGCTCGAACGTTCCAGGAGCTCGCGACAGTCTCCCGAGGAGAAGAAGAAGGAGGACGCAATGGCGCGTACGGTAATGGTGCAGGTGGGCACATTACTAAATACGCGGCTGGCAGCGCTAGAGGACAGGCTCCTGCCGGCTAAGCCATTGCGGCCTCCTTTGGCGGCTGACAGAAGGCGCCAGGAGGCCGTCTCAAAGGTAGTGGCAGAGCCTACCGTGACGACCCTGGTAGCGCCTGCCAACCCTGGTTCGAAGACACGGCAGGGTCCTAAGAAGGGCAAGAGCAGCAAGACTGCTAAGAAAGCCCCTCAAGCCTCAGCAGCTGAGCCGCGGCCGCTGCCTCCCCCCCCTGCCGACGTGAGTGAGGGTTGGAATGTGGTGGTGCGCAAGGGCGGCAAGAGTAAGGCGGCGGTGGCCCAGAAAAAGCAGACAAGGCAGACGAAGCAGAAGCCAAAGTCTGCTAAGCAGCCTAAGCTGCGTCCTCCACGGTCGGCGGCGGTGACGCTTACCCTGCAGCCGGCCGCAGCTAGTAAAGAGCTGACCTACCGCGATGTCCTGACGCAGATAAAGGAAGCGGTTAGGTTGGAGGATCTGGGCATAGCAGACCTGCGGCTCAGGGTCGCCTCTACTGGTGCCAGGGTGTTGGAGCTCCCTGGCGCCAATACCGGCGAAAAGGCGGATGCCCTCGCTCAGCGGTTGCGTGGAGTGCTCGACGCTAGCGAGGTGCTGGTCGCAAGGCCGGTGAAGTGCGCAGAGTTGCGGGTCAGTGGCCTTGACGACTCTGCCACTTCAGAGGAGGTGGCGCAGGCCGTTAGCCGAGTCGGCGGCTGCGATGTCGGGTCTGTGAAGGTGGGAGAGATCCGGCAGGACCGCAGCGGGCTTGGCACGGCGTGGGTTCGCTGCCCTATAATGGCGGCAAAGAAGGTGAGCGGGTCGCGGCTCCTGGTGGGCTTCGTGTCTGCACGAGTGCAGCTGCTGCAGCAACGGAACCTACGTTGCTTCCGCTGCCACGACATTGGCCACGTGGCGGCGAAGTGCAGCAGCTCACAAGACAGGAGCCAGCAGTGCTTCAGGTGCGGCCAAGCCGGGCACAAACAACACCAGTGCTCGGCGGCACCTCACTGTCCGGTCTGCGAGGCGGCAGAACAGCCCGCAGACCACACAGTCGGAAGCGCTGCATGCGCCAAGGCCAGCTCCTCGAGGAAGAGGAGGAGCGGCAAAAAGGGGGGACACGGGCCGTCAGCGGTCGGGCCAAATGCCCCAGTTGGGCGTGAGAAGGTGCAACACATGGAGGTCAAATAATGGCTCTCCGTGTGTTGCAGGCGAATATAAACCACTGCGCCAGGGCTCAGGACTTATTGGTCCAAAGCCTGGCGGAGTGGTCTATTCAGGTGGCGGTTGTTGCGGAGCCTTACAGCGTTCCCGACAGAGACAATTGGGTCGCCGACAACACCGGGGTGGTAGCACTCATCACCCAGGTCGCTGCGGGCTCTCCGCCTTTCTCGCGTATTGAGAAAGGTGCGGGATGCGTCGCGGCACTTGTCGGCGACGTAGTTGTCGTCGGGGTCTACTTTTCCCCCAATCGAATTCTCGCGGAGTTCGAGGAGTTCCTCATTCGATTGGGGGAAATGGTAGAACGATTTCGTCCGGCGGAGGTGTTGATCGCGGGCGATCTCAACGCGAAGTCCAGCGTGTGGGGCTCCGCAACGACGGATGTTCGTGGTGCGACACTGTCTGAGTGGGTAGTTGCCACCGGTTTGTCTGTCCTCAACCGGGGGACTAAGAACACATGTGTGCGAAGGCTGGGCGGATCCGTCGTGGACGTCTCGTTCGCGAGCCCGGCCTTAGCGCAGCGTGTTCGGGGTTGGCGAGTGCTGGATGATGTGGAGACTCTCTCGGATCACCTTTACATCTTATACGAGATCTCCACACATCCAGCGGCGCAACCAACCCCCAGTCCAACCTCGCGAGAGTACGGACCGCGGTGGCAATTGGGTCGCCTCGACAGGCAATTGTTGGAGGAGGCCGCGATAGTGGAGTCCTGGCTGCCCCAGAGCTTGGCGTCTGCAGAAGACGCCGCATCATGGGCGCAGGGGGCGTTGACGCGTATCTGTGACGCGTCAATGCCCCGTTCCAGGCACCGCCCTCAGCGGCGGCAAGTGTACTGGTGGTCGTGGGAGGTCGCGCAACTGCGTACCATCTGCGTTGACGCGAGACGCCAGTACAGCCACTATCGCAGACGGGTACAGAAGGTCCAGGAGGAGGAGGACCGTCTGTACCAGGTCTATGTCGAGGCGAGAACGCAGCTGCAGGAGGAAATCGGTCGTGTGAAAGGCGAGTCGCACGACCAGTTGATTGCGGGGATAGACCAAGACCCGTTTGGCACGCCGTACCGTATGGTTCTTGGCAAGCTACGGGCTTGGGCACCACCTCTGACGCAGACACTCCAACCGGATGTCCTCCGAGGGGTTCTGTCGTCGCTATTCCCGCAGCGGGCCTGGCCCTTTACACCACCCAGTATGGCCCGCCCTGCAGCGCGTGAGGAGGAGGAGGAAGACAGTGTCGCACCACCTGTGGAGGAGGAGGAGCTCGAAGAGGCTGTACGCCGATCTCGGCTCAAGAGCACCGCCCCGGGCCTGGATGGCATTCCCGGCCGGGCGCTGACTCTGGCCCTGAACACCCTGGGGCCCAGAGTGCGAGGACTATTCACTGCCTGTCTGGCTCAAGCCATAATTCCACAGCGGTGGAAGACAGGCAGGTTAGTCCTCATCAAGAAGGAGGGTCGCCCGGCGGATTCTGCCTCCGCCTACAGGCCCATCGTGCTCTTGAGCGAGATCGCCAAGCTCTTCGAGCGTGTTGTAGCGAGGAGGCTACAACACCATTTGGAGGGGACAGGTCCGGACCTCTCGGACCAACAGTATGGCTTCCGCAGTGGCCGTTCGACTGTGGATGCCATACTCGAGGTAAAGTCCTATGCGCAGGATGCGGTTGCCCGGGGCGATGGAGTCTTGGCGGTGTCTTTAGACATCGCCAACGCTTTTAACTCCCTGCCCTGGCCCTGCATTAAGGAGGCACTTATTTACCATCGTGTGCCTCCATACCTGCGCCGCGTCATCGGGGCTTACCTGTCCGGGAGGTCTGTGACCTTTCCCGCTCCTGGAGGAGGATGGGAGGAGTTCGGCGTGTCAGCCGGTGTTCCACAAGGATCGGTGCTGGGTCCGATCCTCTGGAACATCGGCTACGACTGGGTGCTGCGAGGCGGCACCCTGAGGGGGATAAAGGTCCTCTGTTACGCCGATGATACGCTGGTCTTGGCGCAGCAGAGGACCTATCGAGAGGCGGCCGTCTTGGCCACGGCCGGGGTGGCCGAAGTCGTGGGCCGCATCAGGCGGCTCGGTTTAGAAGTCGCCCTAAACAAGTCTGAGGCATTATACTTCCATGCTCCTCGAAAGGGCCCACCATCTGGGGCCCACATTACCATCGGTGGCGTCAATATTGACGTCACGAGGAGCATGAAGTACCTCGGACTTGTTCTGGACGGTCGGTGGAGTTTCCGGGGCCACTTTTCATCTTTGGCCCCGAAACTGTTAAAAACGGCGGCGGCATTGGCGCGCCTTTTGCCCAATGTCGACGGGCCGAACGCCTCGAGCCGGCGGCTTTACACCGGAGTGGTCCGATCGATGGCCCTCTACGGCGCTCCCGTATGGGCGGACGCCCTGGATCGGCAAAACATCGCCCTGCTGCGACGCGCGCAGAGGGTGATGGCCATCCGGGCGATACGGGGGTATCGGACCATCTCCGGCGAAGCGGCGTGCGTGCTGGCCGGAGTCGTGCCGTGGGACCTGGACGCGACGTCTCTGGCGTCGGCCTATTGCCGGCGTCGGGGCCTCGCGTCCGGGGCCGCGGCAAGCCCAGCGCGCACCGAGGAGGAGCGGGAAGCCGCGTTGAAAGTGTGGGAATCCCGGCTGGCGACACCAACTGCCGGCCGGTTGACGATCGAGGCTGTTCGTCCAGTGCTCCGCCAGTGGTTAGCGCGGCGTCACGGCGTCCTAACCTTCCGCACGACACAGGTACTCACGGGGCATGGCTGCTTCGGGGGTTACTTGTGTCGGATCGCCGGGAGGGAGCCCGACGCTCGCTGCCACCACTGCGACGACTGCCTCGATGAGACGGCCCAGCACACGTTGGAGGTGTGCACAGCCTGGGCGTCTCAACGTCGCGCTCTGCGCGACGTCATAGGGGACGACCTCTCCCTGCCGGCCGTGGTCAAGGCCATGGCCGGCAGCGAGACGTCGTGGGATGCGGTCTCATCCTTCTGCGAGGCAGTGGTGCTCGAGAAGGAGTCGGCGGAACGAGCGAGGGAGGCTATTGCCGAACTCGCCATCCGCCGTAAGAGACCGGGTCGCCGGAGGGCGGCACACGATCGCCGCCTTCCGCCCTAATGAGCCAGAGGGCGGTCAGCTTGGGGAAGCTGGCCGCCTACTAACCTGGCCCGAGTAGTCGCGCGCAGGATGCTCCCGCGCGCTACTCCGAGCAGGCCGTCGAGGGTGACCACACACCCTTGACTCCGCGACGTGCCTTGCAGGCTCCCGCCGCCGCGGTTCGCGGACGACTATTGTCCCCGCGTCTCGCGGCCAGTGGCGGTCGAGGAGGAGCACCGTGAGGTTTTAGTGGGTATTCGGACGGCCTAACATCTGCCAGTCCGCGAGTCCCACATAACCGAGCTCGAGTCCCCACTCGGGCCGGTATCCGTAACAGGATTTCCTCACGAAAAAAAAAAAAAAAAAAAAAAAAAAAAAAAAAAAGGTTAGTGTTTAGTTAATAAATTAACTAAATTTGTTTCTCTGTAAATTAGAGATTATATTTTAATCAATATTATTATAAACATAATTACAATATGTACAAACATTTTAGCAAAAGCAAGTTACCTGTAAATTAGAGAAACGACAATTACAGTTAATTATTCGTCTCTCTCTTTTATCTTTGATCTTTATCCGCTCTGCTTTAGTTTATAACAATTAATTATTCTTTTCTTACTTTGCTTTTGTCTTAGCACGTATTCACTGTTTTATATCTTTTACGTGGCTGTCGATTAATTTAATCACATTTGACAAGTGTCATAAAAGCGCTCTTTATTTAAAGAGAGTATATTCTCTTTACATCTCCCCTCCTCGAGAAAAAAACTGCACAGTTGTGTATTTTTCCTAATCATTCTCATTTTCTATCATCGGAAGTAGCTTTGTTACGTGAAATAGGGTTGTGTCTTGATTTCTTCTTCCAGTTTTTATTTTATAAATTGAGTCTGAAATTTTTTCTTCTATTGCGAATGGTCCAATCCTTAGTTCTTCTAGTTTTTTCCTATTGAGTTTGTTCCCGTTTTCTATGAATACTCTATCTCCCGCATTGAATTCATGGTGTCTTCTATTCTTGTCAAATATACTCTTATTGTAGTTATGTGATCTCAGTGTTCTTTCCAGTGCTAACTTTTTATCTCTTATCCCGTCTTCTCCGTTTTTCCTACTCTTCAACTCTTCTGGTATGTTACTGGTGTCCGTGCCATGTAATAGATATTCTGGTGTAAATCCTGTGATTGTATGTTCCAGTCTGTTATACTTATTCACACATTCTCTCGCTATCGAGGTCCACGCTCTTTTTTTTTCTTCTTCATTTATTCTACATCTTATTTTATTTATTAATGTCTGATTCAGTCTTTCGTTTAGGCCATTGGAGAATGGTGAATTTATTGCAGTGAAAATTAATTGCACTTTTTCTTTCTTTAAATAATCTTTAAATTCCCTCGAATTTAAACCCGGGTATTGATCTGTCAAGATTGTTCCAATTTTTTTTATTTCTAACACAGCTTGGACTAATTTTATAAAATCATTGGCGTTTTGTGTTTTTGACGTTGAAATGAATGCATATCTCGTGAAATGATCAACCAGTAAATGTATATATTTTTTTGTCGATCTAGTGCTTCCAAATCCTCCAATTGTATCTATAGACATAATTTCGAAAGCTCTAGTCGCTGGTCCTAGTTGTGACATTGAACCGAATCTATGTTGTCCCCTTGATTTATTCTTAAGACATATTTCACACTCTTTGCATACTTTTTTTATGTTCTCTGTCAAATTTTTAGCGGTATAGTATGGGCTTATCTTCATTCTTGTTTGTGTTACCCCTGTGTGGCACCACTCCTTGTGCGTTCTCTTAATCAGATCAATGCTGAATTTTTCAGATAATATTATTTTTTCTCTTCTTTTTACTTTTTTATAGTATATTCCGTTTCTCTTTATTAACCTTTCTGTTTTGTTTATTAATGATACGTTATTTATCTGGTCTAATTTTATTTCATCTATTTCAATAAGGTTTACTGTTTTCAATAAGTCCTCTTCTTCTTCTTCTATATTTGATTCTAGTACGGGGTTTCTGCTTAAACAGTCCGCCTCTGTATTATCTTTCCCTGGGACGTATATAACTTTGAAATCATATTGAGATAAGTAGTAGGTTAGATCTCCTAATTCTTCATCTGTTCGTGCTCTTATGTTCATATTTTCTAGTGGTTTGTGATCAGAGTGTACTTCGAAGTATCTTCCTATCAACCAGTGTTGCCAGTACTTTATGGCCTCTTTTATTGCCAAACATTCAAGATATATCGCCTTCTTTCTTTTTTGTGTTTCATTAAGTTTCTTTGAGAAGTAGGCCACCGGTTTTTCTTTTCCATCCTCTTGTATTTGTTTTAATATTGCGCCTATACCTTCAAGTGATGCATCTGTATATATCTTGATTGGAAGATCTTTGTCGAATATCTCTAGCACTGGTTGGGCACATAGCTTTTCTTTTATCTTTCTGAAGGATTCTTCGCACTCTTCTGTCCATATGAATTTTACATTTTTTCTTAGTAGTTTATGTAATGGATCTAATAATATCGAGCTCTTCTCTATATATTCATGGTAAAAGTTGATTTTCCCCAGAAATTGTCTGATTTGCTTTTGTGTGGTAGGAGTCGGAAAATTCTTTATTGATATTATGTTATCCTTCAATGGTGTGACTGTATTTTCTCCTATTATATGCCCTAAGTATCTAACTGAACTTGCTGCAAACGTACATTTTTTAAACTTTAATCTAAATCCTTCTTTCTTTATTGCATCCAATACTTTTTCAATGTGATCTAAATGTTCTTTAAACGTCGGTGAGTGTATTAGGATGTCGTCTATGTAGTTCACTGAAAATTCCATTAATCCATGTTTTCTCAATATGTTACTCAGAATTCGTTGAAATATAGCCGGAGCTGTTTTTAAGCCAAAGGGTAGACATGTCCACTGAAAGTGTCCATCTTGCGTCACAAATCCTGTTTTTCTTCTATCCTCAATCCTTAGTGGTATTGACCAAAAAGCTGAGTTTATGTCCAGTGTCGTGAAGTATTTGCAATTTCTGGCTCTTATTATAATGTCATCGATTAAAGGAAATGGTTGTGCTTGAGGGACAATGTTTTTATTTAAATCTCTAAAGTCTATGCACATACGTGTTTTTCCTTCATTTTTCTTGTATGCTAGCGTTACAGGTGCAGCAAAAGGGCTGTAAGATTCTTCGATCATGTTTTTCTCTAGTAATTTGGCTATTTGTTTTTCTATCTCTTCCTTATCCTTTATATTACATCTATACGGTCTTTTACTACAGTATTTCTCTACTATTAAATCAATTCTAGCTTCGTACTCATTCACAGTTCCGACATCATATTTGTCTTTTGCAAACACTGATTTGTTGTTATCTATTAATCTTTCTATCTTAACCTTTTTGTCTTTATCTAAATGTTCTATCTTTATTCTGAATTCGTCTGTTTCCACATGTTCATTAAAATTAACTGAACAATCCATCGTTTTACTTTTTATTTCTCTTAGTATTATCTTTGGTTCTTCTATCTTTTCGTCTACTTTCTGTGAAATTTCTAAGTTTTCATTCAACCTCAATTTGAATATGGGAATTAAATCCAATCCTATAATGAAATCTTCGAAATCCTCTCTCTCCACTATGTATACCTCCACTTCTTTTTCTATATTAAATATTTTTATTCTTATTCTTATCAATCCATTTGTATGATTCACACCATTGACCGATTTTAGAAATATTCTGTTTACGTCTTCTTTATTCTCTTTTATCTTTATCCATTTCGAGTTTATCAAGGAGACTTGAGGACCTGGATCATATGTTCCCATTATCTTTATCTGATTCTCAACTATCATCTTAAGTTTGATCAATGGTGTGGCTATTAGTTTTTTTTCTCTATATTTAGATCTACTTCTACTACCGAATTGTTTCCTATAGCTTTAGGTTTTTCTTTTTTTCCTAGTTTAAACCAACATTTCTCTTCCGGGTGGTATCTTACACCTTTATTCATTTCCTCGCATGTCTTGCATGGTTTTTTTTCTTCACTTCCAAATTTATGTTCTGATTTACCTTCTTTTTTAAATATCTTCTTTTTATCTGTTATTCCCTCGAACCTTTGTAATTCACTCACTAAATCTCTAGTGTCTTTCATTTTCTCCCTGTCAATTTTCTCTCTGATAAATCCTGGCAAGCCAAATGCAATCCTGTCTATCATTGTATCGGCGTCCATGTTCTTATTTACTTCTAATAAGAGTCGTTCTTTTTTTATTGCATATTGTACTAGTGAGCCTTCTTTATACCTGAAATAATGAGCGTATGTTCTGCTACTCCATCCTTTATTTGCGAAGGTATCAATTAATTCCTGTTTCCAACCATACCAATCATTTTCATGCTCTCCTTTTAATACTGTAGAAGTGTACCAGTCTTGGCAAGTTCCATCTAGAAATATTCTTAATAATTCGATTTTGGTTTTATCTTTTTCTATTTGAAATTTCTCACACTCCTTCTCAAACGTGTCTATCCATTGTGTCACATTAGATGTTTTATAATTAAATTTTCCTAATACAAATTTATCTATAATGTGTTTCAAATTTCTTTCTTCTTCTTTTTTCTCTGATTTTTCCACTAATTTCTTCAATATCTCTGCTAAATCTGTGTGTTCTTTAATATTCCCTTGTATTATTTTTTTAAATATCTTCCTTTGAATTGAATATTTCCTTCCTCATCCGTATACACCTTCGCTAAATCTTTTGTCATCGTTATCCATACCTTCAACTCCTCGTGCCTCCTTCCTAATGATTCTCTTACCTTTTTGAAATTTTCCATACTTATTATTTGCTCATGGAAGTCTGCATAGATGAGTTCCTCTGGCATAGCATATTGTTCTCCTTGTTCTGTAGTGATTGAGGTTATAGCTATTACTGTAGTCCTACTATCCTTTGCTGAAGCCACAGCTTTGAATGTAAATCTCAATTTCATTTTGCGACGAAAATTGTCGTTTTATAATATGGTTTATATCAGGGTTGGGTTATTGGAATAAATTAACTAAATTTGTTTCTCTGTAAATTAGAGATTATATTTTAATCAATATTATTATAAACATAATTACAATATGTACAAACATTTTAGCAAAAGCAAGTTACCTGTAAATTAGAGAAACGCAATTACAGTTAATTATTCGTCTCTCTCTTTTATCTTTGATCTTTATCCGCTCTGCTTTAGTTTATAACAATTAATTATTCTTTTCTTGCTTTGCTTTTGTCTTAGCACGTATTCACTGTTTTATATCTTTTACGTGGCTGTCGATTAATTTAATCACATTTGACAAGTGTCATAAAAGCGCTCTATATTTAAAGAGAGTATATTCTCTTTACATACATATATATATATATATATATATATATATATTGTAAAGAAATCAAACACCTCGAGGCTTTTACAGAACTTATATTTCTTCCAGAGTTAAATACTGTTAAGCTTGTACAATGTCTATCTTAAATTCTAATACAATATATCATTCTAGAGATTCTCTTTATTCTTCCGCTCCATGTCTAAATGTATATCTAATTATTATAAAATATTATTATATAGTTATTATAGTTTTTCAACAATATTCACGCGTCATTTTTATTAATGTTCTCTCGTGACAGTTCTATATTATTTCTTTTAAAATATCTTTTTATTCAACAAAGAGGTTGATTTACATTTTTATAATAAATTATTGCGAATATTAAAATTAATTAATATAAAATCATTACATTCGGCCATCCTACTTCGTGCAATCTCCTGATGCACGACTACTCACAAAAACAGTAAAAATCAAATTTTTTTTATAAATTCATTACATTCGGTCGATTACAAATAAAACATATTTTTATAGTGCAGCTGCCTAATTGATTTTCAACAAATTTACTTATTAAACTATCGCGTCTTATGGAGCTACTACAATCATGTTATCGAACGACATGTGCATTAAATACAAGATTTATCATGTTACTTTACAAAAAATCTTTATTTTTGTGACCAGAAGACTTTTGAATCCTCTCAGTGGTTTACCTATACATACATATAACGAAATTGTAACTTATCGGTACGTGGAAGAAATACGGGATAATCTATTATTGGGGCACTATCAATAAACCAAAACGATTTATTAAAATGTCTGTCGGTTTAAGTGTCCTTGCGTTTGTCTGTGCGTTTGTACTATAAAGGTTTTAGTTATAAAAGTTGAGCAAACAAAGAAATATGTAGTGTAAATTTCAGTTTTGCTTAAAATAATATTAAATCATACACACATAAATATAAATATGTTCTGATGTCAACTAGCTACATGCTTGTTTATCTATATGTATATTGCCTATATACAATTTAAAGTTTATAAGTTCTTGCTATTACCTATAACCTGTCAGTTTTGCTTTTGTAACTTTTCTTTACGTATTATTGTTAACTTTTTTCCTTCCTTCAGTGTATAAAATTTTGCTCTTTTTTGTTTCGTGTGTTAAGTTTTCCGTTAATGATCAACTTTAATTTCACTCTAAATTATATAAAAATAAATATATGAAATAATAAGAATAGCGTATTAATATTTGAAACTCCTATAATGGTAGCCGCTATAATTACAAATATCCTACATAATAATAATAATACTTTCCTGTACAAAACAAAATAAAGAGAAAGTAAAGAAAATACATCACATAAGAAAATGTACAGCAGGCTGCCTTATCGTCATAAGCGATCTCTGCCAGGCAACCTTAGGGTGTAGGAGAATGTAAAATCGGTAGGCGTGTATGTGCTTTATATACTTATACATACTTAAATATATATGAAATAATTTATTATGTTAAAATATAATTTCTAATATCAACAAATATATATAAATACGGTCACGTTAATTCGCAAAGGAAAGATACAAAAGCTTAAATATATTCTAATATCTAGACTTATTATTATTGAGCATATATATATATAGTTAAAACAATATTTATAAGATGATGAGGAGTTTTTACAACGATTATAAGGCAAAACATAGTAAATATTTTTTTTCATCTTATGTAAAACATTAACGTCTTAAATGTCTCATGAAAAACGCAATAACGATTATACAAAGATTTCTAAATTTTAAATTCCTGCAATATGAGCGTGCTGATTTTGATTTAGTAATACAATGTGTTCCCTTAACTTAACACAGAAATCTCTAACCATAGTTGAAATATTCGAAACGATCATCTTTAAACTATATATATTAAGTGACTTAAAACACCAGATATTCTTGGGATTGTAAAGTTTACTCGGTAAAGAACCGATTCTGAGTAATCCAATTTGATCATAGTAGGGTTTACCTCAATTTTTACAAGTGAAAACATACTGAATTTAGATACAAATATCAAAGGTGAGCAATTTTAAAGAGTAAAACTAATTTTAAAAATTATGATTTATAACAAAAAAATAAAGGATTTTTCATATACTTTTTATCGTAAACAATGCTACAAAAACCTTTAGGTATCATCCCCCATATGCGATCACCGCACTTCACCACCCTTCTGAAGGATTTTCTTGATTACTTTTGAGATAATAACTATACTTTCATAAATAAATTTATAAATTTTTATTGTCCGTTTACGCTTAATTAACAGAATTGTTTTATGAATAAAGAGTTTATGTCAATATTAAACATGTTTGTACGACAAAACTATAGCAAAATAACTTTTATTGAATTGGCTAAAAATTTAATTTTCAATTATTATTATCATTTTTCATTGTAGTCTTTAAATCTACGTTAACAATGCGGCCCCAGTTCGGTGATCGGTATTCCGTTGTGAACGAAAATACACTAAATAATGACTACCATCTTGTTATATGGGGTACAGAATCGCATTAAGGTAAAATAACTACATACGTAGCAATGTATTACTATTATAAACTGTAACAACCAGTAAACAAATTGAATTGCAAACTTTTATGAGCTAACGATTGCTAAAATTTTAGAGTTCGTAAGAGAGTAAACATCTATACCCTGGACCAGTGGCGTAGCTGGGGGGGTGCGAGCGGTGCGGTCGCACCGGGCAACAAATGGAAAGGGGCAACAAAGTCTACGATCAATTCTTCTAATTTTTTTTCAATCAAGAATCAAGGAATGTACAAGAAAAATAAGAGAATGAAAATGAAAAATACAATCTCGCTATCATGTCAATTGAACATGAACTAGTCGATACTATTGATTTTGAAAATGTGATTAATGACTTTGCTAGTCAAAAAGCGCGTAATCTCCGTTTTAAATTTTTGCAATATTTTTTACCAAAATCTAATGTTATAACTTATAACTTAACTTAGCTTCACGCTTTATCCCTAGCGAGGTAGTCAGAGAGAACGGAACGCCAAACGCCGTAGCGAGACCGTAGTCTCAACATACCTCTTTCGCCTTGTCCACTGTTATCAACCTCTTCATACATGCCCTCCGGGGAGTCCTCGTGCTTTTTATATGACTTTCCTCCAGTATCTTTGATACTGTGTTTTCGAAGGTCAACCGAGGTCTCCCTCTATCTCTCTTACCACTCACTTGTCCATCATAAATCTTTTTTGCCATTATTTCATCACTCATTCGTTCGACGTGCCCAAACCAGCTGAGCGTGTTCTTCTTCATTCTCACCGTGACATCCTCGCTAATACCTGCCATTCTGTGTATCGCTTCATTACGGATTCAATCGGCTAAGCTGACTCCGCATATCCTACGAAGAGATTCTCCACGGCATTCATCTTTCTTTCATTCTTCTTCTGTAATACCCACGTTTTGCTGTCGTTTAACAGCGTCGGTACCAACACTGCATTGTGTATGGCCAAACGCGCAGGTGTGCTGACGTTTCGCCGTCACATCAATGCAGCTAAGGCTCCATTAACCCTGTTACCGGCAGCAATACGCCTTTCCACATCCATCCCGTATTTTCCATCTCTACTGAACAATCTTCCCAAATATACCACTTCATTCACCTATTCTAATATTTTACCATTTACACTGATTTTGCGTCCGTTCTTCATTTCTTTCAAAAATGACCTTGAGATGAATTTCAGAACCTTTGTCTTATTCGCATGGAGGCTTAGACCATTATTTTCACACCCTTCTTTCAGAGTGGTGACCAATGCCCGCAACTCGCATTCTGATGATGCAATAAGCACTGCATCATCTGCGTACAGCAGGCAATTCACATTCAGGTCACCTTTCACTTCAGGCCAACTTTCACTCCCATATTACTTTGTTTCACTCCATGGAGACAGCTTCTTCTTTTTTTATGGAAAAGGACAGGCAAACGAGCGTTCGGGTCACCTGATGGTAAGTGATTACTGCCGCCACGGCCCCGTGCAACACCAGAGGAGCTACAGGTGCGTTGCCGGCCTTTAAGGTGGAGATAGACGCGCTTTTTGAAGGTACTCATGTCATATCGACCTGGAAACACTGCCGCGGGTAGGCCATTCTACAGTTCCGTGGTGCGTGGAAGGAAGTTCCTACGAAACCGCACAGTAGTGGATTGCCACGTATCCAGGTGGTGTGGATGATATTTCAGCTTATATCGTACTGTGCGGTTAGAAAATTCGGCGGCAGGTAATAGGTCAAACAGTTCTCCAGAACACTCCCCATGATAAATGCAATAGAGAACGCACAGCGAGGAAACGTCTCTACGCAAAGCCAAAGTATCAAGCCTTTCACAGATTATTGGGTCCCCAATGATTCGAATGGCTCTACGTTGTATGCGACCGAATGGTTCAAGCTGATACTGAGGTGAACCAGCCCAGAGATGAGAACAGTACTCCATATGAGGCCGAACCTGCCTGCCTGCCGGCCAAACGGTGTTTTGGCGTGAAGTACCGTCTCGCTCTGTTGATGACCACCAGCCTCTTCGAGGCCAACTTGGCCTTGCTTTCCAAATGATTGCGATACTGGCAGTCACTCGAAACATTGAGGCCCAATATACTGATACTGGGCGCGGCAAGGGGAATGTTCTGAAAGACTGGTGAGACGATAAATGGGATTTTTTTGTGGTTAACGCGCAAACTTGTGTCTTTAGGGGGTTAAACTGAACTAGGTTCCTTTCACCCCATGAGGAGACATTGTTGAGGGATGCCTCAACGGAAGACACAAGTTTATTTCGGCACTGTTCGGCGTTTTCCCGAGAAAGACTTGCTCGGCCGGAGTAAACAGCGTTCACCGTGCTATCATCTGCATAGCAATGAATGCTAGAATCCTCTAACATGTCATTGATATGCAGAAGAAACAGCGTAGGGGACAGCACGCAGCCTTGGGGAACGCCAGCGTTCACGGGTATATGATTAGAGCAAAAACCGTCGACAGCGACTTTGATGCTGCGCCCAGTGAGAAAGCTGGCGATCCACTTGCATAAATTCTCGGGAAGTTTAGCCAGGAGCGTCTCATGCCACACTCGATCAAAGGCCTTCGCCATGTCCAAACTAACTGCCAGGCCCTCTCCCTTGCTTTCAATAGCCGCAGCCCAGCGATGGGTAAGGTAAACTAGAAGATCACCGGTTGAGCGACCATGGCGAAAGCCATATTGTCGGTCACTAATCAATCAGTGATCCTCTAGATAAACCAAAAGCTGGCTATTGATAATGCTCTCCATGACTTTTGAGAGCAGGGAGGTGATAGCAATAGGCCTGTAGTTAGATGGATCGGAACCATCGCCTTTCTTTGAGATCGGGTGGATAAGAGCGCTCTTCCATGAGTCTGGGACAACGCCGACTGAGTAAGAGTGCCGAAACAAACGCGTTAGCACCGGTGTCAGCTCAGGAGCACAGGAACGGAGCACTAAGGGAGAGATGCCACTGGCCGCGAGCCGCGGGGACTCGACGGCCTGCTCGGAGTAGCGCGCGGGAGGAACCTGCGCGCGACTACTGGAGCCAGGTTAGTAGGCGGCCAGCTTCCCCAAGCTGACCGCCCTCTGGCTCATTAGGGCGGAAGGCGGCGATCGTGTGCTGCCCTCCGGAACCAAGCTGACATGGCACAACCTTGTTTAACACCCGATCGGATGTCAAACCAGGGCGACACGCCAGCTCCTACTCGCACGCAGGCTGAGTGATCTCTGTAAAGAGACTTTACGGTCTGCAGCAAGGGTCTCGCTCACATTGTACCGGGGTAGTATCTTCCATAATTTCGCTCTTACAACTCTGTCAAACGCCTTTTCCAAGTCTACAAAAGCACAGAAAACTTTTTGGTTAACGGCTATAAATTTTTCCGTGATCATGCGGAGGGAAAAGATCTGATCGATACACCCTCTTCCAGGTCTAAAGCCTCCTTGGGCCTCCTACAACGGCCTTTCAGATCTCTCTTGCATTCTTCTCGCTAATATTTTAGCATAAACTTTACTACTTGAGGCCGGTCGTGGCGCAGCGGCACGAGGTGTGACTGCAAAACCGACTGGTTGTGGGTTCGATCCCCAATCGAGGAGATGAAATATTTACTTAAATTTATATTTCCATTTCTTCGCTCTGGTGTCGAGTTTAAGCGCGGCGTTGAGTTCTGCCACTCAACACGCAATGCCTCCAGAATTCGGCAGAAAGTGGGGAACGGAGTGTCTTAACACTAGGTTCCCTCTGCCTACCCTGCTGTGTGCGGGATACAGCGTGAAGCTAATTTAATTTTATTTTTTTTTAAACTTTACTACCCAAGCTAATCAAACCGATAGCCCTATGGTTTGCGCAGTCTTTCATCGTGCCTTTATACAAAGGCACGATGAACGCACCTCGCCAATCATCTGGGATCTTCCCTGATTTCCAGCATAAATTGTACAAAAACCAGAACAAGTCCAAAATGCGTGGCTCACCATATTCGATCATCTCGGCAAAAACTCCATCTGCTCTCGCTGCCTTACCACATTTCAGACTTCGTATTGCATTCTCAACTTCTTTTATACTGATTTTGCCATCAGCTATATCAACATTTAACATTTCGCTGTTACTTGAGACTGAGGACTCCATCACATTCATACATCTCCTTGTAAAATTCCGCCCATCGCTGCAAAATGTGTGGTTCTTTCATGAAAATTTCATCGTCCTTCGAAAGCAACCTCGCAAGCAACCTCGAGAAATAATTAATTAAGTCAAATTCATTTACAATGTTTATTTTTATGCATGTAGATTTAGATTATAGTGTTAGATTAATTTAGTAAGTGGCAACTGAAGTGAATAACTGGACTTTCTTAAGCAGATATTGTATAAATATAGAAATATATGTATGTAATAACATAAGTCTAGTTTTAAGTAATATCTATAGAAAAAGTATTAAAAGAAATGTAAATATAACAAAAGGTACGGACCATAAAGTCTGTAGTGAAAGTAAGAATAAAAAAAAAAAAAAAAAAAAAAAAACCTCGAGAAACACTAACTTCTCGTCAGAAAAGCTACGTGTTTTCTCTGAAGTTGTTCGTTAACCTTTCGTCTCTTTTATTCTCTGCCTTTTCACGCTTCATCTTCATGAGTACTTTCGTTTGGTGATTTTGTAGCTTATACTGTTTCTTTTTAATTTCTCTCATACTTTTATCCTTAGCTGAGGCTTTATAATCCTGCCATGCTTTCTTTTTTCTTTTTATAGCAGTTTCCACTTCATCATCCCACCATTCGTCGCGGTTTTTGGTAAAGCCTTCCTTCTTTCCTTTTACCACATACCTCTATTGCTGCTTCTTTCATGCAATCGCTAAGGTTCTACCAGCATACTCCAATACTTTTATTTCCAGATTCGCTGCTGTCTAGCTTCTTGGAAACTCTTTCTTGATATTCCTCTCTAATCGGTGGATCATGAAGCTTCTAGTTTCTTATGCGATAATTCGACTCCAAGTTTGGACACCTTGTGTAGTTGCGCCAACCTGCAAACAGACCCCTTATTCTAGCAACGACTAGATAATGGTCTGTTCCCAGCTCAGAACCACTAAACACTCGCGTGTCTATAATTTGGCTTCGAATACGCTGATCCACTAGGAATAAATCAATCATACTTTTCCCTTCCGCTCGCTCCCATGTATACATGTGAATTTATTTGTGTTCAAACGTCGTCTTTGCCACAAAAAAAAATCCTTTTCTTGCAAATTTCCAATATAAGCTTTCCAGTCTCATTTATTTTCTTGTCACCATACTGACCACTCCCACCCCCTCCCTCGTAACCGCTTCGCGCAGTTCCGATTCAAATCGCCACATATTATTAATTTTTCATTCCCTCTAACGCTACCTAGAACATCCCTGACACTCTCCCAAAACTCCTCGAGTTCGCTTAATAGAGCTGTGGATACTGGCGCATACGCAACTAACAAGAATACTCTTGTTAACCCCAGCTTGAAGCGAACCCAAAGCACTTTCGGGTTGATCGCCTTGTATTCAACTGCTGCACTAACCAATCGAGAGGACAATAACACCTACACCTTGACAGCCCCGCTCGCTCTCTGGTACGCCGGCCCAGAAAGCGACCCGACTGCCCGGCAAATCGGTCGTGTCATTGCCCTTTCGCTTGGTCTCTGTCACACAAACGGCATCCAAATCTCTATCATCCATCGCATCTAATAATTCATTCATCTTTTCTTCCATCCCTCCTCTTACATTCCACGTAGCTATTTGTAGCTCCGTCCTCCACCTCGTGGCGTGTTGGGTGGCGGTCTCTAACGCCGCATTCGTCGCCACTTGACACACCATTGTACCCCCATTATAACTTATATATAGTTATTATAGTTTTGAAGCAATAAAAAAATATATATCTACTCTACTGGGGTTTGAAATCTGAAATTATTTTGACCATTTTAAAGGGCAACAAGTCCTAAGCCGCACCAGGCAACAAATACCCTAGCTACGCCACTGCCCTGGACAAATCTGGCTAGACTAAGACTAAGGTAAGCAACAGGTTTAAAACACGGAAAGCCATATTTAAAAGCATTAAAATCTCCTCTACACCTAGAACACTAGCAAGTGACGTCTCTTATTTGGTTATCTGATGAATTTTCAAAAGGTAAATGATCGTGAACCAACCCCTGGACAGAGGTCCAGAAGAGGTGAAGCTAAGAAGTTTACTAGTATTAGCTTACAAAGTGATTAAATTAATTTGCTTAAGTATGCATAATGCAGATATTGACATTAAAGCACTCGCTCTATGCACATTTCAATTCGCTATCATTAAAGAAAATGTCAGAATATACGTATAGATACATATGGTACTAAATTGCAGTAAAAATCGTATATGGATTTAGTTTCCTTGTGCTGTGCTTTTTTTTGTCGTTTAATATATTTGTTGCTACAATAATTAAATTACATAATGCTGATCCTAATCCTGACCTGATCCTGATCCTGACTCGATTGAGACTACGTTCTACTTTCAATGCATGATATAGGAGCTAAGATAAATCAATAAATCTTCTGGTTTTTACTATTTCTTAAAGGCTTATCGAATATCCTAATACAAACAATCAATAGCATAGCATAACAGAAATATTCGCGTATTTTTTTTTATATTGCATAGCTTCATTTATTTAAGAAGCCGACCATAATTTTACTCAGATTTTTTTTCTTAATTTTAGTTGCCGATTCGAAATATTTTCACTCAAAACTCATTATAATCAAAAGAGCAAAATTTATAGTCTGTTTCTAATCCCAATTATATATTTCAGCACATTTATTTGCTTATCTAAGTCAATTTTCTACAATTTACAATTTAGGTGTTGATCGTGTCAAACTGCAGAATTACATTTAAACATAATCTAATATATTTTTTATATTATTATTAACTAAAATATGACTAATCTCTATCTTTTATACACAAATTTATAAATCTGAACATTGCCTTTGTATACCAGTAAGAAGTTCTTTATTCAACAACTCTTTATTTCATCGACGCGCTTTATCACATCAGACGAACTACTCATCAGAAGATGTAGACGAATCTTACGGCCGCGAAGATCTCTTCTAATGTTTTGTATTTTCAATAAATTGCCCTTTTCGTTTCTCATTGCCCTCATTCCACTGGGTGGTTCCTCTGGGGTGTCAGCAGTCTCAGCGTCCGACTCCATATCCCTCAAATTAATGCAATAAATTTCATTAAAAACTAATAATCTTAGTAAATTGATTGATATATTTGAATTGTCAATTCAAAAGCATTCTCTTTTAAATATCATTCTAAAATCATTCAAAATGGATCATCAAAATGTCAATAAATAAATCAAAAGTAAAACAGGAAAAAAAAATACTAAAATAACCAATATAAATAACCAAAAATATTAATTTAATTTCAAATCACCTCTACTATACTAGTGTATAGTGACCTGACGTAACCCGCGGTCACCACCGACCAGCGAGCAAGCAGACTCACTAACTTAAAATACATATCACTACTTTTTTATTTCATCTATGGTACGCTAACCACTTCATGTGACGGCCCGCTCACCGCATCATCCATGGTATCATCTACTCTAACCACTTCATGTGACGGCCCGCTCACCGCATCATCCATGGTATCATCTACTCTAACCACTTCTTGTACGGCCCGCTCACCGCATCATCCATGGTATCATCTACTCTAACCACTTCATGTGACGGCCCGCTCACCGCATCATCCATGGTATCATCTACTCTAACCACTTCTTGTACGGCCCGCTCACCGCATCATCCATGGTATCATCTACTCTAACCACTTCATGTACGGCCCGCTCACCGCATCATCCATGGTATCATCTACTCTAACCACTTCATGTACGGCCCGCTCACCGTATCATCCATGGTATCATCTACTCTAACCACTTCATGTACGGCCCGCTCACCGTATCATCCATGGTATCATCTATGGTACGCTAACCACTTATCAATCTTCATACTATTCTAATAAGATATACAATGAAAATTCTAAAGTGACTAAATTTACAATCAAAAGCTATACATACTAAAGCTAGCAGTGTAAAGTTTGGTTTGCATGTTTTTTTTTTTTTTTACGTACCTCACTATAGGGCGCATCCCACTTCTGAGATGTAAAGAAATCAAACACCTCAAGGCTTTTACAGAACTTATATTTCTTCCAGAGTTAAATACTGTTAAGCTTGTACAATGTCTATCTTAAATTCTAATACAATATATCATTCTAGAGATTCTCTTTATTCTTCCGCTCCATGTCTAAATGTATATCTAATTATTATAAAATATTATTATATAGTTATTATAGTTTTTCAACAATATTCAAGCGTCATTTTTATTAATGTTCTCTCGTGACAGTTCTATATTATTTCTTTTAAAATATCTTTTTATTCAACAAAGAGGTTGATTTACATTTTTATAATAAATTATTGCGAATATATATATATATATATATATATATATATATATGGATATATATATATATATATGGAACAATTGAAGATTGACGTAGGAGATAGATTATTAATATTGGGTGTATATCTATATAATATATAAAAGGACATGTTCCTGACTGACTGAGGTAAGACGTACGCACAGCCGTAACCGCTGTGCGTAGAAACGTGAAATTTGGATACATGTTTATTTTCGTAATCTGGACATCCACTAAGAAGGAATTTTGAAAAATTTTAATCCTAAAGGGATGAAATAGGGGTTGAAAGTTTGTATGTAAAAAAAATTAAATCACCACCGATTTTTATGAAATTTGAAATTCAGATTCTTAAAAATATTTCATTGAACACATGTTGCATGGTTTTTGTAATTCGGGGTGAATTACAAAAACCATGCAACATGTGTTCATGCTTCTAAGGGTGCAAATAAGGCGTTGAAATATTGTATGGAAAAGTCTTTAAATCGCCACCGATTTTTATAAAAAATTAAATTCAGATTGTTAAAAATATTTTATTGAACACGAGATTCGTGGTTTTTTTAGTATTCACCCCTAAGGGTGCAAATAAGCGGGCGAAGCTGCGCGCGCCCACTAGTTATTTGTAGCATAAAAAATATTACTTTTTTTATCAGCTTCACGCTGTATAGTGTTAAGACACTCCGTTTCCCACTTTCTGCCGAATTCTGGAGGCATTATGTATTGAGTGCTAGAACTCAACACTGCGTTTAGCCTCGATACCAGAGCGAAGAAATCGAAATATAAATTTAAGTAAATATTTCATCTCCTCGAGTGGGGATCGAACCCACAACCAGTCGGTTTTACAGTCACACTTCGTGCCGCTGCGCCACGACTGGCCACAAAATTATTACTTAAGTAATCTATAACAGATAATGTAATAATATTTATATACTTTTTATTGTATATATAAAAAATATTTTATTATATGCTTCATTTCTTTGTTTAGTGAAAATTATTATTATAAAGCGACACGTATTTTTCACGTGGAGCTGTAAAGGCGAAAAAAACTTAATGCTACAGTTACATATGCTCATTTCTAGCACGAAAGCATGCTATTATTGAGCAATGCTCATATTAGCGAAACATTGCGGCGTTGAGTTCTGCCACTCAACACGCAATGCCTCCAGAATTCGGCAGAAAATGGGGAACGGAGTGTCTTAACACTAGGTTCCCTCTGCCTACCCTGCTGTGTACGGGTACAGCGTGAAGCTATTTTTTTTATTGCTAATATGAGCATGCTAATTTCAAGCTAAGCATGCATTTCAAGCTTATTTGAAAGTGGACAGCCGTTCGATTTTTACAAACTTTTATTTACTTTCACCTGACCCGTTTTCTGACTGTAATCAAATCTTGCAAGTTAAATTTGATCCACTTCTCGGTTTCCGATTGAGCTGAAATTTTGCTTGCACGTATAAATCGGATGACGATGCGATATTATTATGACATAGAGCTGATCTGATGATGGAGCTGGAAAGTCACAGGAACTAAGTAATTAAACAACACAACCCCAACGAATTTGAGCTCGTTTGATTCGTCTTGCTAACTAGTGAAATTCTCCAGTTAAAAATACTAAAAAGTAAAAAATTAAATTATAGGAAAAAAAACCTTTCTTAAAAACAAGACATTATTTGTTATTAAAATGAACTAAAAAGTTAAAAATAAATTATCTTTACACTTTAATTAATAAACCTTCCCGTTTATACCACAGTACCAATTTTGTAAATAATAAAAGCGTGTTACATTTCGATGCTATAATTAAGAACATTCAGCACCTTCTTTTTATCTCGCTTCTTTTTCTAAAGCCATCTTGGGAACTAGAGTTAAAAATTTTAAACACTCCGTTCCCATTAAGACACTTCCGTTCCCCATATATTTTTTATTTTTTTTTCAGCTTCACGCTGTATCCCGCACACAGCATTGTAGGTAGAGGGAACCTAGTGTTAAGACACTCCGTTCCCCACTTTCCGCCAATTTCTGCAGGTATTGCGTATTGAGTGGCGGAACTCAACGCCGCGTTTTCCCCTCGACACCTGAGCGAATAAATGAAAAAATAAATATAAATAAATATTTCATCTCCTCGAGTGGGGATCGAACCCACAACCAGTCGATGGCCTGTACATCTCATGTACACTTTGTGCCCCTGCAATTATTTATTCATTCATGAATATTTGTAATTCAAAATGTTAATAACGCATACACAGAGCTCGTGTTTCAAAAGATAAATTAAAAGATTAAATAATATTATTTATAGATATTGATCATAAAGGATATGATAAAATTTATTTTTAGCCATTTTGTCAGTATCTAGATAAATTATTTTATAACAATCGCTAATCGCTCTTTCATAAAGGTTTTTTATTAACTTTGTTACCAGATTCTTATTCTTACAAGTGTCAGCGTATTTTTAAGGTTTCCTAGGTGTCCAAAAGGTAAAAATGGATCCTTATAGGATCACTTTCTTGTTCCTCTGTCTGCCTATCAACACCATTTATCTCGAGATCGCGTAGAGGTATAAAGCTGAAATTAATATATGAATTATTTAGGTCTAAAGTCTCTTAAAAGATAAAATAAGAGACATTTATTCATCGATTTTGCTGCTTTTTATATGAAATTAGCAGCGTAATTAAAATCTACAATGTACTGTCCGTGGACCTTAAAAAAAAACATTAAAAACTTATATTTCTAGTTCGGTCTAATTTCGAACGAAATGAGCGCATATGGGCATATGCAACCTTAAATTTTACTTCCTCCTTCCCGTTCACGTTTTTAAATATTACTTCCCACTATCCTACAATCCTAATCCGAGTCCGACTCGAACTTAACCAGTGTTGTTATTTGTCTTTTGCTAGTTACACGCTTCCTTTTTTCCATTATTTGCTTCTTTATCATCTATACATATTCAACAACATTAATAAAATATTACATATTAAATAATTTGTGACTATTATTTCACTTTAAAACTATTTAAATAAAAAAATCGACTGGTTGTGGGTTCGATCCCCACTCGAGGAGATGAAATATTTACTTAAATTTATATTTCCTTTTCTTTCGCTCTGGTGTCGAGGTTAAGCGCGGCGTTGAACTCTGCCCCTCAACACGCAATGCCTCTAGAATTCGGCAGAAAGTGGGGAACGGAGTGTCTTAACACTAAGTTCCTTCTGCCTACCCTGCTGTGTGCGGGATACAGTGTGAAGCTAAAAAAAAAAACTATTTAAATCACATTGCACCAGTACTTAAAGTACCAGTATTCAACAAATTGTTCTTTGGCATTTATTCGGCGACCTAACAATTGGATGCCCCCTCAGGGGTACTGTTATATTAATTTATTTTAATTTCCCTTCTCTAGTGCCACGACACGCTATCTCGAAACGTCTCTAAATTAAAGAACGGAGTGTCTTAACACTTATTTCCTCTGTCCACTGTAGCAGGCTACAATAAACAGTATACTGTTGTTGTTGAGATACAGCATCACCAAATGGTATCTGTAATCAGATGACTACAGCGCGGCCGTGACCTACAAATGAAACTTTACTAAATCTTCATGACAGTGACAATCGGCGCTTGTATTGTGGGAGATAAACGAAACACTTTGGATATCTATTAAATCAAAACATATTAATATTTAATGTAATATAGAAATGGAAATTGACTTTTTTTAGGCAAATGGAAATAGATTTTTTTAGGTATAAGCGATTTGAATTTGAGGCGAACGTTACAGCGTCAGGAGAACTCACGAAGAAAGTTGTACGCTGTATCCCGCACAAAGCAGAGAGTACAAAGACAGCCTGGGATCCTGGGATAGTGTTAAGACACTCCATTCTCATTGAGACACTTCCGTTCTCCATTTTCTGCCGAGTTTTGGTTGACTCAACGCTGCCTCATTATTAGAGCGAGGAACTGAAAATATTAAATTTTCATTTTCGCTAGTGGAAATCGAACCCACCCATCGCATTTAAAACATTCTCAATATTTTATAGATCATTTACACAAGTGGATAAATAGCTAAAATGTTTATTTTAATTTTATTTTACAAATATTAGTTCTCGTATATATTTGGATAAACAAATACTAAAAAGTTAACAATGTCGATAAAAAAAGACATGATGTCACCGAAAAACTATTAGATATTGAATATTGAGGCCAGTCGTGGCGCAGTGGCGTGACAAAGTGTGACTGTAAAACCGATTTATTGGTTGTGGGTTCGATCCCCACTCGTGGAGATGAAATATTTCCTTAAATTTATATTTCCATTTCTTCGCTCTGGTGTCGAGGCAAAGCGCGGCGTTCAGTTCTGCCACTCAACACGCAAGTCCTCCATAATTCAGCAGAAAGTGGTTAACGGAGTGTCTTAACACTAGATTCCCTGTGCCTACCCTTCTGTATGCGGGATATAGCGTGAAGTTGATTTATTTAATAGGTATTCATTTTAGTCATCTTTAAAATCGTTTTACTAGCAACTGTAGTATCAAGGAGAACCTAATGTTAAAATATTCCTAAAGATCTGTGACAGGCTTTACATGTATCCTCGCTGTGCGCTCTCTATCGCATTTATCATAGGGATTGTTCTGGGGAACTGTTTGATCTGCAGCCACACCTTCGCCTGCTGCCTAATTTTCGAGCATAACAGTACGTCTCAAGCGTAAGTACCATCTACACCATCTGGATACGTGACACTCCTTTACTGTGCGGTTACGAAATTTCCTCCCATACGTCAAGGACTGTGAAATTTCCTACTGCGTCAGTTTTTTCAAGTCTATTATATATAAGATTTGGTTACCTTCAAAAAGCGCACTAATATTACTCCACCTTAAAGACCGGTAACGCACCTGTAGCTCCTCTGGTCGGACACGGAGTCGTGGGGGGCGGTCATCGAGTCACCCGTACGCTCGTCTTTTCCATAAAACAATACTTATGAACATGATCATTCTTAGCAGAACCGAGTGTTAAGGCGGAGCGTAACGCCAATTGAATTATTTTTATTTTTCCGTTTTTGAGACCAAAATTGAAAATAATTAATTCCTGGGAGTGGGAAACGACCCCAAGACCAGCACCTTAGTAGTCAAATGATATCCCACTGCGCCACTACACCTCAAACAACAGACATGTCTTAACTTCTTATGTATATTTTTCTTAATGCATTGTTTAAAAGTAAATTATAGAAAGATAATTCAAGCCCCCTGTAACTTATAAAGAAAATAAGTTTTAAAAACCAAAAACACTCTAAAAGTTCGTCCATCCATCATTCATTCCAGTTCCATAGGATCTTAGGCACCAGGGAAATGAAGAGTCCAATTTCGCTGGTTTTCCAAAATACATCTCAGGGATTCGCTTCCTACCTTAGGGTTCCATCCTCACACCAGTTTGATAGTTCTATACGTATTGTCACCTAAGTTATGTACAAGGTACAACAGTCCAAGTCTCATGATGATATAAACCAGTAGATCAATTTAGTTTCCTAAATTTTATTATATAGTTCCAAAGTAACATATTTGTAGTAGGTTGCTATAATTTTGGCTATTTCTATTATAATTATTATTTTTCATTTTCGTAGTGTTAGCATAAGTTACTTATAATGTAGTAATAGGTGTCACTGTAATTATGAATACGTCATTTGATATTGTTTCCATTATAGATTGTATTAAGTGGCGGTAGTGTGCTGTGTCTTTTCCGGTGGATTTTCAATATAAGCACAAACGACACGGCACTCGTGTTCATTACGTTCTAAGATATTGTCAAGACAACTTGTCATTACAATTCATATTTCAATACTGTGACTACGAGAGTATATGTGTATATAACAAGTGTAAATAAATTTATTGTAAAAGCTGGATTTTGTGTCTGATTTGTTGGTTCGCCTAACAGTTCAGAAGTGGGATTACGAAAGGATATACAAAATTTCCTGCCACGCTCATAAAGTGTAAGTAGACCATATATATATTCTTTTTTTTCTTTTCTCTCATTTTTCTTACTCCTTAAAGATTAGCTGAATAATTTGTATGTAAATTGAGTTCTCTATAATTTTTAATTTTTCTATTCTGAATATAAGCAGAGTGTTGCTGTTCTAATTATAGTTTTTAGTTACTCTTATTTCTTTTACATCAAACAAACGACAAACGGATAAATGAAAGACCTTCAATGGAAATTTAATAAATAGTTTTAACAGTTAAAGTTTACTGATGACGATACATAGAAATTTTGTACTTCGAACTTTTCGTTATGTGGTGATTGATAACCTTTATAACAGCCAGAGTGGTTTTTTTTATGAAGGGAATTATTGGATAAATTTGGAAGGTTGGATAATTTGAGAATACACTGGATGATGTGCATACCTAAACATTTTCCATTTTATAGTACTTACGTAACGTTTCAGCTTTGAGGGTAGTTGTAAATTTAGAATTTGAGGTTAAGATATATCTTAAAAGAAGTATACAATTGCTTATAGCATCTACGTTGGTAGACATGATCGATAGGATATTAGTTCTTCCAATAGAGTATTTACTTATACGGGTGATAATTTAAAGATATTTGACACCATGATATTTCACACATTTAAAGATATATGACATTCATTGGTCATGAATAATTTCAGTTATCAAGACTTTCTGGAATACTTATTTTGAAATATTTATAAGGGGTATATTCAAATTTATTTATAACATATCTGGAATATTTCTTTCGTTGGTTTTGTCATTCTTTGGAAAGCTTTTACATCGTATAGAGGATATTGTATTTCGCTATCTATTGGTTAACTATAAATGATATTAGAATTGTTTTTGTGATGACAATAATATTAGTGAAGTAACTATTTTGTTGTCTTAAAAAAGTCAATATGATTTTGTTTTATCATGCGGAACTGTTCTACATATATTCTTTATGTGTAGTATGTTTAGAATTGATGAATTATCTGAATTGAAATTTGTAACTATTTTCATTAGTTTTTACTCTCGGCTTTGTCACTTTATTCAGAACTATCGTCTTGTCGTTTCCTATTTCTGTAAAAGTTATAAAGCTATTCTCGTAATGTAATAGTCTCTTTTTGAATGTATTATTTTTGGATTAGATTGTTCTATGGTATACGAATTTATTATCACGTATAAAAGACACAAACATAGAAAATATATTCGTAATAGCTATGGGATTTAATATTGCAATGAAATTAAAGTACATGTGTTCTTATCTCAATTTATTAGCATCTCATTTTATTTGTGTTATGACATATGGTAAAAATTCCTTTCTTTTACGGGATAAATATATTGTGATTTGATAATTATTCCTGGTTTTGGATAATTGTTGTTAATGTAGATATTACAGTATAATTCTCTTTATCCCGTGAGTACCAGCCAGCTTAGGGAACTTTGGTGACATTCATTATCTGTTCAAGTGACTTTCTTTACCGTTTGCTATTTGTTTGTTGTTAACATGATGTCAAAGTATTGGCCCTGTTTCACGTAATTGTAGACAAATCTAGATTTTATTTGTTTATTGGTCCATTATTGTCGATTGAGTGTTTTGATTTGTAATTTTCTCTGGAGCGTTAATATTCTTGGTTATTATTACTTTATAACGATTAAAAGTCGTGTAATTGTAAAGATAAAATATCATTTATGTGCATTTATGGCCAGATTATACAGTGTCGGTTAACTTATTAATTTTTATGAATTTCGAATGTCAAAGTTATTTGAATAGATTTTCAAATTCATAAATTTGAAGGAATTTCATGTTAATGTAATTAGGTTGATAAAAAAGTTATTATGTGTGCAAGTCTAAGCTTATATTGTTTGAGTTTCAGGAACATGGAAAATACTATTGCCCGAGGATAGGGCTTGAGATTGAATGATGCCCGAGGATAGGGCTTGAGAATGAATGATGCCCGAGGATAGGGTTTGGGATGATGATGCCCGAGGATAGGGTTTGGGGTTGAGTGATGCCCGAGGATAGGGTTTAGGGATGATGATGCCCGACGAAAGGGTTTGAGGATGGATTCCACCCGAGGTTAAGGAGTTAAGCATTCATCCTTCATCATTCGTCCCTCGTCATTCATCCCTCATCATTCGTCCCTCATCATTCGTCCCTCATCATTCGTCTTTAATCATTTTAATCTTACCCGAGGTTAAGGGTAATGGATGGATTATACCCGAGGTTAAGGGTAATGGATGGATTATACCCGAGGTTAAGGGTAATGGATGGATTATACCCGAGGTTAAGGGTGATGGATGGATTATATTTCAGGTTAAGGATAATGAATGGATTATACCCGAGGTTAAGGGTGATGGATGGATTATATTTCAGGTTAAGGATAATGGATGGATGATATCCGAGGTTAAGGGCAATGGATAGATAACATTTCAGGTTAAGGATAATGGATGGATGTTACCCGTGGTTAAGGGTAATGGATGGATGATATTTTAGGTTAAGGATAATGGATGGATGTTACCCGTGGTTAATGGTAATGGACGGATAATACCAGAGGTTAAGGGTAATGGATGCAAAATACTCGAGTTTAAGGATAAAGGGAGCTTAAGAATCAGGTTAGTGAAGTCATTTTTGAGCTCATTAAAGAAAATGAATAAAAATTGATTGATTTTTCGAAATTTGAATTGATATTAAAGTATTTCTTTTAAATTGTTGTAATTGACCGGAATGGAATAAATTCATAGCGAGTCGTTCCCAAACGACGTGAATTAAGTATATTCATTTTAACAAATATGTTAGTATAAACGTGTTTACGATGAGACACGCAGCAAAATTATTATAAAATAAAACTTTTAAATCGGTGTGAAATAATGGCTATTGGTTGGTAAATGGTGGAAATGATCAGGGTGTAGCAATAGATACAAATAGAGACATACGTAGGTAGGTACAGTAGCTTAAGTTATGAATCCTAAAAAATTGTTTGAAATATTTTTGATCTGAAAAAAAAAAAAAAACATATACATAAATGGGAAAATAATGATAATGGTAACTACAAAAAAAATGCAATGTATAGCTGAATGAAGTGAATCGAATTTATATTATTCTTTTTATTTTTATTTTAGTAGCAAAATTACAAAAAAAATGTATAGTGAATCTATGATGTAAGTCTTACCATTGGCTCAGAAATATATTTAGATTTATTTTGGCTGAGAAGAGCCGACAAAATACTCAAGAAAATAGTATTTGAAGATAAAATTTACAATAAAAGTACAACAATTGTTACTTTCCAGTTTTAACATCGACATCCTTTAAGTCCATAACGATATTAATATAGGATACAAGCTTTGCCTAGTAATTGAAAATTGGCTGTGGAATTTTATAATGCATACGAACATGGAAAATGATGCAAATTTAGTATAACTTATGCCTAAAGGAAAATTAAGAGCATATTACTCTATCTGTCAACTTGTTGTTATTTGTTTGTTTTTGTATATTATCAATTTCTTGTTTATTACAAGTAGACTTTCAAATTATTAGATTACGCGTACTGCTGACATTTGTTGAGGAAAGTAGAAGTAAATCTTAAAATAATCTGAATAAAAAAAAAATAAACAAAAAAACCAATCGAATTCGACACGATTTTGCCCACCAACCTCCTTTTGTTGATTCAGAAGACGAATCTTCCGCAGATTTAGTGTATTGTTGATCGGGATGTTTCATATTAATTTTAGCTTGATATTTCCATGTCTTCTTTAGATAATTAGTCCTGAGAGACAGACAGACAGATGTACGTAAGGACAGGACTTAATGCATAAGCGTTTGTAGATATTAAGCACTTATTATTTTTTACATGTGACTGGCAACGGCTGTACGTAAGAGCTGATGGTCAATCTTCGCGGCATATCATTGAAGAGACCTTTGTCCAGTAATGGACGAGGACAGGCTAATAATCATGGTTGTGTTGAGGATCATGGTTATGAGGACCATGGTGATGATATGGATCGTGGCGATGATGAGGATCATGGTCATGATGAGGATCATTGTGATGATGAGGATCATTGTGATGATGAGGATCATTGTGATGATGAGGATCATGGTTAGGATGGAGATTATGGGGGTGAAGATGGCAGTCATTATGGTTATGATAATGTGGTTTGAATATGGGAGTAATGAGGCGAGCGGTGTCACGTTCTGTTTATTGTATTGGACTGATCATGGCTACACAAATTGTGTGTTGAATATTTTTTCAAATGAGCTGCTTTTATATGTAAGATTTGTACAATGTATAAAGTAAACGTGTGTCATTAATTGTTGGCTGTGGTTGAGTTGAGAATAACTTTGATAATATATATGGGTCTTTAATAGGAAATAGAGTAACTCTATACACTCACGTTGGTGCTATTTAGCAGTACTTTTTATATGTTGAGCTTATAAAGTATATGAAAGTTAATGAATGAGGCCAGTCGTGGCGCAGGGGCCCGAATTGTGACTGTGGAACCGACTGGTTGTGGGTTCAATGCCCGCTCGAGGAGATGGAATATTTGCTTAGATTTATATTTCCATTTCTTCGCTCTGGTGTTGGTCGAGGCTAAGCGTGGCGTTGACTTCTGCCACTCGACACGCAATGCCTCTAGAATTCGGCGGAAAACTGGGGAACGGAGTGTCTTGAACACTGGGTTCTCTCTGCCTACCCTGCAGTGTGTGGGATACAGCGTGAAACCGATTATTTATTTTAAGTTAATGAATCTGCTTAGTTTACGAATTGAAATGTCATTAATAATAACATGCTCTTTTAATGTACTAGAGTGAGTGCTCCATATTAAATAGGAATCTTCCACGTAGTGTTGTTTAGCCAAATTCTTGTGAAAAAAATAATAATATGTAATAATTAAATTATAACATGAATATATACTGATGGCTCATTGTGTTAATGAGAATTATTGAATTGTATAAATCTACATAATTATATATTATCTAATATACATAATTATATAATTGTTGTATAAATCTAAAATAAAAAAAACTAAAAATGTATAAATACAAAAAAAAAAAAGTTTGCAATGTAAAATATAATTTATAAATATTTTGTATAATCAATTTAATTGCGTAACGAATTCAGTGTAGTTAACATTTACCTTATTTAATTTTAGTTAAGGAATAACAGGACTCTTTTACATACATCACATAAGTCTAGTTTTATGTAATAATTATTTAGATTTAAAGAAAATTATGAATTAAGAAAATGTATTTCAAATTGTAAAATTTACATATTATGACAGGTGAAATATCTAATTTTATAGTTTTTGTAAATATCCTCACGTGTACTAAAAATATAATTGTTATATAACTGTTGGCACAAAACTAAAGCATTTTAAATTAGGACAATTTAAAAATTGTGAACTATTCTTAAATCGCGAAGGGACTCGCGATTAGCAGGATGGCCGAGCTGTTAGCATAAGTTACTTATAATGTAGTAATAGGTGTCACTGTAATTATGAATACGTCATTTGATATTGTTTCCATTATAGATTGTATTAAGTGGCGGTAGTGTGCTGCGTCTTTTCCGGTGGATTTTCAATATAAGCACAAACGACACGGCACTCGTGTACATACACGACACATACACCGTCGTCGACGGAATCGACGACGAAGTCCAGTTTTTTCCACGGCTCGGCCGCGTCTCGGCGCGGTCGGGCCCAGCGGTTAGGGACCGCTAGCTCCCTTAGATTAGTCTAATTTTTGTCCCCAGTCGCGGCTTCACGTCGCGGCTGGCTTTGTTTAGCATAGGGAAATTCCCAGCCCGCTCGTCGATTGTAAGCCGAGGTTCGAGCCCCGCAGGAGGCGCCCTTACAGTCGTCGACTCCTCTCAAGCAGCCAGGTAGTGCTTGCTTTTTCTTCTGGGACAGAGTACCCTCTTCCCTACCCACCCGGTGTCGCTGTAAAGGCCAATAGGGCTAACAGCATTTACCTCAAGTTCGAAAAAAAAAAAAAAAAAAAAAGGCACTCGTGTTCATTACGTTCTAAGATATTGTCAAGACAACTTGTCATTACAATTCATATTTCAATATTGTGACTACGAGAGTATATGTGTATATAACAAGTGTAAATAAATTTATTGTAAAAGCTGGATTTTGTGTCTGATTTGTTGGTTCGCCTAACAGTAGATATAAAAATATATTTTTACGACATTAAATCACAAATCTTAGATATTCTTTTTTAAATATAAAATATTATAAGCATTTGTAAGTCTTCTTTTTTTTGTGACCCTATTTAGCAAAAACTACATTAAAATGTTGAAAAATAGCTACAAACAATTTTGTTTTATTCTGAGTTGCGGCCGTTATGGCGCAGGGACTCCAGGGTGTGATTGTAAACACAGTGGTCGTGGGGTCGATTCCACTTAACACCGCAATAAATACCTCTAGAATGGAGTGTCTTGATACTAAGTTCCCTCTGTCTCATCTACTTATTTTTTTAAATTCCAATTGAAGGCTGTTTATATTTAAGACCAGCGAGTAGTAAGTAGTTAAATGTAAATAAATAAATCAAATAAATCAGCTTCACGCTGTATCCCGCACACAGCAGCGTAGGCAGAGGGAACCTTGTGTTAAGACATTCCGTTCCCCACTTTCCGCCAAGTTCTGAAGGCATTGCGTGTTGAATGGCGGAAACAAATTCGATCCAGCAGTTTCTGAGATAAGGGCGTTCAACCAACCAAATTCTACAGTTTTATAATATTTATAGAAAAGCAATAGTGTTATATACCTCATCCGGAGACCATTGTTATGCAGTGAGTCAACGTTTGATTATTACGGCATTATTTTTAGATTCTACCCCCACTCGAGAAAGTAATTATATTGCAACTTGAATTTAAAATTATCACGGCGATCAATTCCGAAAATGCAACATATCATCACTATCTAAAAAAATACAATTAAAAAAAACCGAACCTCTGCGTCACTTATATTACTTACGCTAAGAAAAGATGTATAATTGATAGGATATGATACAATTCTCTATTAATTCAAGAGGTCAAATGTAATAGCATTTCCTTATTTATCAAAGCAATACTTGAAACAATTGTTTGCCTTCAGCACTTCCTTATATCCTGGAAAGTTTATAAATATTCTATTTCATATTTAATAAATTTCATATTTTTGTTGGTCAAGTCCAACAAAAATCTAGAACTGCCCTAACGACCGTACACCAAAACACGCTAACACTCTTTCGCGCATAGCAGTGCAGGGTATGCAGGGGAAACCTGGTGTTAAGACACTCAGTTGCCACAGCTGCCAGAGTTTGACCAGAAGTGAAAATAATTAATTCTCCCGTGTGGAAATCGAATCCATAACCGTCGTATTAACAGTCAGACGCTGTGAGACCTGACGCTGTGCTATGAGTGCTATGCTTTATAATTTTGCTCATCTCATAGTTCCCTATAAAGATACTATTATATACCAAAATTAGTAATATTTTTACTCATGTTATATAGCATTCGATGTTTCAATGGAGTTGCCGTGTAAGTTATTTTTAAGGATACTAGACGGATGATAATATAAAAAAAAAACAGCTTCGCGCTGTATCCCGCACACAGCAGGGTAGACAGAGGGAATCTAGTGTTAAGACGCTCCGTTCCCTACTTTCTGACGAATTCTGGAGGCATTGCGTGTTGCATGGCAGAACTCAACGCCGCGCTTAACCGGATGACAATATAATCAAAATTCTTGATACGTCAAGAACTCTTCTCTTCACTTTCCGCCCGGTCTCGAGACATTGAGTTCCGGAACTCTACGCTGTTCTATAAAATTATATTTCTTATGTGTACCACCACTATTTAAAAAAATGTTAATCTCTTACGTCACATATTAAATTTACTTACACTAAGAAAAGATCCACTACCTATACTTGATAGGATATGATACAATTCTCTATAAATACAAGAGGTCAAATGAAATAGCATTTCCTTATTTAATATTTATCAAAGCAATACTTCACCTATTATCTATGGTAAGCTATTATGTTGTTCAAAAAATAAATAAATATCAAGGGCCAATCGTAGCACAGGAGCACAAGTGTGTGATTGTGGGTTCGATCCCCAGCTGCGGATTGAAATAATTATTTAAATTTCTGTATATTTTAATTCCTCCACTCTGGTGGCAAAACAAGGCAAAATATGCTTCCAGAATTCGGCGATATGGGGAACGGAGTGTGTTAACACTAGGTTATCTATGCCTACCTCTGTGTTTGTTATGATTTTATTAGATTTTTCTTATACATACTAATAAATATTAATAAAATTAGTTCCGTTTGCACGCTACCTCCAGTTCCTATTCAAACCGCCTTGATTTGATGCATTTAATACTTCATCCATAGCGTATTGTCCTGCGGTGGCCTTGATCGTGACATTACTGTCAACTATATATAAATTAAAGGCACGGCAGCTCACGAATCAAGGTTTTTTTAGCTTTCGCATTCAGTTTAATATAACTATAAGTTAGCAAGCAAAAGACTGCATGCGATATGTAGCGGGTTCATATCCTTTTCTTTAGTTTACTTGCTTCAAATTTTGTCTCTAGTAAGGTCGCCAGAGAGAATGGGCTAAACGCCTTTTTCGTTCGTCTCATCCACTGTCATCAACCTCCTTATACATCCTTCCTCCGGGAGGTAGCCATGTTTTATATGTGATTTTCTTTCAGTCTCATCTATATTTTGTTTTCGAAGGTTAATGGTGATCTCTCCTAAATCGTTATTGAGGGAGAGAAAAAAAGACAAATCACATCGCAAATGGGAGATAAGTCAACTTTTATAAAACATCCAATGTGTTTTTCTTTAGTAAGTGCAGAATTAAATTTAAAAATATTAAAACAGTAACATTCTTTTTTTAACTTCACACTTACAGGATATATAGACACTATACTTCATGCAGAATATACAGATGCATAGCCGGAGAGGCAGAGGGAGGAAACCTGGGAACTTATTATTAAGCACTCCGTTCCGATTTAGACAATTCCGTTCCCCACTTTCCGCCCTTAAATGGGAGAAAACAGAAATTAAAAAGCAAACTAATATCATTATTTCTACGGAACTTTTCCATTTCAGTTGGAGGAGACACTATTATCCCACAAAAACTAGATCTAATGACATTATCTCTTTCTAATCATGATGACAATTTTCTATTGGAAAATCAAGCATGATATTTAAATTTTTATCATTATATTCCACCCATCGCAGGGCAGGACAAGTAGAGGGAACCTGGAAACATAGTGTTGAGACACTACGTTCCCGATAAGAAACTTCCGTTTCCTATTTTCCGACGATTCACCGAGGCATTGTGTATTCAATGGTAGAACTCAACACCGCGCTTTGTTGCCTGAGGGAGGAAATGTAATTGTAAAAAAAATCATAACCCGAGTGCCACTGTGCCACGACGGCTTCACCTTATTATTTATACTCGGCAATAGGCACAAATCGTAAACAATAATATTTTTCGAGATCATATCTGGGCTATTTTGATTTGAGATAAGGAGATACTCCCTAGTTTAATTATATAATCTAAAGAGAACATTTGGTGTTCAATAACTATTACATATTTTATCGTATAGAAATCATCGTAAATAAAAGTATTAGGTTCACGCTGTATCCCGCACACAGCAGGTTAGTCAGAGGGAGCCTTGTGTTAAGACACTCCACTCCCCGCTCTCCGAATTCTGGAGGCATTTCGTGTTAAATTGACTTTGCCCCGATACCAGAGCGAAAAAATGTACATTTTAAATATTTCATTTTCTCTTGTGAGAATCGAACTTATAACTGTCACGTTTAGTCACGCCACGACTGGCCTCATAACATGACTAGACGTTTTTATTTGTTTCAATGTACCTGAGGGCAGAGTTACTTCGAGTACCTACTCAGAATGTGTCATATAATTCATTTTTTTGTAAATTCATATAGAGAAAAGGAGATGCTAGTGCAATGAAAAATATTGGTTACGAAAAGTTAGTAATAAAACCATTGTGTGGCTCTAGTAGTAGGCTGACTGCCATCTGCGTGATGGCAGAAACATTTAATATTTTTGTTTATTTAATATGATATTATAACATCTCATATCTTTTTTTCCAAAGTAAACTGTGGCAACTCTTAATATTGTAATGTTGTAAATAACTCGTAAATGTTGAAAATGGGCGGAAACAAAAACCTTATTTTAAATACATTTTAGTGGTCTTAGACGGCGCAGCGAAATTTTATTATTATTGAGATAAATAATTTAAATTCGATTCTCACTCGAGGAAGTAAATTATTTACCCATCCTGCAAGGACAAAGTGCAGTGTTTAGTTTTGCCATTAAACATGCAATATCTCTCACAATGGACGGAAAGTGGAGGACTTCCACTTAACATTAGCCAGAGGATTCAGATAGGCAAAGGCCTATCTCTCCATCAAAAGAGTGATGCTTTAATATAATTGTAAACAACACAGGAAATTAAGCCTAGTTATTATATATGAAAAAAAAATACATTTATCAGATAAAAGATAGTACTGATCGGTTTGTTGTGACATTGGAAAGCATAACAGATTTGTATAAAAATTTGAAATTACCTGCCGCATTTTTTTTAGTTTCACGCTATATTCCGCAAATATATTAAAAGTAGTCAGAGGGAATCTGAGAACCTAGAGATAAGACACTCCGCACATGCTTTAATATTTTATATTAATTTCAGCTTGATGTCTCCACGCGATCTTGAGACCATTTAGGTCTTGACAGACTGACAGAAGGACAAGAAAGTGATCCTATAAGGGTTCCTTTTACCTTTTGAGGTACTATAAAAATATCTTGAAAATTATGACGTTATTAGAACACGAAAACAGTTCAGATTATTAAATAATATATTGGCTACCTTGCTATGTGCTACACGAGGATACGGCGTGAAGTTCAAAACAAACTAATAGTGTAGAACAAGCGGACGAAACCGCGAGCGAGCGCTTGTAATTAATAAATATCAAGCATAATCATATCCACCACCACGTCAATATATCTTAAAGATTGACATGAATTACGACGGCGGACCGCGCGCTATTATTTAGAGTAAAACACTTGACTACTACAATATTGATATGAAAAATTGAGCACGAGAAAGTTTTATTGTATTCAGGAGGTCGGTCGTGGCGCAGGGGCGCAGGGCTGACTGTAAACGCGACAGGTTGTGGGTTCGATTTCCAGTTAAGAAAATGAAACATTTAATATTTTCATTTCATCGCTCTTATAAACAGGACTAATGCTTCCAGAATTCAGCAGTAAGTGGGGAAACGTCATAATGGTAACGGAGTGCCGTAACACTATGTTCCCAGGTCCCCTCGGAATACCCTGCTACGTGCAGCAACATGGCGCTAAACAAAAAATATAAAAAAAAACTATTTATAATATTTATTTTAGGTCACTCGTGGCGCAGGGGCGCAAAGTGTGACTGTAAACCCGACTGGCTGTGGGTTCAATCCCCACTCGAGAAAATGAAATATTTATTTTAATTTATATTTCCATATCTTCAACCTTCTGCGTGCGGTAAAGCTTCACGCTTTATCCCGCTCACAGCAGCAGCACTTTCCGCCGAATTTTTCAAGGCATTGCGAGTTGCATGGCAAATAAACTTACGATAATTTGACTCCCACTCGAGATTTTCTGGTATTCTGCCTTCCTCTTTGGCTTAATAAGGCAAAGCGCGATATTCAGTTCCGCCACTCAACATGCACTGTCTCAAAAGGGGGGAATGGAGTGCCTAGACACTAGGTTCTCAAATAATACTTGATACCTGTAGCACTACTCTGTGCTACAGGTATCAAGTATTATTTAATATAAAATTAAGATATCTTATATAATTAATCATAAACTAGCTTCACGTGCGGTTGTGTACAGCATTAAAAGATTATAGATTCCTTACAATATAAATATTTCTGTTTTCATATTATTATATCTACATTTGATCGTTTGTTTTTATATAACTTAGTACCTACTGGCACTCACTTATTATTTGTGTAGTAGTCTACCGAAATAATTACAGTTTTTACGCATAGCAAGATAGGGTGAGCTAAGTGTTAAGCTCCATTTCCCACTTTACGCCAAAATCGAGACATTCCACGTTGAGTGGCGGATCTCAATGCCGTGCTCCGATTATCAGAGGCCTTGCCCTGACTGACCTGGCTTCAAATATGTATTTTATTATTTGAATTTCAAAATTTTCGAATGTGAATAACAAAATTCATATAAAGAAAATAAATAAAAATATTGGCCCTCAAATAGCCCAAGAAAATAAAAAAAAAATTACCAAATATTATATTTATTTTTATTTATTATAATGTTAAATTATTCTCAAAAAAATATATAATATATTACGCAATAATCAAAGGTTAAAATCCACTTGAAGAAATGTGCATACACAAATAAGAATAGAGGCCAACTTTTTATTCTTGTTCTACATGGCTTTTATTACCAGGGTCTGCCTTCCGACTTAATCTACTTCATTTTGCACGATCTAGGGTCAAACATAGAGCACAGCACTTCCTTCCGATATAGTTCCTAGACTAGAGCGCAATGTCTCCATACCATCTCAGGAGACGCTCTTGGAGCTTATTCACTACGTCACGAACATCAAGACTATTTCGAATCGATACCACCTCAGCATCACAAATTCCATGACGAACTCTTAAGTGTGTCGAGATAATACTGGCCAGCACTGGCCGCTGCCGTATAAAAGAACTGGTCAGATCACGCTTTTGTATATCTTTTATATGCAGATATATTGGGGTTGGGCGGAATCCCAAAGACATCACAGATCATACCAGGCACCTACCGCTATTCCGAACAGGTCACACTTATCCTGACGGATCCAAAGTACTTGAAATTTTCCGATTTAAGAACTAGTTCAGGATCCGGGCACCCATATGGACAAGCCTTATATTCAGTCTTCAAACATAGAAGCGTGTAACTGTTACCACGATGGATGTGAGTTTGATTCTCATTCGAAGGCTTATATATTATATTAATAATTAAATGTAGTGAAATACTGCTAAATCTGTATTTAGTGTAAAACTAAAATCATAAATCTTTATTGTAAAAAACCGGAAATACGTAAAAGGGATATAGCATTCATTATTTGTACGTACCATCTATATTTTGGGACGGCATTGACGGTACTCGTACAAAGTGTATAAACCACACCGGTAGAACTTCCCAAGAGATTTTTATTAGTAAATTAGGTGATCTGCGCAGAGATATTCGTATTGTGACACATGGTCCTTGGAGAACCTATGAAATGTATAACATTTTCTTGTTACTGTTTTGTTGTTTTTTTAACTTCAAGCTATATCCCGCTTATATTGGGAAAGAACCTAGTGTTAAAACACTCCGTTTCCTATGCCATATTTTCGAGAAATGCGTGTTGATAGGCTGCTTAATCTTGTTACGAGAGAGTAAAAATTAAAATAATTAATTTACCCGAGTGCGAATTAAACTCACAACCTTCGCGTTGACAATAAGACGCTGCCGCTGTGCGACTGCGTCACGACGGCCTCTACGTTACTTAATTACCTACATTTTCATACATATCCTACATTTTAAATAAGTAAAAGAAGCGACCTATTATTTCTTTTAACACTTTCTATTATGAAAACATTTTTTTTTTTTGTTAATTGCAGAGTCGTAGTTGTATGTACAAATACGGAATAATTTTCGATATATTGCGTATATAGTGGCGGAACTGAACGCCATACTTTATCAGTTTATTTAAAAAAATCCAATTCGAATCTATAAAACAATAAATTTTAATTTAATTTCTGTATCACGATAGTACAGTACATTTATTAAATATCTATCACCATTCCTACACGGCAGTATGTCACGCAGTCTTTATCACAACTAGAGGAGGCGCGTCGGTGCAGTATCAACGAAGCCTCACGCCGCTACGCCTGTGTCAATATATCCTAAAATGTATAAAAACTTGGCGAAATCGAAACTTACCACAATCGGTATTAGATCCCGGTACCATATGCATGTTGAGTAAAGACAAAATTACTTAACAAGATTAACAATACAAAAAAATATTTTTTTTTGGTACATTTTTGGATTATATCTAAAAAAAAATGTGGATTATTGCAGTGTTTTTGACTTCAATAGCGATGAATTGGGGTAAGTTATTTTTTTTCGTAATTACTAATTTATAAATAGTAAATTTTGAAAATTGGGCTTACAAATTGGGAACGGAGTGTCTTAACACTAGGTTCCCTCTGCCTGTGGTGGAATTATTTTGTAATATTCATTATAAAAAAATATAAAAGCAAAATCCCCGACTTCATAAAACTAAAAAGAAAATAAACAAACACAATAGTTTATTAGGATTAACAGTAGGGACCTCTTTAAATTATGCTAGAGGTTCCTGGTAAAGATTTTATTGATTGAAGAATTACTTATAGATCCTGACTATTAATCCTAATAAGCTATTGGGCTTATTTATTTTCTTTTTAGTTTTATGCAATCGGAGTTTTTGTTTTTATATTTATTTTTTTAATATTTCACTTTTTTGTTAGGATGCATTATTTTAATGATGATTATGATATAGCTTTTTGAAATCCTCGTATTAAGCTCTTGAATTTGATACCCATATTGTGGTATTCGAAACGATTTTTTTTTCACTAAGTTCAATGGCGTCCCACAGCCGCCATAATTGTTTTTTTAACGTCATGTCTATGTAAGAACACTTGGGCTGCTAATACGAGTCTAACGATACCTCAATTATGTAAATCCGTTTAGCGGTTCTGGAGATATGAGGTAATAAAGAATAATACGTACATACATACATACAAGATACGCGTGAAAACATAACCCTTCCTAAGCAGTCGGGAATAAGTTACTAAATAAAAATTAAAATGAGTTTTAAAAAAAGCAGACATTGTACAAAAGAAAAGGCTAAGATTTAGATTTTGAAGTTTAATAAATTTTGTTACGTTTCATTATTGCGATCTATATTTAGAAAAAAGTGAATGCGTTTAAAAAAATGTTTTAAATTTAAATAGAAACATTCTAATGTTATTTAATTAGGCAGTAATAATAAGAACCCATTTTTTAATAGGAATATACAAAAAAATGACATATAATTTATAACTGATAAATATTACGGTTAAATAACTATAATCACTTTATAAATATAGCTAGTAGACATGACATAATATTAGAACCCATACGATACCTTACATATAACAGGCTAGGCAGAGGTAACCTGGGAACCCTAGTGCAAACACACTCCGTTCCTATTAAGACACTTACGTCCCCCATTTACTTTATCTAAAATTTACAAAATCAACTACACTATAAATAAAACGTAAATTATATTTACCTTTACGAAACAGAAATAATAAAAACCATTTAAAATGTCATGATATAAATTCGTTAATTTATATGAAATTTAAATGATATCATAATGTCAATAAGAAGTGTAATTTTTACCTAAAACGTGAAAAATGGCAGTCATCTAAGCCTATCTTGGAGAAACGGAGCAACGCCTGACAGTAAACGCGTACGTTGTGGGTTTGATTTCCACTCTGTGGAAATCGATTTTTCATTTCTTAGTTTTGTGTTGTTTTTATCACAATAGACAAAGCAAGCGAGTGAGTTCCGCCACTCAATACGCAATGTTCAAAAATTGGGCAATGCAAAGGAGGTATATGCAAAATTGTGGTTGAACCAAAAAAATAATTTAAAAAAAAAACATCTTCGCGCTGTATACCGCACACAGCAGGGTAGGCAGAGGGAACCTGATGTTAATATTGAGTGCCGAAACTCAACGCCGCGCTTTGCCTCGACACCAAAGCGAAGAAATCGAAATATAAATACAAGTTTATATTTCATCTCGTCGAGCGGCGATCGAACCCACAACCAATCAATTTTACACTCACATTTTGTACCGCTGCGCCACGACTGGCCTCAATAATCAATTTACAAAAAGTCGTTTTTTTTAAATATCAATCATGAATTACATCCATAGATTATTAATTTGCATACAAAGTACTTATAGCGCAATCGATTTTGGAAAAAGATAATAAATAAATTATTACTTATAATCTAAAATATGCGATATTGATAATATCAATTATTATCTTTGAGATATATGCAATATATGCATATATGTGTGTGTTGTGGGGAACGGAGTGTCTTAGCACTAAGTTCTCACTTCCTTATTACACTGCTGTATACGGATTTATTATATTTAATTTACTTAAATTTAAAGTTGTTTTTAAAATCTTCTTCACCTATTGAATTAAGGTATATTTTTTAAAATATTTTTATAAAATATATAGTTATATATAGTTTGTTTGTTTGAAACCATCTTGGTACAGTGGGACCATATCTGATTTTAAATGCGATAGTTAGATATTAGTGGGTTCGATTTTAATGTGGCGGAATAACACACTGCAGTTTATTTAACCAGACTGAGAAATAAAACAAAACCTTTTTGCATATGAACATTTCTGTTTATAGAATCCGAACCCGTGACTAGTAGGTAAATGCAGTTAAACTTCAACTGTGCCATATAAACTTTTTCCTATAAAAACTTTCAACCCCTTATTTGAACCCTTAGACCCCTAAAAAACCATGAAACACGTATTCAATGAAATATTTTTAAGAGTCTGAATTTTAAATTTTATAAAAATCAGTGCCGATTTAAAAAAAACCATACAAACCTTTAACCACTACTTCATTCCTTTAGGGTTAAAAATTTTCAAAATCCCTTCTCAGTGGATGTCCAGATTACGTAAATAAACATCTGTCCAAATTTTACGTTTCTACGCACAGCGGTTACAGCTGTGCGTGCGTCTTACCTCAGGCAGTCGGAACATGTCGTTTTATATATAATATATAGATTATGTTGAGGCCAGTCGTGGCGCAGCAAAGTGCGACTGTAAACGTGACAAGTTTTCGATTCGATTCTCACTCGAGGAAATGAAATATTTAATATTTTCATTTCCTCGCTCTGGTAACGAACATATAACAGAGTAGAAACAGAACGTAATATTAAGACACCCCGTTCCCTACGAACCACCCAGTTTTCGAAACATTACGTGTTAAGTGGCGGAACCCAAGGTTCTTCATTCTCTCGAGTGGGTGTTGAACCAAAAACTATCGTATATACAATCAGACATAGTAGCGCTGCATTACGACGTGACAGTCCCAATATTATTTATCTACATATATCTATTTTTTTATTCTTATGAATCTCATTATCACTTGAATTATCGTCCATATAGCATTTCTAAATCACAATCTAAATTATATTCCTTCTAAAAGTAAAAATTGAAATATTTCCTACCTTTTGTAAGAATAAGAAATAAATAAAAAAATCCACTTTGAATGCAGGTAACGAAAATAGGCAAAAACTGTAGTAGTTCTTAAGATTATTGCATTTAACCAAACAAACTGTTTAAACATACAATATTAACATATTTCAGAACAAACAAGCAGTTCTATTATAATACAACGCGTGTAAAGTTTTACAATAGCAAATTTCACAGTTCGATATCAAAATCCTACAATATAGACATTCAATGTAAATAATGTTTTATTTTAAACTAGCGGCCTGCTCGCGGCTTTGCCCGCATGAATTACATGATTATTCAATTACGAAATATAGATATTACAAACAGCCTTAATTATTAATTAATTGATTTGGATAAGTACTCACGATATTATTTGTAAAATAACTTATCTAGCTCCTGTACAGTTTTTAAATTAGTGACATATATTATTAGTTAAATATATAATTGGTATACAGAATATACATAGAAAGCACGTTTTTAGGCATTTTTATATGATCTATAAAATAATCAACATTTTCGGTCAAGTTCAAGTCGCACTCATGTCCCGAGTGTTTCGTACCAGTTTCATGAATAGAGATACACCAAAAGAATAACTAATTAAGTTGTCATTTTGTAACATTTTAAGTACAGATTAAAATTTGTACCTAATGGTTCTTTTCTGTGACACAAATACAATAAGTATTCAATTTTTGAAAAACAATTTTGGAATTTTCCTTTGCCGTATATTTTAACTTCTTTGCAAATTTGGTAATTGTATATCAACGGGAAGTATCCTATAGTTATGATAGAAAATGCGACAAAAAACGAAGCATAAACCCTTAGATTTCATCGTCATTTGATTGCGATGATTTAGAAGATAGATTTTTGTGCTCTAACGCCCAATATTAATAATCTATCTCCTGCGTCAATCTTCGAATGTTCCATACATCTATCCAATCTAAAGATTGAATAGATGTATGCAATCGAAGATTGACGTAGGAGATAGATTATTAATATTGGGCGTAAGGGAATATAGACTTGAACATTGAGGTATCTAACCTTTAACCGATCTTTTACAAAATAGTCTTGACAGATGGACAGACGGACAAACAGCAAAAAATGTACATTTTAAATATTTCATTTTCTCTTGTGAGAATCGAACTTATAACTGTCACGTTTAGTCACGCCACGACTGGCCTCATAACATGACTAGACGTTTTTATTTGTTTCAATGTACCTGAGGGCAGAGTTACTTCGAGTACCTACTCAGAATGTGTCATATAATTCATTTTTTTGTAAATTCATATAGAGAAAAGGAGATGCTAGTGCAATGAAAAATATTGGTTACGAAAAGTTAGTAATAAAACCATTGTGTGGCTCTAGTAGTAGGCTGACTGCCATCTGCGTGATGGCAGAAACATTTAATATTTTTGTTTATTTAATATGATATTATAACATCTCATATCTTTTTTTCCAAAGTAAACTGTGGCAACTCTTAATATTGTAATGTTGTAAATAACTCGTAAATGTTGAAAATGGGCGGAAACAAAAACCTTATTTTAAATACATTTTAGTGGTCTTAGACGGCGCAGCGAAATTTTATTATTATTGAGATAAATAATTTAAATTCGATTCTCACTCGAGGAAGTAAATTATTTACCCATCCTGCAAGGACAAAGTGCAGTGTTTAGTTTTGCCATTAAACATGCAATATCTCTCACAATGGACGGAAAGTGGAGGACTTCCACTTAACATTAGCCAGAGGATTCAGATAGGCAAAGGCCTATCTCTCCATCAAAAGAGTGATGCTTTAATATAATTGTAAACAACACAGGAAATTAAGCCTAGTTATTATATATGAAAAAAAAAATACATTTATCAGATAAAAGATAGTACTGATCGGTTTGTTGTGACATTGGAAAGCATAACAGATTTGTATAAAAATTTGAAATTACCTGCCGCATTTTTTTTAGTTTCACGCTATATTCCGCAAATATATTAAAAGTAGTCAGAGGGAATCTGAGAACCTAGAGATAAGACACTCCGCACATGCTTTAATATTTTATATTAATTTCAGCTTGATGTCTCCACGCGATCTTGAGACCATTTAGGTCTTGACAGACTGACAGAAGGACAAGAAAGTGATCCTATAAGGGTTCCTTTTACCTTTTGAGGTACTATAAAAATATCTTGAAAATTATGACGTTATTAGAACACGAAAACAGTTCAGATTATTAAATAATATATTGGCTACCTTGCTATGTGCTACACGAGGATACGGCGTGAAGTTCAAAACAAACTAATAGTGTAGAACAAGCGGACGAAACCGCGAGCGAGCGCTTGTAATTAATAAATATCAAGCATAATCATATCCACCACCACGTCAATATATCTTAAAGATTGACATGAATTACGACGGCGGACCGCGCGCTATTATTTAGAGTAAAACACTTGACTACTACAATATTGATATGAAAAATTGAGCACGAGAAAGTTTTATTGTATTCAGGAGGTCGGTCGTGGCGCAGGGGCGCAGGGCTGACTGTAAACGCGACAGGTTGTGGGTTCGATTTCCAGTTAAGAAAATGAAACATTTAATATTTTCATTTCATCGCTCTTATAAACAGGACTAATGCTTCCAGAATTCAGCAGTAAGTGGGGAAACGTCATAATGGTAACGGAGTGCCGTAACACTATGTTCCCAGGTCCCCTCGGAATACCCTGCTACGTGCAGCAACATGGCGCTAAACAAAAAATATAAAAAAAAACTATTTATAATATTTATTTTAGGTCACTCGTGGCGCAGGGGCGCAAAGTGTGACTGTAAACCCGACTGGCTGTGGGTTCAATCCCCACTCGAGAAAATGAAATATTTATTTTAATTTATATTTCCATATCTTCAGCCTTCTGCGTGCGGTAAAGCTTCACGCTTTATCCCGCTCACAGCAGCAGCACTTTCCGCCGAATTTTTCAAGGCATTGCGAGTTGCATGGCAAATAAACTTACGATAATTTGACTCCCACTCGAGATTTTCTGGTATTCTGCCTTCCTCTTTGGCTTAATAAGGCAAAGCGCGATATTCAGTTCCGCCACTCAACATGCACTGTCTCAAAAGGGGGGAATGGAGTGCCTAGACACTAGGTTCTCAAATAATACTTGATACCTGTAGCACTACTCTGTGCTACAGGTATCAAGTATTATTTAATATAAAATTAAGATATCTTATATAATTAATCATAAACTAGCTTCACGTGCGGTTGTGTACAGCATTAAAAGATTATAGATTCCTTACAATATAAATATTTCTGTTTTCATATTATTATATCTACATTTGATCGTTTGTTTTTATATAACTTAGTACCTACTGGCACTCACTTATTATTTGTGTAGTAGTCTACCGAAATAATTACAGTTTTTACGCATAGCAAGATAGGGTGAGCTAAGTGTTAAGCTCCATTTCCCACTTTACGCCAAAATCGAGACATTCCACGTTGAGTGGCGGATCTCAATGCCGTGCTCCGATTATCAGAGGCCTTGCCCTGACTGACCTGGCTTCAAATATGTATTTTATTATTTGAATTTCAAAATTTTCGAATGTGAATAACAAAATTCATATAAAGAAAATAAATAAAAATATTGGCCCTCAAATAGCCCAAGAAAATAAAAAAAAAAATACCAAATATTATATTTATTTTTATTTATTATAATGTTAAATTATTCTCAAAAAAATATATAATATATTACGCAATAATCAAAGGTTAAAATCCACTTGAAGAAATGTGCATACACAAATAAGAATAGAGGCCAACTTTTTATTCTTGTTCTACATGGCTTTTATTACCAGGGTCTGCCTTCCGACTTAATCTACTTCATTTTGCACGATCTAGGGTCAAACATAGAGCACAGCACTTCCTTCCGATATAGTTCCTAGACTAGAGCGCAATGTCTCCATACCATCTCAGGAGACGCTCTTGGAGCTTATTCACTACGTCACGAACATCAAGACTATTTCGAATCGATACCACCTCAGCATCACAAATTCCATGACGAACTCTTAAGTGTGTCGAGATAATACTGGCCAGCACTGGCCGCTGCCGTATAAAAGAACTGGTCAGATCACGCTTTTGTATATCTTTTATATGCAGATATATTGGGGTTGGGCGGAATCCCAAAGACATCACAGATCATACCAGGCACCTACCGCTATTCCGAACAGGTCACACTTATCCTGACGGATCCAAAGTACTTGAAATTTTCCGATTTAAGAACTAGTTCAGGATCCGGGCACCCATATGGACAAGCCTTATATTCAGTCTTCAAACATAGAAGCGTGTAACTGTTACCACGATGGATGTGAGTTTGATTCTCATTCGAAGGCTTATATATTATATTAATAATTAAATGTAGTGAAATACTGCTAAATCTGTATTTAGTGTAAAACTAAAATCATAAATCTTTATTGTAAAAAACCGGAAATACGTAAAAGGGATATAGCATTCATTATTTGTACGTACCATCTATATTTTGGGACGGCATTGACGGTACTCGTACAAAGTGTATAAACCACACCGGTAGAACTTCCCAAGAGATTTTTATTAGTAAATTAGGTGATCTGCGCAGAGATATTCGTATTGTGACACATGGTCCTTGGAGAACCTATGAAATGTATAACATTTTCTTGTTACTGTTTTGTTGTTTTTTTAACTTCAAGCTATATCCCGCTTATATTGGGAAAGAACCTAGTGTTAAAACACTCCGTTTCCTATGCCATATTTTCGAGAAATGCGTGTTGATAGGCTGCTTAATCTTGTTACGAGAGAGTAAAAATTAAAATAATTAATTTACCCGAGTGCGAATTAAACTCACAACCTTCGCGTTGACAATAAGACGCTGCCGCTGTGCGACTGCGTCACGACGGCCTCTACGTTACTTAATTACCTACATTTTCATACATATCCTACATTTTAAATAAGTAAAAGAAGCGACCTATTATTTCTTTTAACACTTTCTATTATGAAAACATTTTTTTTTTTTGTTAATTGCAGAGTCGTAGTTGTATGTACAAATACGGAATAATTTTCGATATATTGCGTATATAGTGGCGGAACTGAACGCCATACTTTATCAGTTTATTTAAAAAAATCCAATTCGAATCTATAAAACAATAAATTTTAATTTAATTTCTGTATCACGATAGTACAGTACATTTATTAAATATCTATCACCATTCCTACACGGCAGTATGTCACGCAGTCTTTATCACAACTAGAGGAGGCGCGTCGGTGCAGTATCAACGAAGCCTCACGCCGCTACGCCTGTGTCAATATATCCTAAAATGTATAAAAACTTGGCGAAATCGAAACTTACCACAATCGGTATTAGATCCCGGTACCATATGCATGTTGAGTAAAGACAAAATTACTTAACAAGATTAACAATACAAAAAAATATTTTTTTTTGGTACATTTTTGGATTATATCTAAAAAAAAATGTGGATTATTGCAGTGTTTTTGACTTCAATAGCGATGAATTGGGGTAAGTTATTTTTTTTCGTAATTACTAATTTATAAATAGTAAATTTTGAAAATTGGGCTTACAAATTGGGAACGGAGTGTCTTAACACTAGGTTCCCTCTGCCTGTGGTGGAATTATTTTGTAATATTCATTATAAAAAAATATAAAAGCAAAATCCCCGACTTCATAAAACTAAAAAGAAAATAAACAAACACAATAGTTTATTAGGATTAACAGTAGGGACCTCTTTAAATTATGCTAGAGGTTCCTGGTAAAGATTTTATTGATTGAAGAATTACTTATAGATCCTGACTATTAATCCTAATAAGCTATTGGGCTTATTTATTTTCTTTTTAGTTTTATGCAATCGGAGTTTTTGTTTTTATATTTATTTTTTTAATATTTCACTTTTTTGTTAGGATGCATTATTTTAATGATGATTATGATATAGCTTTTTGAAATCCTCGTATTAAGCTCTTGAATTTGATACCCATATTGTGGTATTCGAAACGATTTTTTTTTTCACTAAGTTCAATGGCGTCCCACAGCCGCCATAATTGTTTTTTTAACGTCATGTCTATGTAAGAACACTTGGGCTGCTAATACGAGTCTAACGATACCTCAATTATGTAAATCCGTTTAGCGGTTCTGGAGATATGAGGTAATAAAGAATAATACGTACATACATACATACAAGATACGCGTGAAAACATAACCCTTCCTAAGCAGTCGGGAATAAGTTACTAAATAAAAATTAAAATGAGTTTTAAAAAAAGCAGACATTGTACAAAAGAAAAGGCTAAGATTTAGATTTTGAAGTTTAATAAATTTTGTTACGTTTCATTATTGCGATCTATATTTAGAAAAAAGTGAATGCGTTTAAAAAAATGTTTTAAATTTAAATAGAAACATTCTAATGTTATTTAATTAGGCAGTAATAATAAGAACCCATTTTTTAATAGGAATATACAAAAAAATGACATATAATTTATAACTGATAAATATTACGGTTAAATAACTATAATCACTTTATAAATATAGCTAGTAGACATGACATAATATTAGAACCCATACGATACCTTACATATAACAGGCTAGGCAGAGGTAACCTGGGAACCCTAGTGCAAACACACTCCGTTCCTATTAAGACACTTACGTCCCCCATTTACTTTATCTAAAATTTACAAAATCAACTACACTATAAATAAAACGTAAATTATATTTACCTTTACGAAACAGAAATAATAAAAACCATTTAAAATGTCATGATATAAATTCGTTAATTTATATGAAATTTAAATGATATCATAATGTCAATAAGAAGTGTAATTTTTACCTAAAACGTGAAAAATGGCAGTCATCTAAGCCTATCTTGGAGAAACGGAGCAACGCCTGACAGTAAACGCGTACGTTGTGGGTTTGATTTCCACTCTGTGGAAATCGATTTTTCATTTCTTAGTTTTGTGTTGTTTTTATCACAATAGACAAAGCAAGCGAGTGAGTTCCGCCACTCAATACGCAATGTTCAAAAATTGGGCAATGCAAAGGAGGTATATGCAAAATTGTGGTTGAACCAAAAAAATAATTTAAAAAAAAAACATCTTCGCGCTGTATACCGCACACAGCAGGGTAGGCAGAGGGAACCTGATGTTAATATTGAGTGCCGAAACTCAACGCCGCGCTTTGCCTCGACACCAAAGCGAAGAAATCGAAATATAAATACAAGTTTATATTTCATCTCGTCGAGCGGCGATCGAACCCACAACCAATCAATTTTACACTCACATTTTGTACCGCTGCGCCACGACTGGCCTCAATAATCAATTTACAAAAGGTCGTTTTTTTTAAATATCAATCATGAATTACATCCATAGATTATTAATTTGCATACAAAGTACTTATAGCGCAATCGATTTTGGAAAAAGATAATAAATAAATTATTACTTATAATCTAAAATATGCGATATTGATAATATCAATTATTATCTTTGAGATATATGCAATATATGCATATATGTGTGTGTTGTGGGGAACGGAGTGTCTTAGCACTAAGTTCTCACTTCCTTATTACACTGCTGTATACGGATTTATTATATTTAATTTACTTAAATTTAAAGTTGTTTTTAAAATCTTCTTCACCTATTGAATTAAGGTATATTTTTTAAAATATTTTTATAAAATATATAGTTATATATAGTTTGTTTGTTTGAAACCATCTTGGTACAGTGGGACCATATCTGATTTTAAATGCGATAGTTAGATATTAGTGGGTTCGATTTTAATGTGGCGGAATAACACACTGCAGTTTATTTAACCAGACTGAGAAATAAAACAAAACCTTTTTGCATATGAACATTTCTGTTTATAGAATCCGAACCCGTGACTAGTAGGTAAATGCAGTTAAACTTCAACTGTGCCATATAAACTTTTTCCTATAAAAACTTTCAACCCCTTATTTGAACCCTTAGACCCCTAAAAAACCATGAAACACGTATTCAATGAAATATTTTTAAGAGTCTGAATTTTAAATTTTATAAAAATCAGTGCCGATTTAAAAAAAACCATACAAACCTTTAACCACTACTTCATTCCTTTAGGGTTAAAAATTTTCAAAATCCCTTCTCAGTGGATGTCCAGATTACGTAAATAAACATCTGTCCAAATTTTACGTTTCTACGCACAGCGGTTACAGCTGTGCGTGCGTCTTACCTCAGGCAGTCGGAACATGTCGTTTTATATATAATATATAGATTATGTTGAGGCCAGTCGTGGCGCAGCAAAGTGCGACTGTAAACGTGACAAGTTTTCGATTCGATTCTCACTCGAGGAAATGAAATATTTAATATTTTCATTTCCTCGCTCTGGTAACGAACATATAACAGAGTAGAAACAGAACGTAATATTAAGACACCCCGTTCCCTACGAACCACCCAGTTTTCGAAACATTACGTGTTAAGTGGCGGAACCCAAGGTTCTTCATTCTCTCGAGTGGGTGTTGAACCAAAAACTATCGTATATACAATCAGACATAGTAGCGCTGCATTACGACGTGACAGTCCCAATATTATTTATCTACATATATCTATTTTTTTATTCTTATGAATCTCATTATCACTTGAATTATCGTCCATATAGCATTTCTAAATCACAATCTAAATTATATTCCTTCTAAAAGTAAAAATTGAAATATTTCCTACCTTTTGTAAGAATAAGAAATAAATAAAAAAATCCACTTTGAATGCAGGTAACGAAAATAGGCAAAAACTGTAGTAGTTCTTAAGATTATTGCATTTAACCAAACAAACTGTTTAAACATACAATATTAACATATTTCAGAACAAACAAGCAGTTCTATTATAATACAACGCGTGTAAAGTTTTACAATAGCAAATTTCACAGTTCGATATCAAAATCCTACAATATAGACATTCAATGTAAATAATGTTTTATTTTAAACTAGCGGCCTGCTCGCGGCTTTGCCCGCATGAATTACATGATTATTCAATTACGAAATATAGATATTACAAACAGCCTTAATTATTAATTAATTGATTTGGATAAGTACTCACGATATTATTTGTAAAATAACTTATCTAGCTCCTGTACAGTTTTTAAATTAGTGACATATATTATTAGTTAAATATATAATTGGTATACAGAATATACATAGAAAGCACGTTTTTAGGCATTTTTATATGATCTATAAAATAATCAACATTTTCGGTCAAGTTCAAGTCGCACTCATGTCCCGAGTGTTTCGTACCAGTTTCATGAATAGAGATACACCAAAAGAATAACTAATTAAGTTGTCATTTTGTATCATTTTAAGTACAGATTAAAATTTGTACCTAATGGTTCTTTTCTGTGACACAAATACAATAAGTATTCAATTTTTGAAAAACAATTTTGGAATTTTCCTTTGCCGTATATTTTAACTTCTTTGCAAATTTGGTAATTGTATATCAACGGGAAGTATCCTATAGTTATGATAGAAAATGCGACAAAAAACGAAGCATAAACCCTTAGATTTCATCGTCATTTGATTGCGATGATTTAGAAGATAGATTTTTGTGCTCTAACGCCCAATATTAATAATCTATCTCCTGCGTCAATCTTCGAATGTTCCATACATCTATCCAATCTAAAGATTGAATAGATGTATGCAATCGAAGATTGACGTAGGAGATAGATTATTAATATTGGGCGTAAGGGAATATAGACTTGAACATTGAGGTATCTAACCTTTAACCGATCTTTTACAAAATAGTCTTGACAGATGGACAGACGGACAAACAGCAAAGTTATCTTATAAGAATTTTGAGGTATGTACCCTAAAATACCCTTGGCACATACATACATGCAACATACATGCAATAGTGCAACGTCGGTACGTGTCGCTTGTAAGTTATGAAATAATACTGCGGGATATTTTTATAAACAATGTCAGAGCATTTTTTTCTTGAGACACAATTTTTTAGAGGTTGCTCCCAAAAGTGATTTTTTTTATACGTTTCTTAAAAAAATATTAATAACATAAACGAACGAACGGACTGAAGAACCTATTCAAAATATTTCTTTGAATATTAAGTCATTCTTTATCACTGTCAGTAGATATCATTGCGTATGTTTCTTTTTTTTCAAATATAAATATCTTTAAAACTTTAAGTACATTATTTTTAGATAGAGTGTAGCGGTAACCTTTCCAAACTATATTTTTATTTTATGCACATCGCCATCTATTTAAGATCCCATTGCAATTAGTGATAGCGTTACGTGTATGAAAGAGAGTATCAAGATTCGTTAGTACCTACAATTTTTGTCAATAGATTGTATCGATTTTTTACTATCTCAAATATTAACGTCTTGAAAACTTAAATACTTATATCTTTTGATAGAGTGAAGCGATTACAATGATATAAACACTAATAGACTAAGAGGTCGCGGGATTTTTCGTAACGATCACGGATACGGCCAGATTGAATTCTATGGGTTGTAGAGCAGTCCCCTCATGTGAATGGTCTCGGTCTGCCTGCTCTCAGTGGTTGCAACTCCGAGAAATAGCGCTTAGAAGAGGCTTCATTGTTACGAAAAAATAACGATCAGGGAAATGGTCAGTTTTGGTGCATACTCAAAGTATGGCGTCTCCTTTTTTGAAATAAGTTGGTCTGCCGGCTCTCAGTGGTTGCATTTCCAAGATATGATGCTCGCAAGTCACAATATTGTTGCGAAAAAAAAACGATAATTGAAATGGTCAGTTTTAGTATCAATTCGAAGTATAGAGCTCCCACAAGTAAAATGAGTTGGTCTGCCAACCCTCAGTGGTTGCATTTCAGAGCTATCATAGTTTAAACACTATATATAATTTGTAAAGAAAGTCTAAAAAACATCTAAAACTTGCATAATGCACGAGTTTTTCAAGTGGATGCGAGCCGCTATAGTATGTGTCTATTTTTTGTTCATTTGTAGAAAACGATGGTCAGGAATATCTTACGTGGAGCTCGAATAGACCAGCTAAAGTATAGGAATTAAAGATATGGTGTCTTAACAAGAAATGTTCAGTCTGATAAGCATTATTGATAGACCTATTAAACTCGAGGGTTCAGGAACATCTGATGTGGAACTCTTTTAGAACAGCTAAGCTATAATAATGAGGTATATGGTTGTTTAACAAAAACTGTTCAGTCTGGTAAGTATTATTGATTGACATATTCACCTCGAGGGTCAGGAACATTTAATGTGGAATTCTCAAAGGACAGCTAACCTGTGAGAATTAAGGTTATGGTATCTTATTAAAAATTAGTCTGTCTGATGAGTATTATTGATTGATATATTAACCTCGATGGTCAGGATTATGGAGCTTTCATTAGACCAGCAAAACTGTAAAAATTAGGAATATGGTTAGCATTTTTTTTGAGTTTAGTGAATATTATTGATCGACATATTCAGCTCAAGGATCAGGAACATTTCATGTGGAACTCACATTCACACACTCTCATGAGGATTCGGTCACTTAAACTGACTCCGCACATCCTGCGACCAGATCGTATCTCCACAGCAGGCACGATGAATCTTTTATACTTCTTGTGTACTAGCATACGTAGGTCATTTAGAAGCATCGCTTCGCATCAGCAAGTTTTAGTGTTACCGTCAAAGGACAAATCTCCGGTGTCAAGTACGGGCATGCGCTTGATAAGCCCTAAATCATGGCTAGAAAGAACAAATATATTCCTAGAATGATCCGTGAAGCTCGAACGCTCGTGAACATACAAAATCGGCGTGAAGCTAGAGAGCTATCCGTCTGGAACACATCAGTTTTGGGCGCTCTCAAAAGCCGCACTTGGCAACCTAGCCAGCTTTTGTTTCCGCCGCTACGCACAGGAAATGACATCTTGGTCCACACGGCAAAAGAGAAGCCGGTCTCTCTTTGCCTCGAACTACACCAAGAAACAACGCTGCCGACCATCCCGCGGTGCCAGAGCTCAATGCCTGAGGTTAAGTTCAACCAAACTGTTAGGCGAGCTGTGTCCTCTTTGGACAGCCACAAGTCAAGCGGGTCAGATGGCATCTCTCACTTAATGCTCCGTTCTTTTTCTCCTGAGCTAACACCGGTGCTAGCACTTTTGTTTCGGCACTCTTACTCAGTCGGCGTAGTCCAAGACTCATGGAAGACCGCTCTCATCCGATCCCGAAGAAAGGCGATGGCTCGGATCCATCTAACTAAAAGCCTATTGCTATCATCTCTCTACTTCCAAAAGTCATAGAGAGCATCATCAATAGCCAGCTCTTGGTTCATCTAGAGGATCACCGATTGATTAATCACCGTCAATATGGCTTCCGCCATGGTCGCTTAACCGGTGATCTTACCTAACCCACCGTTGGGTTGGGGCTATTGTAAGCAATGGAAAGGGGCCTAGAAGAAGGGGAGTAGCAGATCGAGTGTGGCATGGGGCGCTCCTTGATAAATTCCATTCCATCCTATGGGCTTACCGAGAATTTATGCAAGTGGACCGACAGCTTTCTCACTGGGCGCAGCATCAAGTTTTTGCTTCGAATATATGCCCGTGAACGCTGGTTTTCCCCAAGGCTGCGTGTTGTCCCCTACGCTGTTTCTTCTGCATATCAACAACAGGTAAGAAGATTCTAGCATTCATTGCTATGCAGATGATAGCACAGTGAACGCTGTTTACTCCGGCCGCGCAAGTCTTTCTCGGAAAAACGTCGACCAGTGCCGAAGTAAACTTGTGTCTTCAGTTGGGACATCCTTCGGGAATGTTTCCTCATGGGGTGAAAGGAACTTGGTTCTGTATAGGACCCAGGTTCGGCCTAATATGGAGTACTGTTCTCATCTCTGGGCTGGTGCACTACACTATCAGCTCGAGCCATTTGATCGCATGCAACGTAGAGCCGTTCGAATCGTTGGGGACCCAATGATCTGTGCAGGGCTTGACACATTGTCTTTGCGTAGACATGTATCCTCGTTGTGCGTTCTTTACCGCGTTTATCATGGGGAGTGGTCTGAAGAACTGTTTGACCTGTTACTTGTCGCCGAATTTTTTAACCGCACAGTACGTCACAAACTTAAGTATCATCCACACCATCTGGATATGTGGCACTCCACTACTGTGCAGTTTCGCAAGAACTTCCTTCCACGCGCCACTCAACTTTGGAATGACCTACTTGTGGCAGTGTTTCCAGGTCTATCTCCACATTATAGGCCGCCAACGCACCTGTAGCTCCTCTGGTGTTACACGGGGTCGTGGGCGGCGGTGATCACTTACCACCTGGTGACCAGTATCCTCAGTACCAGACCTTTGCCTTGTCTTATTCCATAAAAAAAAATCCTCTTTTAATTGCTTTAGTCCGTAGTGGTCTCGAATAATGCGCTATCATATGGAATCCACGTAACGATATTTACATATAAGAAATCGAGCGCGTACGAAAAAGATACTCTGGCACCTTTCTTATGTGCAACCTAATAAATCACTAATAACTTATACTGATAGACTGATTTTTTTAACATGGATCGTTGCAAAATATAAGATATGTTTATGACTTTCTATTTTAAAAATACCCAAAACTGCTAAGGCACCATAACATATTCTTATTTTTTCAGGTGATATTTTAGAGTTTCACATTAGATGTCCCTGATCCTCGAGCTTAATAGGCCACGCTTAATACATATTCAGCTCAAGGATCAATAATATTCATCAAACTCAAAAAAACTTACTATGGAACCATATTCCTAATTTTTATAGTTTTGTTGGTCTATGAGAGTTCCATAATGCTGGCCATCAAAGTTAATATGTCAATCAATAATATTCATCAGACCGAACAGTTTTTGTTAAAGAACCATATATCTCATTATTATAGTTTAGCTGTTCTATAAGAGTTCCACATCAGATGTTCCTGAACCCTCGAGTTTAATAGGTCTATCAATAATGCTTATCAGACTGAACATTTCTTGTTAAGACACCATATCTTTAATTCCTATACTTTAGCTGGTCTATTCGAGCTCCACGTAAGATATTCCTGACCATCGTTTTCTACAAATGAACAAAAAATAGACACATACTATAGCGGCTCGCATCCACTTGAAAAACTCGTGCATTATGCAAGTTTTAGATGTTTTTTAGACTTTCTTTACAAATTATATATAGTGTTTAAACTATGATAGCTCTGAAATGCAACCACTGAGGGTTGGTAGACCAACTCATTTTACTTGTGGGAGCTCTATACTTCGAATTGATACTAAAACTGACCATTTCAATTATCGTTTTTTTTTCGCAACAATATTGTGACTTGCGAGCATCATATCTTGGAAATGCAACCACTGAGAGCCGGCAGACCAACTTATTTCAAAAAAGGAGACGCCATACTTTGAGTATGCACCAAAACTGACCATTTCCCTGATCGTTATTTTTTCGTAACAATGAAGCCTCTTCTAAGCGCTATATCTCGGAGTTGCAACCACTGAGAGCAGGCAGACCGAGACCATTCACATGAGGGGACTGCTCTACAACCCATAGAATTCAATCTGGCCGTATCCGTGATCGTTACGAAAAATCCCGCGACCTCTTAGTCTATAAAACCTACCTTGATTTATTTGTAATTTTTATGTATAAAAGTTTATTTTATTTATTATTATATAGATCCTGTCTGTTCCTTAGATATCATACTTGTGTCTCCCTGCCTTGTGTTTTCTTTATTATAGGTGGAGATCCCATCGCTTAAAACTGTAGGGATCAGATTTTCTAATGAAACTTATATTTAAGAATGATATATGATAGCAGAATAGATTACACTAGGGTCGTCCTTCATTATCTTAAGGAAACATGATGTAATTAATACTTTATAATAGATTGATATTTGTAAGCATTTATTTAATTAGATAATTTAGTCGTTTTAAAATAACGATTTAAACGAGTATTAATATCTAGAAAACAGATTTAACAAATACTTAATATCATAGATTCATTATTTCAATGGAAAACTAAGGATGATTTCATGTTTAAATAGTTTTTTGTATGTACTTAATATGATTAAAATCATCATTTAACAGGTGAACAGCTAGAATAAATATTAATTTTAAGATTGACCTTCTATTATATAATATTTTACTTTAAAACATAAGGCAAACCGCGTATTTCATCGTCTATTCTAAGTCAAACGGAATCGGAATAAAATATTTCAAATGATGGCAACCTTTGCTTGCGGCAGTTATTTTGCAGGCAACCATGTGTTTTAGTGATGAGAAAAAAATAAGCTTTAATTTGATATATAATTCATTAAAAAAACACATAAGTGCAAATATTAACATTAACTGACCTCTTTAAACCAGGCAACCCTGGACTTGCGGCAGACTGAGAGCTGGCAACCATTGTTTTTCCAATTCCTTATGCGATTTTCTTTCAAATGATGTGCGATTCACATAAAAAACATATGAGTGCAATTTTCTCCAAACACGAGTTACGAAAAACATTAATTAAAGGTGATTGCGGCAGGATTTTTTTGGGCAACCCTAGTGTAATCTATTCTACTATTATGTATCATTCTTAAATATAAGTTTCATTAGAAAATCTGATCCCTACAGTTTTTAGCGATGGGATCTTAGGCCATTATTGCCGTTGTATCCACAACTTTTAGTGAGAAAAAATATAAAGATATCGATAATAGAATGGGAAACCGCTATTGCTTTCCTAAACAATTACAGCAAACCTCATCTCCACATTATCTCAACATGTCGCTTCTGATCCCAATGTCCACATTTAAGAAAATCTTCTATAAAATATTCCTTCAAAAAGTATATAACCTTTCAACAAATCAAACCCCGTTTGTTTTACTTATCTATTAAATATTTGAACTGATAGTTAGTTTAAATATTATTAAACGTGTTAGTAGTTCTGGTGTACGGAGTGAAGAACAAAATCCACAATTCGTTAAGAACGTCGTAGCGCAGGACTGCGTTTTTAAATGAGATGGGAGTGGGTTTGATTCCCATTCAAGACAATTAATTCTTTTCATTTTCCCTTCACAGCAAGACATAAGGCCGACTTTGATTTCCGCCATTCAGTGTTTCGAAATCGGGAGAAAAATGGCAAACAGAGTGTCTTGGCACTAGGTTTTCACTTCCTACCCTACCATTCGTAATTAAACGTGCAGTTAAAAAAAAACGAATATGAAACAAAGAAATCTGCATAGAGTAACTATAAAAAATTACATATTAATAGAATTCTCATTTAAAACCTAAGCAAGTATAAAAATAGATACAAACATGAAAAAGACAAAGGAAGAAAGTTACAACACTTTTCAAATATTAACAGAGCTTTGAACTGTACAAGCGATGACCGTGGGTTCGATGCCAACTCGAGTAAATAAGGCTATTATTATCACAGCTTCACGCTGTACCCCGCACAAAGCAGGGTAGGTAGAGGGAACCTAGTGTTAAGACACTCCGTATTATTTATTTGTAAATTTAGTTTTAGAGTGGACGGACTCCAACTATATATATATTATTAGAGTAACATTTTTTTGAATTTGAATATGTCAAATCCGGTTCCACAGAAGTAAGTAACCACTACACATCTATGTAACATATCTAATTCATGTAATCGACTATCACGGATATTAATTAACAAGCATAAGCTTATTAATTAATCCCTTCACTTTTATCTTTTTTATCCTCTTTATATTATTTTAATCAAAAAGTACCTGCCTAGGTAGGGGGTTTAATTAGTAGTTTCGTCCTCTAATATATCGTTTTATAATCTAATCAATTTTTATTACCTTTAAATAATTTCTAAAATCACATAAAATAATCTATCAAATCATGCTTATACTGTACTAGTGGGCGCGCGCAGCTTCGCCCGCATATTTGCACTCTTAGGGGTGAATTCTAAAAAAAACCACGAAACACGTGTTCAATAAAATATTTTTAACATACTGTGTATACTGATTCGATAGAAACTGAACTTACAGCCGTCGTGCTCACGGACAGACACCGTTCCATTGCGCCTTGACGACCTTGATTACTCATAGGTACTAGTTACCTTTATATGCTTATCATATTATTATTACTAATCATATCAATGTCCTGTTCAATCCAGTTAAAGCGGCGCGAGCGCATCGAATCTGCTTTATAATTACTTAAGTTAAAATAATTGACCCACTGGATTAACCGATCGCTATCATTAACTGTCGCTTTTGTTCGTGTGAACTAAGTATTATTATTTTTTTTGGCTACACGCTGTATCCCGCAAATAGTAGGGTAGGCATAGGGAAACTAGTGTAAAAACGCTCCGTTCCCAAGGTACCATCCAATTTTTAAAATATATTGTGTTAGCAGTAGTTATTAAGTAATCTTTAATTGTATAAAAGACAAAAAAACACCTAAATATCTGAGGCCGTCGTGGCTTAGAGGCATAAGGGTGTGACTGTAAAGCGACGGCTATGGGTTTGATCCCACTCGAGACAAGGGATTGTTGTTACTCGCTCTGTCAAAGGCCCGGCGTTGAGTTCCGCCCCTTGCAACGCTTTCGAATTCTGTGGAAAGTGGGAAAAGGAGAATCTTAACACTAGGTCCCTTTGCCTGCCCTGCTATGTGCGGAATACAGCGTGAAATAAACACCTAAAACCGAAAACACATAATATATTGTAAAGTACAATATTCTTTAACGTTTTCATTTAAAGAAGACCAAGTGACCACAAGATCTTTTATAAAAATAAAAAAAAAACTCTTACTAATACGCTGTATTCCAAACGTAGCAAGGTAGGCAGAGGGAACCTGGAAACCTAGTGTTAAAACACTCCTTTTCCATTTACCATTTTCCGTTCACCACTTTTCCTCTGAATTCTGGAGGCATTGCATATTGAGTGGCGAAACTCAACGGCGGAATTTACTCGAGTGGGAATCGAACACACTACCTGTAGCGTGTACGCCACGACTGGCCTCTTTGTGGACTAGCCGGGCCTATATGTAAAATATTAATATTATATACTTTAAAAATTTTAACTATTTTAAAATTTACTTTACTAACAATTTATATTTAAAAATTCAATCTAATTTTGTATGGATTCACATATTCATTTCTCGAGGGTCGGCGAGGAGACGAGCTATATTCATGAGTTTATTACCCAACTACCCGTCACAGGGGGTAAGGTTACGCTTTATAGTTTAAGTACCTACTATTGATTTAAATTATTTTGATTTTCTATTCAAGAAACTCTATTGAAAAAGATGTTTACCAAAATATTTTGTATATTTTTATCGATTTTTTTTCTTTTTAAAGTATACTTGTGTATTTTCGTATAAATATATATTGTATACTAGCGGCCCGCCCACGGCTTCGCCCGCTTAAAATACATGATACAGTCATATAATCAAGACGTTTCGAATGTCATTCTTTAGCCAGGAATCTTACCAGCGCGATTGCTATATTGCTATTCCGAACGTTAGTTCGCAGGCAAACTAATGCCTTAAGTTCATTCAAATGACGATAACTTTTTTTTTAATGAACCGATTTTGATGAACCAAACTTTAGTAGTTAAGTTGAGTTAAAACAAAGCAATTGGTGAAATTTTTAAGTAAATCGGTTCAGTACTTTCAGAGAAAAATGCGGACAAAAATATATCGACAGACAGACAAGAAATTAAAAAAAAATATGTTTGCTTTCTATTATTCTTTTTAAGTGTCCCTCTATCCATTTCAGTCAAAATTACTAAATGTACAGACAAAATATTTTTACTGTTTTATTATATATAGAGATATTTGAGACCGTCGTGGCACAGTGGCACGGCGGCCGACTGTTAGCGCGACGCGACACGACGTTTGTGAGTTCAATTTCTACTCCTGGAATAATCTAATTTATTAATAAAATTAATTTAATTAATTATAAAAATATTTCTTAGTTGTTAACTTGAAAACGAGAATAAAAATCTTTAAGCCGAACTTGCCTGTCAAGATTATCTCTCTAAAATGTAAATGAAGCTAAATCGTTTTTTTCCTTGTTACAGGTGTCGCTACTGGAGAGGAATGGTCATACGATTGTAAGTATCTCGTATTAAATTAAGTGATTCTTAATTTGTGGTATTTTCATAGTTTAGTATTTGTTATTAACATATACTTTTTACAAAAAGCCCAAATTGGTTCAAATCTGTCAAATTTGTAAACATTTTTCATATTTAGTATGTACTAAGTACACACATGCTTACTATTTTTATACGCTTATATAATGTCTAAGAAGTTTCAATATTTTCAAATATTAAAATTTTTCTTAATATATAATATTGAAACATAATTATTCAGTAGGAGAGCGTGCAATGTCCACTTGTAAACGCGACGGTTGTAAACTCGATACCCATTAGCGTGAATTAAAGATTTGCATTTCCCTGCTCTGGTAACAAGACAAAGCGCGGCGTAGATCACCGCCACTCAACACTCAGTATCACCGCTCAATAGCGGTGCGTGGGAAACACAGTGTCGTAACACTTACAGAAGCCCTCTTCTGCTATAAGCGGAATACAGCGTGAAGCTTAAAAAAAAAAACAAAATTAGGTTTTGTTAACATATTTTATATAAAGAATAGAATATTATTAAACAATTTACCCACAGACGAGACCAAATGGCCGGGCAAGTGCAACGAAGGTCGGCAACAATCCCCTATAAACATTATGACGCGCGACGCTCTGTTAGACAAAAAAGAGGTACACATTAAAGGACCTCTGAAGTTCCGGGGGTATGGGAGCGTCAACGCATCTGCCAGTAACGATGGGCATACATGTAAATATTTGTTTTTTATATACAAGGTGGAAGTGTAAGCACCACTTTAAATGAAACCACAGTTTTAACTACTCTATAAAACTCTAATATGAATCAGAAAAAAATAAATTCCCAAAATTGAAAAAGTTATTTTTTCAAACAAAATAAATTATAAAATTGTCGTTTTAAAATAAAACGCCATTTGTAAGGACGACGCACGCACACATAAACCTATCATAGGAACACCGCCGCACAAGCCTCATTCCGAAATCGAGTCGTAGGTATTGGCGATAAAGTTCAAAGTTGTTTAGCCTTTAGTGGTATTTTTATAGTAGTAAGTGTTTACGTTATTGGGATCTATATGTAATCGCGCCACACGAAATACAGGTATGGATAAAAATCGTGAAATGAAAAAAAAATCCTACGTCCAAAATGTTGAGGCATCTTAATTAATATCTTTAGGTGTGGGTTTGAAATATTTTACCCTCTATGCTGTTTCCGTAAAAGGAGCGCTGCCTCTTCCAGTATATACAGGATATACTTTCTATGATTTGTTTGTATCAAGTGGAGTAAATAGAGCACAATGTATCTCATATACAGCAGAGTAGACTAAACCTAGTGTTAAGATACTCCTTTGCCCACTTCCCCCAAATTTTGGAGACTGCATGATTTAACACTGCATTTTGTCTTGTGGCGGAGCGAAGAAATGAAAATCAACGCTCTCGATAATTGGTCAATGCGTGTGGAACGGATTGTTTTGACAATAAAGGTTCCCTCTGCCTACCCTGCTTTATGCGGGATAATAGTATGAAAATATTAAAAAACTAGCTTTTAGTTACGGCTTCGCCTGCTTAGTCATATGGAAATAATAGTAATAGGTAAGAGACTTGTGATCAAATTATTAACGTGACGTAACTCTTATAATCATTTTCAATAAATGGTTTATCAAACACAAAAAGAGATTTTCAATTGTAACCAAACCGTTCAACCAAACATACTCGTCAATTATATAATATTACTTATATTAGTAACATTTATTTACTATACTATTGTTGACATGAGTGACGTTCCACAGTAAAATGGACCATAGTAGAAAAAGAACCCAAACCCATTCTATCGGGCGGTCCATTGAGGGGCAACTACAGCTTCATACAGTTTCATCTCCACTGGCTTTCCGAACATGCGATCGATGGAATGAAGTAAGTTTGGTTTGAGTGATATTTATAGATTGATTTTACTATTTAGTCGTGGCGCAGGGGCACAAGGTGCGACTGTAAAACCGTCTGGTTGTGGGTTCGATCCGCACTCGAGAAGAGGACAAGCGCGGCGTTGAGTTCTGCCACTCAACACGTAATGCCTCCAGAATTTGGCAGAAAGTGGGGAACGGAGTGTCTTAACACTAGGTTCCCTCTGCCTACCCTGCAGTGTGCGGGATACAGCGATTGCTAATTTACTATTTTGTTAAGTGGAAAACCATGACGTATATTGTTGTACGAGGATCAGGAAATACATATAATTAATTCCTTTGAACCTACAACCACGTCACGATTACATTAAGACACTGTTGTACTGCTTCCAAGTTGCCAATTATTTTTTAACACTTCGCGCGGTATCCCATAAAGAGCAAGCAGGCGGAACCCGGCAGCCTAGTGTCAAGACACTCCCTTCCATTAAAACGCTTCCATTTTCCACATTCCCCCGAATTCTGTAGGCATTGCGTGTTGTATGGCGGAACTCAGCGCCACGGTTTACCTTCTTACAAAAGCATGGAAATGGTAATGATTTACTTTTCGAATTATATAAATACACACTATTTTAAAAAATATACTAACATTTGAAGGTAGAATCTGAACCCCCACCGTTAGGGAACAGTCTAAGAGGAGCGGGATTGTATTCCACTAAGCTTATATTTCTTACCTAAATATGAAATTCAAAAATATATCCAAATATGTTTGTTAACCCGGTGTGTTTATATAAGTATCAGTTACTAATCACACAGCGGCTATAAACCAAATCGAAGTTTCACCAGCTTAAATAAAATAAATGTGCCATTAAATGAATATATATATATGTAAAACTTAACGTAGCGATTTAAAAAAAAAAGATTCCGACGAATTGAGAACCTCCTTTTTTTGAAAGTCGGTTAAAAATATGAAAGGAACGCTTCAAACTTTTACGGTCACCTAGTTAGTATCTACGTGTCAAAACAAATAACATTTACTTAAAGCTAAAATAAAATAAAAACATAATTTATGAAAAATTGTGCTCTAACATACGAGTATGTCTATTAGGTACAACCTTGACCGATGTTAGATCGAACGACGTTAAATTACTATTGTATAATTATTCTATATTTACTTCGTAAATAGCTATAAAATGGATTTGTTATATATTTTGGATATTGGATATTGGTCTGAGAAAATTAAAATTTTCCATATATGTAGGTTAGGAAACGTTGGGGAGAGATATAAGTAAAAGAGGATATTTAAAACCCTTTCGTAAAATGAAAAATCTATTTCTATAGTTTTTTTTAGACTTTCAAAAGTCCATGCTATGAAAGTTACGGGCGACGACTAGTATTATATAATGTTGTACGATACATGTATACATCTTTAAATTCTAGTCAGCTAAATGGTTTTTTCTCAGCTTCACGCTGTATTCCGAACGTCACAGATTAGGCAGAGAAATCTAATGTCAAAAGACACTCCGTTGCCCACCTTAAATATTTGATTTCCTCGAGTGAGAACTGAACCCACAACCTGTCGCATTTACAGTCACATGCTTGTCCCCCTGCGCCACGACTGCCCTCCTTTTCTTTAGTCTAACTTAATATAATTACATGATATGCTTCAACCATTCAACACGTAATATATCAATCTAAATCTATAGCTAGAATTTAGACATTTTAATTTTTCCATGAAAATAGAAAAAAAATCACCTTATGATTATCGTTATCAGGTATCCCTTGGAGATCCACATGGTCCACGTGAAGACAGGATTAACAACTGAAGAGGCGCTCAAACGACCCGACGGTTTGGCTGTTATCGGCATTCTTGCCCAGGTAAACACTACATGCATTTACATACAACAAAATAATTATATATATATACATAATTAAATTTTATTGAAGATATGTTATAGTTAATCTTAATATTTTGATTGAATCACTGTTTAAAATTTTGTTTCCCTATTTCTCATTGCGAGTTATTTAGGAGAATCTTGTAATTTTCTGAACCAGTTTCTGATTGTGCTATCTATATATATAAAAGGACTTGTGCTGACTGACTGAGGTAAGACGCACGCAGAGCCGTAACCACTGATGATAGAAACGTGAAATTTGGGCAGATGTTTATTTTCATATTCTGGACATCCACTAAGAAGGGAATTTGAAAAATTTGAACCGTAAAGGGATGAAATAGGGGTTGAAAGTTTGTATGGTTTTTTTTTTTAATCTGTACCGATTTTTATAAAATTTGAAATTCAGACTCTTAAAAATATTTCATTGAGTACGTATTTCATGGTTTTTAAGAATTCACCCCTTAAGGGTTCAAATAAGGGGTTGAAAGTTTATATGGAAAAAATCTTTAAATTGCCACCGATTTTTATAAATATTTAAATTCAGACTGTTAAAAATATTTTATTGAACACGTGTTTCGTGGTTTTTTTAGAATTCACTCCTAATAAGCGGGCGAAGCCGCGCGCGCCCTCTAGTGGTATTATAATTATGGTTAGTAATTAAGTTTTAGGATTCCATACCTCAAAGAGATAATCCCAAACCTTTATACTTACCTTAGGGTAACTTTGCTATCCATCTATCCATCTGTTAAGCACAAGACCATTTATTTTTGTATCCATCAACTATTAAAGTAAAAAATAAAACAAAAAATTGATATGTGAAAAATCCATTAAACAGTTTTACCAACTTTAAGCTCTAAGTGAAATAACGTCCCAACATATTGTAGCTTTATATGAAAACTTTTAATTGAATTCCGATACTCTGCTTAACCTAGTTGTAGAGTTATGCGATACCGAAATAATATTTCAAATAGGGTTTTTTTTTCATTTTCACGATGTATCCCTCACCCAGCAGGGTATCCAGAAAGAACCTAGCGTTAGGTTAGGTTGCATAATTGTTTATTTTAGTTTCAACTATTTTTTGATATCAGTAGCACAGTGGAAATTACATTACTAAGTACATAGAACAGGTCTCAAGTCCCAGGCATTGCTCTGAACTCCTCAACTCAACTGCAACACGATGGGCGCGAAGTATTGATAAAAAAAATCAAACCAGGGTAGGCAGAGGGAACCTAGTGTTTTGCCTGGACACCAGAGCGAAGAAATAAAAATATACATTTAAACAAATATTTATTTTTCTCAAGTGGGAATCGAACCTACAACCAATCATGTTTACAGGTACACTTAGCGCCCTTGCGCCATGACTGCTCTCGTATCTATGAAATGCTAAGTAATTTCTCCTCATTATACAACAGGTATACAGTGGTGAAGAAAGTGAATTCGCTTTAGGAAAAATCGCGCCAGTAATTCCTAAGCTGGTTAAAAGGAGGAAGGGCTTCTCTCCCGCATCCATTATTGACTTAAGGTAAGTTCATAATACTAATCTAAAAAAAGATTTGTAGATCGTACAACAGTTTGAACGTAGCGGGAGTCAAACCCGTGCCTTTTAGAATCCAAAAAGATTCAGACCACTACGAGATTTGTATTATTCAGTAAAAATCTCCGTACAGAGATGCCAATAGCATAATAAGATATAATAAGTAGTCAGAATGGTTAGACGCTTTACGACCAAAGTACGCGGCTTCGATTCGGTAATCTCTATACAGTAAAAATATTTTGTCTGTACATTTAGTAATTTTGACTGAAATGGATAGAGGAACACTTAAAAAGAATAGTAGAACGCAAAAATATATTTTTTTAATTTCTTGTCTGTCTGTCTGTCGATATTTATGTCCACATTTTTCTCTGAAAGTACTGAACCGATTTACTTAAAAACTTCACCAATTACTTTGTTTTAACTCAACTTAACTACTAAAGTTTGGTTCATCAAAATCGGTTGATTAAAAAAAAAGTTATCGTCATTTGAATGAACTCAAGGCATTAGTTTGCCTGCGAATGTTATATAGCAATCGCGCTGGTAAGATTCTTGGCTAAAGAATGACATTCGAAACGTCTTGGTTATATGACTGTTGATAAAAATATATATTTTTGAAGCAATATTTTATACAACAATAATTATTATACAATATTTTATACAACAAAATAAACAAAATTGAACTGTTAGTGGAGATTATCTTCATTAATTATAACAGTTAAGTTTAAATCGTAATTAATTCAAAACAGAGATAAAGAACGATTTGATTTTTAAAGATATATCAAGCAAATACATAGATTTTTTGGTTCGTTCGTTCGTTTGAAATAAATCTATATAAAAATGCCTAAAAGCATCCTTTCTACGTGTACTCTGTAATAACTACATATTTACCAATTGTATATTTAGCTAATAATATATGTAACTAATTTAAAAACTGTACAGGAGTTAATATAAAATTATTATACAGTTATTTTACAAAGAGTGTTATGAATCATTAACCAAATCAATAATTTAACATTTAAGGCTGTTTCTGAAGCAGTACATTAAATTATTAAGTGACATCAGCACATTTAACAGAGTTTTAAAAAACATAACATAGGTAAAAAGAACGTAATGTTACAAAAATATATACAATTAGGAATCAGGTTAGAAACTTAATAAATAAAAACAATACAACAAATGGTAAGGTAACAATTTGGTTTAAATGCAATTAAACCTGTACAAAACTTAAATTAAGGAACATTATTAAATTAAAGAACATAATCATCACATAACTTAAAATAAATCAATTAACACAAAGTACTTATCACTATCGTTATTCGTTACCGCTCGTACATCCTGACATATTCCTCACATATGTCGGAAGTGATAAATAACAAGAGAGTAGTCGTATCGAACAAATATCAGATGTGGACGGTAGTTGCAACTAATATTATTTACGGCCTTTAAATGATGAAAAGTATGGATGGAGCAGTGCAACACTCGCCTTCACTGCTCCAGCCCAGTGCAATTACAAATAGGTGTTAACCACATTCATAATTACGATAATAATTGATTAACTAAATAATCAATTATCCGAATAGTCCAGGTTAGTCAGTGGCAGAATACTAGTAGTACTCCGAACCACACCAGAGCCAAGACTGGCTGTAGCGTTGCATTCTTCCTTCCAGCGCTGTGGGCGCTGGGAAACGGCATCAGGGTATACGCCCTCTCGCCGTGGTTTCTGGCGGCACATATAAATATAGTGTGCGTCCTTGGGGGGGGCCCGTGGGCCCTGGGGTAATATGTGCGTACCTAGGTAGGCACAGTACAAGGAAGCAGGGGGAGGGATGAGCAAGATGCCACCTGGGCTGTCAGCCCAGCCGGGTGAGACTCACGGTTACCCGTGAGAGGCCCAGCTTAGGCGACCTGCGACCGAGGTGACTGCTCAGGAGTGGAATCGGGGGAGGAGGGGGAAATAATGTCGCTCGGTTGGCGTCTTCTCTCGTCGGGAGGTCGCGTATGGAGAGGTGCGACGCTACGAAGGTGCGGGTGGTCCGAAGTATCGGCGCGGCGGAATGCGTTAGACGCAAGCCAGCCGATGTGAACCTCCAGGCTTTCCATGTGTAGGTCTCTTTGTATGGTCGAGTTTCGAACGTAATATGGTGCCTGGGTCACTCGCCGTAGGGCGAGGTTTTGGACCACCTGCAGGATTCTTCGCTGGTTCTCGCTGATGAGTGCGTACCACGCCGGGCTCGCGTAGGCCAGGTGAGGCCTGATGTACGCCTTGTACAGTGACAACTTCGTTCTGATGGGTAGCCTCGATTTGAAAAGCGGGCGCAACAGGATGAGCGCGGTTCTTGCTGCGTTCGCCGCTTTTTTGACATGCCCTGTCCTGCTGAGTCTTCTATTAATCACCACGCCGAGATAGGTGGCGCGGCTGCTCCAGGGGACCTGCTGGCCCTGCAGGCGCAGCGGAGGAGGCTGTCTGATGTGATGACCAAAGCTAATCGCTTGCGTCTTTGCGATGTTCAGCTTGAGCCTCCACTCCGCCAGCCAGTCCGGCAGCAGTCGAGGGCGCGCTGGAGTTTCTTGGCTGCATGGTTGGAATTGAGAGACTTCGTGAGCAGGGCAATGTCGTCGGCGTAGAGCGCCAACGTCGTATCCTGCTGGATAGGGATGTCGTCAGTGTACAAGAAGTACAGGGCTGGTGAGAGGATGCTGCCCTGCGGAACTCCTGCTGCGATTGGGTGGCTGGAAGACCTCGCACTCTCCACCCTCACGCGGAAGGTCCTGCCGCGGAGATAATCGGCCAGGACCTGGGCGACGTGGTGGGGGGTGCCGGCGTTCAGCACTTTATGCAGCAGCCCCGGGTGCCACACGCGGTCGAACGCGCGCGACACGTCGAGGAAGGCTGCTGTGGCACTCTCCTTCCTGTAGAAAGCTGTGGTCGCGTAATGCACCACTCTGGCGACCTGGAGCGTAGTAGAGTGCCCGCTACGGAAGCCAAACTGTTCATTGCGCGGTTGGAGGTGCGCCTGGAGAAGCGGTAGTAGCAGCTTCTCGAACAGTTCGACCACCGCGCTGAGGAGGGATATCGGGCGGTAGCTGTCCGGGTTGCGGAGGTTCTTCCTTGCCTTGGGCAGCATGATGACCAGGCCCTCCTTCCACGCCCGGGGGAAGTATCCCAGGCGTAGAACGGCGTTGAAGAGCCTGGTCAATGCAGTGATGATCATGCGGGGTAGGTGGCGTAGTGCTCGGTTGGTGACGCCATCCAAGCTAGGGGCCTTCTTGGGCTTCAGTCCTTTGATGGTCTTCGCCACGAGCTCAGGCGAAAAGTACGGAGGTGCAGGCAACGGTCGCTCTGGGTTAGCCAATGCACGGGCGACATCGGCCTCCAACCGCGCGTGGTGGGCAGGTCGCTCGCTAGCATTGGGCTGGAAAGTGGCCTCTAAGTGTTCAGCCAGTATCTCCGCTGGATCTCTCCGGTACACTGCAGCGGCTCTCCGCTGCAGTGTACCGGTGGGTTGATTAAGGCGACATCAACATTGTTGTCGCGCAGCAGGAGTCGTAGGAAGGGCAAGCGCCGGCGGAGGCTTGCAGCGTTCCAGTATAGTATGCGGGCTTCAGGCGTGAAGAAGCAGGTTACTCATCCCGCTGAGCACGCATTGGACAGGGTCTCGACCTTCCCTTAAGGCAATGAGGACTTCCTTAAGGGTGTCGATAGCCCTGTCAATGATGGCGTGCGTCGGCTGGCGGGTAGTGGCCGAGGTGGTTCTGGGCGCGGCAACCGAGGCCGCGGCTGTTGTCATCTGGGAGGCGGGTGGGGGGAGGGACTCGTTGGCCTTCTGCCTCTTCGTCCTCTTCCCTCCCCTCTTCTTATAACGTCTGCCACCCCTCTCAATTGCGGGGTTGGCAGGGGCCATTAGGTTGGGCGCGGTGTTCTCGGCACCAACCATATTGGAGGAGACTCGGGGAGCTGAAGTCCTGGGTTTCCTGGTTGAGTCTTCCCTGGTGAGGGCGACGGTGCCTGCCCTCTTGTTCAATGCCTCTCGCTTGTATTGAGGGCAGGCTGAGTAATTAGCGGGATGAGCACCGCCGCAATTGGCGCACGTGGCTGGAACCTCTAGTGGCCTCGGGCAGTCGCGCGCGAGGTGCTCTTCCCCGCACCTCACGCATGCCTGCCGCCGGTGGCACCCATGGCTGGAGTGCCTGAATGCCTGGCAGCGGTGGCACTGCGCCGGGCCCTTCTTGCTTCTCCAGGCTTCTATGGTGATACCCGGCATGTATAACAGCTCCGTCACGCTGTAAATGCCGGCTATCAAGTCCGGGGTGTTGGCGAGGATGGCAAAGAAAATACACCCCGGCTTTCTGGCTTTGATAGGGCGGACGTACTCGGCTGTGAAGCCGAGCTCCGCCAAGGCGTCTGTAATCTCTTCCGGGGTGGTGGTGACAGGTAGCCCCCTGATGGCTACCTTGCGACTTTTCTCCGCCGGGAGTGCATATGAGAACCACGAGATGTGTTCCCGGGTCTCAAGTTCGGAGAGGTACCACTGTACTATGCGGTACTCGTCCTCCGAACAAGGCGAAAATCTAACGCCCTTTCCGAATGGGCGTGCATTAGGGGCGTGGCCTAATCTGTCACGAAGCGTCTTGAAGTGCGACGCCCAGTTCCGTAGCATTTCTACAATGAATGGCGGCAGTCTCGGCTTCTGTGGCGCTGGGAGTGCGGTGGTGGTCTGAGAGGCGGCGGGGGGCTGCGCTGGGTGGCTCGGGCCGGGTGCCCGGAGCGCGTCGGCGAACGTGGTGCTTGGGGTTTTGGTGATGTGCGCAGGAATCGAGGGTGCAGGGGAGGGTATGTCCATTCTCTCCTTCTCACGGCGTCTTCTGGGCTCTGGCCGGCTGGACTGGATGGTCACCGGACAGTGGCGCTTTCCTGCGCCTGGGGCTTCTGATTCCTCAGCTCGCTGACGGCGCACCGGAGTCTGGCTCTCGGTGGGCTGCGACTGCGCTGGGTCCAGCGCTCGAGCACGGTCGTTAAGGAACATGGCCATGTGTTCCATCAATTCGTGGCTGAGCGCTCCTCTACGTTGAAGCTCTGCCACGATGATCATGTCCCTGTCCAGTGAGGACTGCGGGGACATAAGGTCTTCCTGGAGGGCGCGGAGGGGGAGCGATTCTGCGACTCCGGGTGTCGGTGGGCGCTGCGTGAGGCCCTGGGTGCCTGGCCTGGTGAAGGCGAGGCGGCAGCTGCGGGCGTCGATCCCGCGTAGCGCGGCGCGCCAGGTTGCGCCGCGGAGAGAGGGGGCTCCCTCGACGTCGTCCCCTGGTCCATTGCCTGCACGGGAACTCCGTACAGCGCAGCGGAGCGCGGGGGACGGGGGCCGCTGGGTGCGGCGGTGTCTGCGGCCGCTGCAGGGGACGCTTATGTCCCTGCACGCGGCGGCTGGTGGCTGCTCATTCCTATGAGCGCGGGCGGCGGTGGTCCTCGGTGACTGCCCTCACAACCCGACGGCCCATCTTGGTTCGGGGCCGGGCGATCCAGGGGGGGAGTGGAGTCCCCTCCGCACAGGCCAGTGCGGGCGGAATTCCTCCTTATTTGTCCACAAATAAGGGCGGAATTTCCTGGCGTGGTCTTCTGGGTTCGGGTGAGCTTGCTTCGGTCCTCTCGTCGTCGTCTTCTTCTGATTGCGGTGATGATGAGTTATTTCCTTGGCAGATGGCAGTCAGGCTGATCCGACTGGCTGTACAACGCCCGTGCAACCTTTTATATCATCGTTCATAAATAAGTTGCAGGTTAGACTAATAATAATTGATGACGCTATCGCGTCATAGTGGCGTGATGGGTAGATGTCGTATAGAAATCTATAAGTAACCAACATAATATTCCCAATATTAAATAGCATTCCTAACTATACATATAATAAATAATTAGCTTTATGTATATTTTATGAATATCAAATATCAACATTGGTCGTATTTTTTAGTTCGAAACAATCAAAAATTCTTATAGAAATTACGATAATGTCGTAAAAAAATCATATTAGAATATTACAGATCATATTAGAAGTCATTATAATTGTCAATCAATTCTGCTTATTAAATCAATAATCATGTATTGTAAGCGGGCGAAGCCGTGGGCGGGCCGCTAGTTATTAATATATCAAACTAATATTTGGGCACCTAAACCTTTTATTGATTAAACGAAACCAATATGTAAACAACACTGAGTCACGATATCGTATTTCGTATCAGATGCACGGTAGGTACACACGCACCCTTCCGTCTTCCATAAGTCGTAAATTTTGTACTATATGGAATTTTTACTTCAAAACATTCTTATAATGGCAAGCAACTGTTAACGGGACAAATTATGGGTTCGATTCCCCTTCGAGGAAAGCGTTGAGTTCCGCCTAGAAATCGTTGGAAGGAGAGGAGGGGAGGTTCTTGACACTAGGCTCTCTCTGCCTACAATATACAGAGTGACACAAAAAAAAATTGTTCATCTTAGCTTTTTTATTTATTATATATTTTATTTTATAATTTTGTTATGTCAGACTTATATTCCAAAGCCACGTGGCCTGGTTTTTAAAAATAAATCTTGATGTGCTTATTTCAAGTAGTAACCTTCACATAGTGCATTCGTTCAATTACGACCCGTTTAATGAAAGTTTCGAATTCGTTAAAAACTGCATTGAATACATAAATGAGATTTAAAAAATGAAATAAAATATGTTTTTAATTGATATGGATATTTAAATATCAGTTGAAGAAGAGTTTATATTTATTTAAATTTTAATCTCAAAATGGTTATGAAATCTAATCATACATATATATAGATACTTAAAACAAAAAAAATCCTAAAAGAATTAAGATTTTTTTAAGACTTCTTACTCTCCTCTCCAGGGTTTCTTACACTATATACTTGAACTCATGATAAAGGATCTTCATAAAAGGATAGGCGGACAAAAAAGTAATTCCTTAAAGGGTCCCTATAATGTTTTTCTACTTTGCTTTTGAGGTACGAAACCCTAAAATAAAAACAATTGAAATAAATTGTTAATATAGCATCAATTTTTGTTTTGCCCAGGCGTCTATTTAGCCCGAACATGCAGTCTTACTACACTTACCACGGATCGCTAACTACGCCTCAGTGCCAGGAAGCGGTCACTTGGATAGTTATGGACAAGCCCATCATCATTTCTGATACACAGGTAAGAAAATAATAAAAAAATTAATACACAAAAAAAAACTCTTACAAAAATAGATATACGAAATATGGAATCGGTCAGACCAGTGTATGTAGCTTACATCTTTTCATCTTTTTTAACCAGAAAATAGGTGATGACCTTCTAACGGCTGAACGTATTTTCTCAATTATCAGTTTAAGCGCTACGATGGATTGACATACATACAGGCATACACATATACAGACACGTCAACTTATAACACCTGTTTGTTTGTCGGGGGCTAATAAAATACAATATAGAATAAACCATTGAGCCCAGTCGTGGCGCAGAGGCACAAAGTGTGACTGTAAAATTACCTGGTTGTGGGTTCGATCCCCACTCGAGGAAAGGAAATATTTATTTACATTTATATTTTCATTTCTTCGCTCTGGTGTCGAGGCAAAAGTGCGACGTTGGGTTCCGCCACTCAATACGCAATGCCCTCCAGAACTCGGCGGAAAGTGGGGAATGGAGTGTCTTAACACTAGGTTCCCTCTGGCTACCCTGCAGTATGCGGGATACAGCGTGAAGATGATAAAATAAACCACAATATAAATAAGTGTTCAATTGATCTAGAAACCTAGCTAAAACCAAAATAAACCGGACTAAACCAGTTTCGACGAGGCTATTTATAAAAAAATATCACATGAATAGATCGATATGGTTGATATTAAATTAAGTAATTTTTATAGTAAAACGATCCATGAGATAGTGCCATTAGATTCTGCTTCTAAACACATAATATTTCTCAGTTGATAGAGAAGCGACACTAACTTCTTTATATTTATTGCAAATACAACCTAGTTCGTGAGTGTTAACTAGAAGGATTCGTGGTATTATAATACGCTAGGCAGGCCAGACTATACTAGATGAGACCGATGTTAGTTTATTTAGTCACTGAGACCTCCCACTCAATAAAAAACGATGTATTTTCTCTTTACACGACAGTCCCTCTGCCCATCTTTGGGGCCGTTCAAGTATTAAGTAAGCACTGTAGGGGGGCGGGGGGGTCTTGGGTTTGCTTATTTTTGACGTTTTCTATGAAATATTTTTAAGAGGATTGCTTATTTTTGATGACATAGGGAAGGGGGGGGGGGGTCAATAATTGCAAAAAAACTGCTTACGTAATACTTGAACGGCCCCTTTCTTTATACATGGGTAAGAGAGAGAAATTGAAAAAAAAAAACTTTTAATCGAGACAAGATATTAAATTGATTAATATAATCAATTGAAGTACAAAAATATCAATTAAAATTATTATTATCAATAAAACAATTATGATAAATAAAAATAACCTAATCGTGTTATCTGTAAATGTGCAATATACGTATGTATCAATCATAATTAAAAATAATTATTTCCGCTACACGAGCGCATTGACAACAAAAAGATTAGCTTCTTGATAAAATTGATAAAAATATTTTTTTTAACTTATGTCAAAATCATATCCCAAACACAGCGTTGGGAACCTAGTATTAACACACTCCATCCACATTAAGACACTTCTGTTAACCAATTTCCGTCGAATTCTGGAGGCATAACACGTTGAGTGGCGTAACTTAAAGTACCAGGCGTACCAGGACGAGGCAAAAGATCATATTAAATATTTAATATCCTCGACTGGCAAACGAACCCGCGACCTGTTTCTTTTACGATCGCACGTCTGTGTCTGGCATTATGCCTGGATTAGAATGGCAGATTTTTAATTTATTTTATCTAAGAATAGAATAATAAACCATTTTCATTCCACAGTACAAACTGTTCGGCAAAGTTGACATAGGCGGCATCGACAACTACAGAAGCTTGCAGCCGGTCAACAGAGTTATATACAGAAGCGTGGCATCCCGCACTTCTATGACATTACCTTCCGTAGGCCTTCTGGCTACTTTTATAAACCTGTCGGCGTCCATTTCACGCATTATGAGCAAAGGAGTATGTACCTTGGTGAATATAAAGAGTAAATACTTAGGAAATGAGTTTGCTAAATGTGAAAAAACTGATTAAGAAGAAAAAATTGTGAAAGTAGTCACGTACTCGTATTAAGGTATGTTGTCATTTAAAGCGTATTATATAAGGTTACGATTGAACTCTCAGCAAGAATCAAACCTGCATCTACTGAGTAACAATACAAATTCATATCCTCCAGTAAAAAGTCTGAAAAAAATTGATGATAATCTTTGGCTTGCACATGATAGTAATTAAATAGAAAATTGCTTTGAAAATAAGTAATCATCTTATTCGTATCTTATCTTATAAATGAATACATATTAAATGTAATCTTTTTAATATTACAAATTTTTCGCAGTTTTCTCTTATCCTTATATCATAAAAGCATTTAAGAAAGATAAAATAATTGATAATTAAAAACCCCCGACTATTAAAGGAATGAAGGCTGTAAAAAAGAAACAAGCTAGAAAACTAATAATTTTTAAACGTATGAAAATATGTTATTAAATCATATTTAAGAACACATTCGATCATGTCACCTTTCAAACAAAAAGAACTAAATCAAAATCGGTTCATCAGTTTTGGAGCTACGATGCCACAGACACTTCAAACTTATAGCCCTTCAGTTTCCGTCGGGGGTTATTAATTTGTATATTGTATTTGTAAATAGTACAGAAACCTTTGTTTTCTGATATTGTATTTACAAGAAGGGAACAATATGAAAATTGGGACTAAGTCATGTGGGAAATACGAGTACAGCAGGTTAAGTAAAAAAGCAAAAGCATTTCATACGTTTAGTCGGTTAGTATATTTTTTATATTTTATAATACTTTAAAGTGTTATTTATGATTAGAAAAATAATTATAGATAAAAAATATGAATAAATGTTGTGTTGATTTTCACCAGTGGAGTGGACGTGGAGTGGCAGTCTACGTTCGTAGGATCAAATTTTTTATGTTGATATGTGAAAAAAAAACAGCTTCACACTTTTTCGGTAAAGATTAACTAAAAACAAAAACTAACTAAAAAAATGGATAAAGTGATAGGATATTTAAACTAGAAGCCACGCGTACAAGACATGCAATGGTAGAAGTGAATGTTGATAGGAAAAGCATTTATGATAATTATAATATATAATTTATGATTTTTGATATTTTTTTTATCATCCAGAACCATTTAACTCGATTGTACATCGAGTTAAATACTCGATTTACAAGAATCGAGAATCGAGTATTTAGAAAGATAAATAATATCATTTACGGTGTTTAATTATTCTATTACCTAAGCTGTTATCTGTTACAAAAACGTAAATAATTTTGTTATCTGTTACACGTAAAAGTAAATTGCAATTGATAATAATTTTATTTGTCCTTAAAATTTTAAAGTTTTATTACTGACAATAAATCGTCTTCAAAATTGTACACATACGTATCTCTGACGTCAAATTTATAAGCTTACTGTACGAGTACCTACAATTATAGGAAATATCTGCAAAAAGTCCTGTAATTATAGTATAGCATGGTAGGCAGAAGGAATCTGAGAACTTAGTGTTAAGACACACCGATCCATTTTCTGCCGATTTTTGGAGGCATTGTGTGTTTAGTGGCAGAACAGAACGCCTAGCTTTGCATCGGCATTAAAGCGACGAAACGGAAATATAAAATATAAATATTTCGTTTCTAAATGAAAATATGAAATATTTCATATTAACTTTAATCAATGATTAAGTTAATATATTGCAGCATTGAGTTCCACATTATCCAGAATTCGGCGAAAAGTGGGTGTTGTAACACTAGGTTCTCTCTGCTTATCCCTCTATAAATGATAAAACATCAAATAATTTTTCTTATGAATTTTGTCTACAATATTAAATAATTTATTACTGAATAGAAATGAATTAAAATAATCATAATCATTTTTATTTCTAAATTTGTTAATTTGTTAATTATTGCACTGTTTAATTAAAGCCGGAGACAAATAATATTTTTATTAAATTTAACAATTACAATAAAATAATAAAAAACATGTTTATTTTAAATAAAGGATCCTTCTCTATCATGACATTACTCTATACTGTACCATACAATATTAATTTTATAAAAAGAAAAAGAAAGGTAATATTATTTCCTATAAACAAAAGTTTTTAATTTGTTTTATTTAATACATTTTCTAGACTAATATTTTACTATTAATTTTGATCTTTTTCTATAGATAAAAAGCATTTTTCATTAAGTATATTAAGATTACTTTTTATAATATTTATTTCTTGGGGCTGTGAACTGTAAAGATAATGAGATATTGATTTATAAGAGAGTGTGAGACTCTACTTGGATTTCAATGTTAATATTTATATACATACTATACGGGCGACGAGTCGTGGCCGCCCTAAAGAGGTACCTGTGGATTTAAATTTTGGATTTTTCTTATTTTTCATTATTTTCTTCCCGAGTGAACAATGCGAAAGAGCTTAGAAAAACGAACTTAAGGGCGGCCACGAATCGTCGACCATACTGTATGTATATTTCTGTTAGAAATAAATTTATAGTTAAAAGTTTTGTTAAAGGTTGTGTTTTGTGTTCTCTATTTGTTAAATTATATGAAGATTTTTATGAAATATATTATATTAAAAATATTTATATTGTTTTATTATTCCATTATAAGATTAAGTAAATCTTAATTTCTTTCTTTAAAAAAAAATTAAAAAGAAAAAAAATCCGCTAAAGCCGGTATTTTAGAAGTCTGAGGCATTAAAATTACTGAATCGCTCGGTGATAGATTATTATGAGTCGTTCAAAAATGAAGCATACCTATAACTTCACTAATAAATAAATTAAAATGAATAAATCAGCTTTACGCTGTATCTCACACATAGCAGGGTAGGCAGAGGGAACCTAGTGTTAAGACATTCCGTCCCTCACTTTCCGCTGTGTGCGGCATACAGCGTGAATCTGATTTAATTTTGACACTACATTTACACAAAACATTTTTAAATTTTGAACTTACAGGCATCGCATAAGCGGTCGGACACTTAAGGAAAGGTGTGGGCTATATTACATTACATTAATCGATAACAATACTTAAACGGAGGCCAGTCGTGGTGTATCGGCACAAAGTTTGTCTGTAAACGCGACTGGTTGTGGGTTCAATTCTCACTCGGAGAAATGAAAAAATATATATTTTCATATCTTCTCTCTGGTATAGAGACAAAACGCGGCGTTGAGTTCTGCCACTGAACACGCAATGCCTCCAGAATTCGACAGAAAATGGTGAACAAAGTGTCTTAATACTAGGTTCCCTCTGCCTACCCAGCTGTATGCGGGATACAGTATGAAGCTGTTTTTAGTCAAAAACAGAGTCTGAAATCAGAAAAAACTTAGGCACTTATAACTTGTTGTGTCATACAACTCTTAATTATTTTACATTTAACCACGTGTTCGAAGCCGCGGGTTAAAACTAGTGATTCTCTAAAATATAGGTCAGTACTTACACAGACAGCTCTACAGCTTATTCTAAGTTCAGATGGACAAGGATCGTTTATAGAGTACATAAGTAGGTTTGATAACATTTGACACAAAGTAGCTTAGGAGTTATCAACGACGTCAATTAATACTTGTCGAAATAACTTGTTAATTATTGCACTTATATTGTTAAAGTTATATACAAACAAAGAAAATTGAGGTTATATTATTGTTAAAAATTAAATTAAATTAAATTAGCTTCACGCTATATCCCGCACACAGCAGGGTAGGCAGAGGGAACCTAGTGTTAAGACACTCCGTTCCCCACTTTCTGCCGAATTCTGAAGGCATTGCGTGTTGAGTGGCAGAACTCAACGCCGCGCTTAACCTCGACACCAGAGCGAAGAAATGGAAATATAAATTTAAGTAAATATTTCATCTCCTCGAGTGGGGATCGAACCCACAACCAGTCGGTTTTGCAGTCACACCTCGTGCCGCTGCGCCACGACCGGCCTCAATATTATTGTTATTATATAGTAATTGTTTTTAAATTTCAATACTACAAAAGTACTACTATTTTCAAAACGATCTTTTCATGCTAGTGTTCACAGGTATATAATTTAATTTGGACTTGAGTTTTAATAAGGTTAAATTGTATAATGCTTACTTTAACTCTATAAAGAGTGAAATTTGAAAAACATTTTACACCATTCATAAAACTGTTTCTGCTTTTTTATTAAACTAATGAATATTTTAACTTTTAATATTTTATTATAGTTCCTGAGTATTATTACTTTATTATATTAATTATTTTATTAAATTTAATTCTTATATTCGCGGCAAAAGCTGGTGTGATATTAATTACGTGTGCACTAGTAGTAGTACCTTATCAAGTGCACTAGTAGTGGTGTATTATTAAGTGCGCGTGCACTAGTACTAGAGCGTTATCAAGTGCACTAGCACTGGAGCGTTCTTAAGTACGCGTGCGTGTAATGCTAGATTACTAGTACTAGTGTGTCATTAAGCGTACAGAGTAGGTAGTCCGTTATTTAAGTACACTAGTACTAGTTCGTGGTGATGCATGAATATAAACAACGTCTCACATAACAATACTTGCTCTAGCGGTTGAACGGAGCCATCTATTTATCTTCTTGTATACTATATTTTATTTACTCTTATAGACAGTGTGATGCAAAAACATCTCACTGTTCTATTATTTAAAGGAATGCGGACGATAATCTTGTACTTTATCAATTTATAGTGTGACTGCAAAGTAACGGTTGTGAGTTCGATGCCCACTCGAGAGATTGATTATTTAATTCTTTATATTTTCAATTCTTTGCTTTCTTCAAAGCAAAAAGCCCGACGTTGAGTTCCGCCATTCAACACGCAATGTCGAAAAATTCGACGGAAAGTGGGGTACGAAGTGTCTTAAAATTTTAATCTGCTTTTCCTGCTATATGCAGAATACAGTGCAAAGCTGATTTATTTATTTATTTATTAGGACCAAAGATCAAAAGTATATAGTATGTTGTGAAAGTCATCCATAGGACACATTAATCTTACTTTTTAACAGGGCCTCAAATTCATACAAGGGTTCCCAAGGGTTCCGATATATTTCTAAGCCTCGCTAAAGATGGCCGTCATATATATTTTATAGGACACCTGATAGTGTCAGTTATATCTAGATTAATCAACACGTCCGCTTATCTAGATCTTAGCTAGGGTCTCAATAATCCTCATTACCTCATTGTGACGTGAGACCGTACTATTGTTATGCTCGATACTCGATATCGATAATTTGAATAAATTTATCAGTAGATGTGTAAATATTTTTTGATGATTTCTTTGGACAAAATGGCGTAAGCAAAGGTAGGTGACGGAATAACGTAACTGACTGCACATTTTTGATTTCAAATACTATCAAAATATATAACCACAACAATCATATGAGAAGAAACTTAGCAGTAGCAATCCATCGATTCATCCACGTTTTAGAGAGAGGAACCCAGAATTACTATCAAAATATATAACCACAACAATCATATGAGAAGAAACTTAGCAGTAGCACTCCATCGATTCATCCACGTTTTAGAGAGAGGAACCCAGAATTCAAAAAACTCTCCGGGATTTGCGACCTCATCGAAATTTTTAGGTTACGTTAATATTTAGTATCATTATGTGTATATGAGACCGTCGTGGCGCAGTGGCAATAATGTGTGATTCGAACTCGAGGGTATGAAATTTTAATAATAATATTTCATCTCATCGCTCTAACAAAGCAAAGCGTTGAGTTCCACCACTCAACACGTAAATTCTTTAGAATTTAGAGGTAAGTGAGTAACGGTAATGTAAGGTCTTAATTGGAACGGAGTTACTACAATAGTAGCGTAACTTCGAGACTTATAGTAATTCACAGGATACAAGAGCGGTGTTCTTATAAATGTGACAGACAGGAAGTAAGAGATTCTCTTGCAGAACAATTGAGTTCACACACCGATGAGCTATTAATAGACTGATAGAATACGGCGTCCGTCTAGTTTCTAGATTATAGTTACATTTATAAATTTTAAGAATTTTATACCAAATATAAGTATAGTGATTAGATTTTTGTGTACAACCGTGAAGCCATAGTAGCACGGTGGGAAGTATTTAGATAAAAGCTAAATGGTTATGGAATCAATTTCCGCACGTAGTATTCTCTCTTTCTGAAATGCGTAATAAGTTTACGAGTGAAATCATTATCGAAGTAATATCTAATATAAAGGAAGGAATATTATATGACTATTAGCCATTTTACATAGCGGGAAACGGAGTGTCTTTACACTAAGGTCCCTCTGCTTGCCCTGCTATATATAGAATATAGTGTAAAGCTAAAAAAAAAAGGTCAGGCATCTGTTTTTCCACAAAACTTGAACGATGCATTAAAAAAATAAGTAATATGGATCGTTTAATTCCAATATAGGTATATCTCTACAAATTTAATTCTATATCTATTCTAACTCTGCGATATGAGATAGACTTTGATAGATATTTAGCCTAACAGCACCTTTAAAGCTGTTCTGTCAGAAATTGAAATAAAATTGGAAAATCAAAAGGTAAGTAACACTTTATTATCTATTGTATTGTTTTTATCTACCTAATCGATCTGATAAAGATAAAAATGGTCATATAGAAATATCTCTTTTGCACGTTATAAGCAAAGGAAGTTATAGATCCCGCACTGATGGGAAAGTCATGATTTTTACGATCGTTCTGGATGTAAGACGGACAGAATAATTCAGATACCTGGTCTAGTAACTCTGGTTCAGCAGCCGGCTTAATGTCTTAATATCAAACTCACTTATTACGTACAATAATATATATTCATTAATTTATATTTCCATTTCTTCGCTCTGGTACTGAGGGCAAGCACGGCGTTGAGTTCTGCCACTCAACACGCAATGCCTCCAGAATTCGGCAGAAACTGAGAAACGGAGTGTCTTAACACTAGGTTCCCTCTGCCTGCCCTGCGGGACGCAGCGTGAAGCTGATTTATTTATTTATTTTAATATATTTTATATTAAAAAAATATTTTTTTAGCCGGTTGTAGTTTAAATTTTATATGAATTTCTATATGTTTATGGTTATGTATATGTGTTTATGTGTCCTCGGGGTTCTCTGAAGACAAATTCGGAATGTTTCCGAATTATAAACAATGGAATGAAAACAATCGTCGTGTTCAGATAAACAAAACATAATACGACATGACTTCATGTTTATGTTAATTTTCTTCTTACATTTGTCATTTTTCATTGTCTTATTATATTATGAGGTGTATAGTAGTGATAGTGATGTATTTAAGTAAGTTTTTTTTATATATTTTTTTAGATAATATATAATATACTTAAATTGGTCGTCACAGCCACAATTTTTCGAGTGTAAAGTTAAAGACAAAAAAAGGAAAAAGCCCAATTTTTACCGGTCTCTTAGGAATTTTGAGAAATATTCACTTCCCATACCACAATCTTCAAAGTATTAAAATAACCAATTTATATTGAAACTTTGAATGATAAAAACAAATACAGACCAGAAAAGTGAATCTTTCTAAAGTAACATTTCAGTGCAGTCTAATACTAAAATAAATATACAAACTTTTTGTATATATAATATATAAAACTACAAAAACGAACATGCTTTTTTTACTTAAAAAGTAAAGAATTTTCACACATTTTTAAAAGGCAATTAGCGCAAGTGCTCTTCTGCAGCAGCTAGGTCAAGAACAAGGACAGTGTCTCGTTTTACAAACTTTTATACATTTGCTTTTACTTCAAAGCGACTTTAGTACACATATGTTATATTTACTGAGCGACTATTTTTAATTTAGTGAAATATTTTCAAAAATATATTTTTTCATATAATATATTTTTTTTTTATGTGAACTATTTGCAATTTGTTAATGTTAGAAAGATAAAGGAAGCTAAGTGTTTAAGTAAAAATATCGATGAAGTGTGTTGTACTTGCCTGTACAGTGCAAATCAGGCTGGTGAATTCAAAACTAATTACAGTTAAAAAAGGCATTTTCCACTACTTTTCGCGTTACAGGGAAGGCAGAGGGAACCTAGTGTACAGGTACTCCGTGCTCCACACTGATCAATTTTTAATAGTGGCGGAACTCAGCGCCGCGGTTTGTCTTGTTACCGGAGCGAGGAAATGACAATAATACTCTTACAGTCAAACAAAGTAATTAGAGTTTTGTGATAAGTATTATTTTTACAAAAAAAGTGTTACTTTTTTAAAATTGTACTGATATAAATTTCATAGTATAAATTTTTCTTTTTGAAAAAAAAAATAGATTTCGCTTCATCGGTCTCATTCTACGGTCCTACGTGGAGTTATAATGGCAAGTATACTTGAAACACTTTTATTTAATTTATTTTTAACATCAGTTTTGGTTTAAATAACTGTTAGAGAAAATCATCACATCCCTATTGTTATACAGGGACGTATACTACCTAGGTGTTATTAACAATATTTTCTTAAATCTATATATTTTTAATAATTCCTATTTTGTGTGTACTTAATTTTTTATTAAAAGCTTTAAAGTTTTGCAAAAAAATAATAAATAAACTCACTATAAATGTCTGTCAATAAACTAGACTAACCAAGGCCCCTTCAGAAACGCGTGGATACTCATTATATCCTCCTTTTTTCCTCCTTTTTTGGAATCGGTTAAAATAATATATTTTTAATACATTTTATTTACAGACGAAAGCTCTTGGCCCGGAGGATTCTGTAAGAAAGGTGGGAAGAGACAATCCCCGATCAACATTCAGACGAGACGTGTCGTTACAGATTTTGAACAGCAATTTATTAGACACGGCTCCCTCAACTTTGTAGGATACGAAAATGTACTATTGTCGGGGGTCAACAATGGTTATACGAGTAAGGATTTTTTTATTAATTATTATTTTTAGGGTTCTGTGCCTTTTACGGAAAAAAGGAACCCTTATCTAACCCTTACCCTCTCCGTCTGTCCCTCCGTCTGCCTGTCTATCAAGAGCCTCTATCTCAATAACGCTTAGAGATATCGAGTTGAAATTCAAACCATATAGTCAGATCTACGGTCCCTTGATTTGCTGAAAAAATCGTATTTCTACATTTACAAAAAAAACGCCGTTTATATCACAATAAAGTACATATTTCGTCACTACAAACGGAACCAAATTTAGTCCAAATACCCACTTGTTGTACATGAAGAATTATGAAATTTGGCAGCTAGCATCTAAAGGTAGTAGTAGTAAATCAGTTCAAAAAATCTGAAAACTATACATTTGTGGTTAAATTCTAAAACATAATAGCCTTAAAGGGGGCAAAATTTAGTGTTAAAGTCGTTAGTTCAAGTGAGGTATCAGATGAAGGGCTCTGCCCAAGCTAAGCTTGAATTTTTGATAAGGCTCGAGACCTCCAACTTTTGTACGGAACCCTCGGTGGGCGAGCCCGACTTACACTTATCTAGTTTTTTTTAAGTACCGAGTGCATTGTTCATACCTTTTCTTAGTATGGAAAATTTAAGACATATATTGAACTCTAGAAAAATATAATTATTTTTTGTAGCTACAAGAGTAGTCATACAAGTTTATAATTTGTATCATTTACTTCGCTAGTATGGCTGGAGTTAGTCTCAATAAACTAACAGAACAGTCAATCAAAAGTTTATATAATACAACACTATATCTCACTTAGACGAAGTGTACAACAAAGAGCATCTCATAATAGCTCGCGAGCTCTATACAAAGTAAATTTGCTTTTGTAGGCTAAATTGAATTAATGCAGCGTATACCCTACTATACAACCTTTCAAAGGAACATTTGTGTATTATATGTTTATTTTTATAACAATATACACTGTTTATAGATAGATAGTCTTGTAGCCATCGTTTTAGTTAAAAAAATTCATAGTATTTCTATTAAAAATTGTAAAAGATCCCTTTACAAGAACACATCTGTTCAATGCTAAAGTTTAGGAAATTCTGGGAAATATCTTTAGATACGACCATTATGGTCTACATTCGAAGCAGTACGTACTCCTATAAAAGAAGCAAAGTGAGAATGGAGAGATCTGCTACTTGCAGAAATATCCCTACACAGATCGTCATACCCAAATTTACAGAGCCGGTAGAGAACTATATTAGCTACTGACTTTGATGATTCTGAATATTGTCATATTTCGAATTTCCTCTATTGATATTCACAATATTAGTTAAAAAAAATAAAAATCAGCTTCACGCTGTATCCCGAACACATAAGAGTAGGCAGAGGGACCTAGCGTTAAGACACTCCGTTTCCCACTTTCCGCCGAGGTCTGGAAGCATTGCATGTTGAGTGGCGGAATTCAACGCCGCGTTGGCCTCGACACCAGAGCGAAAAAATAAAAATGAAAATGTAAATAAATATTTCATTTCCTCGAGTGGTGATCGAACCTACAACCCGTCGATTTTACAATCACACATTGTGCCCCTGTGCTATGGCTGGCCTGGCTGATATTAGTTATGTGTTGCAAATAAAAAAATATTTCTAAAGTAAAGATGAAGCCCCGAAATGTCATCTATTTAATAAAATGCAGGTATATTAACACTTACAAAGTTAAATTTATATTTTTTTTAAGTTCAATTCAGCACAGAAGGCGAAAAAGATATGCACCCACTGATTACTGGAGGACCTCTACAGCATACATACCGACTGGAACAGCTACATTTCCACTGGCTATCAGAACATTCTGTTGACGGAGTTAAGTGAGTTAGATCGATATTTTGAACCACTTGTTCAATGTGCACATTTGATCAGATCATGGATACTTAAAAGTTTAAATGATGGCCAGATGACCTTAATAGGTATAGGTGTAGGAATTGAACCATCCTCCTCACAACTTCCGAAGTAACAAACAAATGAAGCTTGAATAAAAAAAATAAAACAAAAACATCAACTCAAAACTAATGTCTCTGGAAAAGGCCCCCGAGTTGCCACTTACCGAGATAACGCCGGGAGAAATATCATAGTGCGTTAGCTTAGATCAGTGATTCTCAACCACTGTGCCGCGGTACTTTTGTGTGCCGCCAAATTTCAAGTGTGCCGCCAAATTTTGCAAATATATAATAATGTTAATATTATTAAATTATATCATTTAAAAAGAAAATATTTTTAACATTTAAATCCACAAAATTATATATTTAAATCCACAAAAAAATAAATGATTTTATTATTTGCTTTGCAACGCGTTTTTCTTAGTGCCAAATTATGATAAATAATTAATCCCTTAATAAACGTTCAATTACTATTGTAGTATATATTAGTTTGTTTCGTATATTTAAAATTTTTGTCATTAACTTTTTATGCAGTGTGTTGTAGTAAATAATTTTTATCTTTTTCTTTGTGTGCCACCAAATTTTGAAATCGTTAAATATGTGCCGCAACAAAAAAAAGATTGAGAATCACTGGCTTAGATCAATCGCATTAGAAATCGCAATAAGTCTCATTCAAGCTTTTATTTTCTTTTTTTGCGTTAAAATTTGATGTATTTTATATATGTTGTATGTTATAATATCATCATTATATTCTTTTTTCTTTTCAACACTTAGCTTTCAATAAAATACCAAATAAACAATTTGTTTCTCATTTTTAATATTAATAATTTCGTTTTATGTGTATTTTTCTTTTATTTCAGATATCCAATGGAAATCCACTTTGTGCACGTTAGAGCTGATCTCAAAGTGCCAGAAGCTTTAAGTAAAAGAGATGGGCTGGCTATTGTGTCTGTGTTTTGCGACGTATGTTAATTTGTTTCTTTATATGTTTTCCATGTCTAATTTTGTTTCTTTATGTATGAGGCGTCGTGGGACAACCGTGCGACTGTTAACGTCAAGTCAGAACAGGTTGTGGATTCGATTTCCACTTGGGGGAATAAAATCAAAGTTTAACTTAATCTAGCTTCATGCTGTATCCCTAGCGGGGTTGTCAGAGAGAATAGAGCGTAAAACGCTACGGCCCCTGTATACCTCTTTCGCCTCGTCCACTGTCATCAACCTCCATCATCATACGAGGTCTCTTCCGACCTCTCTTACCACTCACTTTTCCAATAAAATTTTCAATATTTTAATTTTTCTGGCACTCAACATACTTACAAAGTCTTGAATTTGGGCAGAAAATGGAGAACAAAGCATCTAATTCCTACTATAGGCCATACATGTAAATGTTAATATTTTAAATACTATAACAATGACTATTTAATTAGCAAAACTAAACACATTTTCAGTAAAGGTAAATATTTATATTTGTTCTCATTGAGATTGAGACAAATATTTCTAATTTAACAAAACGTTATCTAAACATCAACTAAGCATGATATAGCATAATTAAAAGATAGTATAATAATATTGAAGAACCTGTGGGGTACAGGTTCTTCAATATTGTTATACTATCTTTTACCCGCGGTTTTGCTCGTATTGTCAAATTAAAGTTCAGTCGTGACGCAGGGGTAAGCGCCACAGGTTGTGAATTCGATTTCCACTCGACGAAATGAAATGTTTTCATTTCCTCGCTCTGGTAACGATACAAAGCGCTGAGTTGAGTTCAACAAATTAACACATAATGCCTCAAGAATATGGCGGAATATGAGGAATACAAGTGTCTAAATAGGAACGGAGTGTCTTAACACTAGATTCCCCCAGCCTACTATGCTATGTGTGGAATACAAAGTGAAGCTAAAAAACCAAGCCTTGAGTATGTATACATGGTACGTCCCAAGTACCCGGAGTTACTCTAACCGCAAGTACAGTAGGTAAAAGAGGAATAATAATGTTTAAATAAATAGCATATAATCTTTTTCCATCACAAAAAGATTTTTAAGCGAACCAATAATATTTAGAGATTAGCGCGATGGAATATACAAACTTTTTAGCCTTTCAATATTTATATATGTATAAATACTACTTAGGTAATAGCTAGTGCCATATTATAAACTTTTACACCTTTGATGAGTTCATACAGTTTAATGTTAAAAGAAAAAAAATGTATAGACGTATTTTATATTTTAATGATAATTCTACGTTAATCTGTTTGGTCTCAAAGTATCTAAATATAATGTATAATAAATATTATTATAGAGTGGGATCGTAGTGCCGTAGTATAACGTATATTTGAATTATTTTCATTACCCTGCGCAGCGGTAGAGACAAAGTGCGGAGTTGAATTACGCGCCTCCCCGACACTAAATTGTCTTAGCCTTCTGCTGCATAATAAAACGTTAATATCAAAAAATATGATGCTATTGTTATTTGTAGGTGAAAACTCACCTAAGTCATAGCCAACAGGAAGCATCTGAAGATATTATGGAATACATACCTCTACTATTAAGAACTGGGGACGTGATTAGTGGAGTCCTCTTAGATTTGAGGTATATGACAAAGAAAATTATATTATTTATTAATATTTTAGTAAATTATAAAATAAAACATTTTTATTTTTAATTTAATAACATTGACATTTTCATCATATTATATTTAATAAATAAAATTGTAAGTTTTGTAAGTAAGGTAAGTATTCATTAAATTTAAACTTCTTAAATAAAAAATAAAAATCTGTAGTCAATTCTTAATCGAATTAACTGTGAATTTAGAACTTTAATAGGAAATATAATTCGCCGTGCGGCGTTGTGACAGACCCAAATCATACAATCATTTCTTTCCGCCGATTAATTAATTCAAGAGCAATTATATTCAAACGTTGTATGTACGTAGGAAGTTGTAGGCGAAGTAGTAAGCGTTGTACTCTTGTAACTCAACGTTATAATAGCTTCAAAACATCATAAATTATTTTTAAAAAATCAGTTTCAATTTAATTAAACCACCGTGGCGCAATGGAAGACCATATGCCTGTAAACGCGATTAAATGAGTCACGCATAGGAGAGAATATTTTTTTATTTTCCCACTCGGGTAAAAATACGGCGTTAAGTGTTGCTTTTGCTTACAGTCTACTCTGTTATATGTGGGATAAGGAGTAAAGTACGCATCTATAAGTTAATGTGAAATTTACTGGAAGTTTACAAAAATACTTGAAACGAACTGTGACACGCCTCTGTGAAAATACTTTCACTGTGGCGTGTAACTAGTGTCCTTGCGATTTTACCTGAGAGATCTGTAACTTTTGGCCAATTTAGAAATATTGCATAACTTTTTTCGTGTTCACAGGCTAGTATGTGACGGTAACCAAAATACTAAAACTAGCACTAAAAAAGGTTATTTTAACAAAGAACTCTCGTTGTGTTTCCAACTAATTATTATTAAGGTAGGTACCTATGTATAGTTAAAACATTAAAGTTTTTTTTTTCAGAAAGCTTTTAAGTCCAAATAAAAGTTCATATTTTACATACTTGGGTTCGCTTACATCTCCAGAATGCAATGAAGTTGTAGTTTGGATAATTTTTGAGAAACCAATTTTTATATCTGATGCTCATGTAAGTATATAAGAAATATTTATGTCATTAAAATATCAAGAAATGTTGAAACTGCAATATAAAATTATTTAAAAAGTATTTATTTTAATTTAATTAACTTAACTTCACGCTACGTCAAAAGCTACGGTATCTACATACCTCTTTCGCTTCGTCCACTGTCATCAACCTCTTCGTACATGCCGTCCGGGAGGTCCTCATGCTTTTTCGTTTATTATTTAATTCCTCCATTCGAAAAACAACAGCATAACATTATGCGAAAAAATCACCTACCTAGCGTCAAGATACTTTGTCTGGCAGAACGCGGAAAAAGAAAATAAAGATTGCGAACCCATAACCATCATATTAACAGTCAGACGTGTCCCGCTGAGCCATGACGGCTCATTGTGTGACTTAATTCCTAATTCAAACATGTTGTTACTTTGATGATGAATAACATTGATGTTACTTTTTTGATTCCAGCATCAAAAAAGTAACATCTCGTGGAACAGAAATAATATTGTCGCCACTTATCTTAACCTATATTCGAATCCAAAATTATAATCTAAATTCAATTTCTAAAGTTCGTCATAACAACGTCATACTTTAGAAAATATGTTGAACATATTTCTTATCAAAATAAGTTAAATAACTTAAAATCATCAGCTTGTAAAAAATATTTAAGCTATTTAGGACCTAAATAATGAATTTTTTTGCGTCATATATACATATATAGATATTTAATCTAATGAGGCCAAATATCTTCATAATACCTACAGAAAAATATTTTAATTATTAGGTTAGACATAAATCAAGTTTATTATTAAAACCTCTAAATTGTTAGAATTTGACACGTTTTTAGACGATAAGCTAGTTCAATTTCTTTGGTAAAGGAAGAAAAATGTAAGGATAGGACACAAAAAATACAACTTTTCGATATACATATATATTTATTATTTCTACCTTTCTAAGAGAGAACCTAGTGCTAAGACACTCCATTTTCTATTAACAAACTATATTTTTTATATTATTTATCTATCTATTCTTTATCTTATCAATCAGATAGGTGCCGAACGCACCATTTTAGATGTTTATATAAAGTGAATTATCACATAGTATTTCAGCTCCTAGACACCTATTGTACAGCGAAAATTGACTAATTTTCCACCAATCTTTAGATATTGACAGACAAATGTAACTTTATTCTTAAAAAGGAAAACGGAACAACAGAATGGACCACACAAAAAAATACAACACATTTTCGATGCATTTATTTTATTTCCACGGAGAGAACGTAATGTTAAAACACTTCAATCTTTATTTATAACTTTTTTTTTCTTTATTCCAGTACCGTCTTTTCAGTCAGATAGGCGTAGGCCGTCACAACTTTCGGAGTCTACAGAAGATGAACCACCACATGGTGTTCCAGCCGCCGGGCGCGTTCTTCACGACGCCCAGTGGGATCCTCGTTATGGGAGATGTTGTCAAACGAGTTTCGGATTTTTTTAAGAAAATTACTAAGTATAATAAATATTTAAAGTGATTTTCTTTTTTGACAGTATTTTTTTTCAGCTTCACGCTTTTTCCTATAGGCAAAGGGAAAGTAGTGATGGGAAAATCTCTAAAGAATTTGCAAAAATTCGAGACATTGCATGTTGCGGAACTCAATACCGCATTTTGTATACCAGAGTGGAGAAATGTATTAAAATTATATTTATACAAAGAATTTCCGAGTGAGGATTGAACACACCACCGTCGCGCTTAGCCTGATTCTCCTATTGCCCCACGAAGACCTCAAATTTAATTAATTGGCTGTAATTAAAATGAAATTATTTCAACATTTCTTGCAATTTAAAAAAATTAATATAAAATTAAATAAGAATAGAAAACACAAGATATTGATATAAGGTTTTTTCTTCAGGTTCGTGGCAAGAGGCTTTAAATTAAGTTCATGAAAGCGACGTATAACTATTTATAATGTATATTGAAAAAATAATAATAAACATTTCGTACAAGTTCTATTTATTTATTTATTTTATCATTTCTGTACCTACACATTCACAATCAAAATGTTTTTATACAAGTCCAAATTATTATTAAATAAGGTTTATTTCAGCATGAACATACGACGAGGCCAATCAGGGCGCAGAGGCGCAAGCGTACGACTGTAAACGCGAGAGACTGTGGGTTCGATTCCCACTCGGGGTAGTGAAATGTTTTCTCGCTTTAGTAACGAGGCGAAGCGCTGCTTAAAGCAGTGCCTCCAGAATTCGAGGGAAAATGGACAACACAAGTGTCGAGGGGGAGGGGGAGCGAGTGGGAACGAAGTATTTTAACACTAGGTTCCCCACCTCCGTCAAAGTTTTGAGATATTACGTTAAGTGATGTCACATAACAGCGCTCTTTGTATTCTTAGCTGATAAAAAGTTAAGGAAATGAAAAACAATTCTTTCCCCAAGTGGAAATCGTACCCACAAACGTCGCATTTACAGTCACACGCTGTACCACTCAGTCACTAAAGACTTTCTCGTTTTATTATGAAATAACATCTTCACAGCGAATTGCGTGCGGAGAAACTTCTTAGATACATTTTCTTCACTTTTTGCTATATATAAATAAAGTCATAATATGATTGTAGAGAAACTTAGAACGAAATGATAATTAAAATGATTTCTTCTTTTCTTTTCTTCGTCACTTTATACCAGTACAGAAAAAGCACATTTTTTATTTTTTTAATGCAACAATTTAATACAGCGACGTGAACTATTGTATATTACAGTAATTTTAGAAATTTCATTAACAATACAATTTGCATCTATTTCAAAATGAAGTTAGGTAACTATCATAAATTAAAATTAAGCATCGCTATTCTAAATAACAATAACAAAATATTAAAACATTTCAAATTATAACTAAAATATCATCAGTGACGGCCATTTTTGTTGTAACGAACTTAAAAAAGAATTGACAAATAACATTAATGTTTCTGTATACATTTTACGCGCCACGTGAATTAAATCAAGATGGCGCTAGTTTACTTAATCTGTGGTCGACTGTTAAAAATATATATACAAAAGTATATTTATTATTTTATTTTGAATAATGATAATATTAACTTTATTGTAATTATAAAATTACTTACCTACTTAATGGTAAATTTTAGTCAATTAATGAAAGTAAGTACATCATACTTTTGTTTAGGTTGACTCTGTATCCCGCATACATCAGGGTAAGCAGAGGGAACCTAGTGTTAAGACACTCCGTTCTTTATCATATACTGTAATATTGTACCTTTTTATCAAAGTTATTAACTGCTATATAAACAAAATAATCGGACTAGGGTAACACAGAAATGCAAACAGTTTACGCCTCGCGATCTGTATACATGTATGAAATATTGTAATTGAATATAAGTTTAAATTATTTAAAAATGAGGAAAATTATTGGAACATGAGGAAGCAGTTCAATTTTTTAATTAAACAAATTTTATACAAAATAAACTATAAATATAAGTTAGAAATGGTTTTTCTGTGTGTACTTAGACACATAAATTATTAATTTCAGACATTTTGTTTTAATTTTACTGTAAGTTTTTATTTCTTACCAAATTTACCAACTCTACCCTATAGATTTTGTTTACGCGACGTATTTCATACAACGTACATTGTGTTGACAAAAAGTAGCCCTTAAAGGTATCCCTTTGATTTAAGATACAGAAATCTAAATGGAAACGATGAGAACTAGTTACTAGTCTCGGACTGGAAAGTCACGTGAAAAGCATTAAGTTGTAACACAATGAATTGAGAGGAATTTCTGAACACATTTTTTCACAACATTTTTCTCTTTTCTCATTAAGGAAAATTATCTTGTGAATAAGTAACTTATCAGTTATCACACTTTTATAATGAAAATTATCTAACTCAACATTTTACTACCGGCATAAAACACCTATCCCAAGATCCTTGTATGTATTAATTACCAAATGTTGCATAATTGGTTATTGTACTTCACCTTTCCAGATTTTTGATGTGTTAGAACAGTATAACAAAATAAATGTCACTTCCAATTTACTCAAATATAATATTATACTGGTTGTGGGTTCGATCCCCACTCGAGGAGATGAAATATTTACTTAATTTATATTTCCATTTCTTCGCTCTGGTGTCGAGGCAAAGCGCGGCGTTGAGTTCTGCCACTCAACACGCAATGCCTCCAGAATTTGGCAGAAAATGGGGAACGGAGTGTCTTAACACTAGGTTCCCTCTGCCTACCCTGCTGTGTGCGGGATACAGCGTGAAACTGATTTATTTTATTTTTTTAATATTATACGACGTTAATTGTAGATGACGAAATGTTACATAGCTCTAAATTTAGTAGGTAAACTCCAGATATTTAATCTCAAGACTTAATGTTTTTTACATTTACATTTTTACATTTAGCTTAACGCTTTATCCCTAGCGGGGTAGTCAGAGAGAACGGAGAGACAAACGGTTCGGTCTCTACATAACAAGATTTAATGTCATCATACAAAATTGTTCATGAAGGACTAAGTTTGGACCTAATTTAAATTCACTTTTGTTGTTTTAATAATAGTTGTACTTTTTGTCCGATTTTTCCCGAATTTATGTTTGAAAATTACCTTTTTTCGCTTGTCAATATAGCATTGATTTAACAAGCTACAACACTGATCGCCACATTACGGATTTTATCCCAACATAGTATGTGAGCAGAATTTAATACTTACAAATTGTTAATTTTAAGTTAGACGACTCAGAATTTAAGGTGAGAGTGATATTAAGATTACAGTCAATAAAAGAGGAAACAGATACAAATAAAAATAGAATAATTTACTAATTATAATATAATATAAGACCTAGCTCACAATATCTGGCGTTTGACTGACAACGTTCTTTAATCTCGTCTCAATATACTGTACCCTTGTCACTAATTTATCTTTCGGATTGAACTCTGTATATGGAATTTGTAGTACTTTAAAACCCTGGAAAAAAATAATCTTATTACTTATTTAGAAAACGTATAAAAATTTGAAAGCAGCGGGACTCGAACCCGCGCCTCCTGGAAACCGACCAGGCGCTCTGACCACTAAGCCATACGTTCTCGCCAAGCTACGTCGAAATTTTTATACGCTTGTTACAACTTATTTATGTTGTTAGCATCTCTGTAGGGAGATTTTTATAAATTTCCGCTACCCAAAGATAATTACTAAGAATTATCGTTTGGCAAGAGAGAAACTATTTTTTTAATATTTTTAAACATTTTTAAAGTGTTATTCCACACTTAAGAAAGAAAAATACTTATTTAGAAAACGTATAAAAACGTCCCGCTGCGTTAAAATTTTTATACGTTTTCTAAATAAGTATTTTTCTTTCCTAAGTGTGGAATAACACTTTAAAAATGTTTAAAAATCATCTTATTATTATAATTTTTTCGCTTTAATACCAGGCAAAGCGCGGCGTGGATTTCAGCCACCCAACAGTCAATGCCTTCAGAATCCGACAAAAAAGTGGGGAATGGAAGTGTGTTAACAATAAATTCCACCGCCACATCCCTCATGTGGCGGCGTGCAGCAGTATAGCGTGTAGGTAAAACAAAACTAAAAAAATGTTCATTATAAATATATAGGACACATGTTAAGTCAAATTTACATGTATACTACAATATTTTTGTTACTTTTTCCAATTTACGCCCAATTTTAAAGACATTGCGTGTTAAGTGGCGTAACAAAACACAGCGCTTTGTCTTCTTACTGCGGCGAAGAATGAAAATAATGCATGCCTCCGTGTGGGCTTCATAAAACCCATAAAAAGGTGGTACATAAAAATTTATTATAAAAAATATATAATAAACTTTTGTACCATTTTCAAGAATATTTTTTTTTGAATTGTAATTTACTAATAAAAAAAGAGCTATAGTAAAATATTTACCTTCAATTGCAACAACTTATTATACAATTTGTTTGCGCCGAGAGGTACCGGTTCCTTTCTTGTTAAGTCATGGTAGTCTAAACCTAATACTGCTATTCTATGTACACTGAAATAAAATAATTAAACTTAATAAATTAAATGATAATAAAACATAATAATTTATTGGACATTTATTCACTTGATTGCGAGTTAAGATTACGCTGAGAGATTGAGATTACGCTGTACCGTTTATAGCGAGGTAGGCAGAGGGAACTTGAGTGTTTCACACTCCTTTCGCTACTCTGACGGGGAGTGACGGAGCTCAACGCCGCGCTTTGCCTTGCTACCAGAGCGAGGAAGTGAAAATATTAAATATTTCATTCCCCGAGTAGGAATCGAACCCACATCCGTCACGTTTATATTCACAAGCCCGTGCCACTGCGTCAGGATGGATGATAATAAAAAATATATTAATTTATCGCACAAAAACTACTAAATTGATTTAAATGAAATTTTACAGCTTATACATCAGAAGAACATATAGTCTATAATTTATATAAAAAAAATATTTGAGCAGGCGAAGCCCATGTATAGTATAAGTGTAAGGAATAAATAAGATAACTCACTCATTTCTGCCTTTCGCCTTATCTAAAGGTACTGGGTGACATTTTGAATCCACTGCAAATTCCGCATCTACGAAGTAAATACATCTAATTATAGAAAACGTATTAAAAATTAAAAAATCATCCTGCATAAAGCAGAGTTGGCAGAGAAAACCTACTGTTAGAAATTTCGAAACATTGCTTTTTGAGTGGCGGAACTCAACTCAACTTATCTTTTTACCAGAGCGGAAATATTAAAACAATAATACCTCTAAGTGGGAATCGAATTCAGAACCGTCGCATTTACAACCAATTCTCTTAAAAATAACATAAAAACATACCATAAAGGAATCCCATGCCCGACTGACATTCCTTTTTAAGAAAATTCTCCGCCGAAACTAAGCTCTTGAACGTGTCCATAATACTTTGTACATAAAGTGCTTTTTCCTTTGTATACACAATGGGAACACCCACTGAAATGTCTTCGGCGAGGCGAGGCACGTTCGATGGGAACTTGAGCCCTACGTACGCGTCTATCGCCATTAGTTTACGACGTGATGGTATTGGGATTTCTGTGAATTAATATTACAATTTGTAAGCTAATAAAGTTACTATGATAAAGGAGTCAGTCATGTCAGTTAGTTTTTATATAATGAAAACACTACAACATTTAAGTTTGATGCTTTGTCCTGAACAGAAGGCGGAGAGAACCGGTGAGAACACGCTGGTCCCCTTTTTCCACTCGTACTGGAGACATTACGTGTTGAGTTTTTTGTCTTGTTACCAGAGCGACTAAATGAAAATAATTGGCTCCCCCGAGACGCAATCGAACCCACAACAGACAAACGCTGCGCCGCTACGCCATGACGCATATATCGCTCAATAATAGTTTATTGTAGTAAGAAAGGTTGAGTTTGTTATACATTCTAAAACTTAGATCGCAAACTATATTAAACAAAAATAAATTTATTTGCTTTTTAAAAGCGTTAGTATAATTGTTATATTTCAACTTTTTCGATATTAATTAAAAATAATATTAAATTTATATATTCTTAGTGAATTTTTGCATATTTATATCATTTATCATATATGTAATATAAATGTATGCCAGTGCATATAGTATAGTATATATTTGTGATATCTTATTTTTTTTTAAATGGTACATTCGATCTAAAAATAACCTTAATCTCACAGTAAAAAGATCTAAAATCACTCACCACCAGAAGATAACAATTTATCAATAAACTCCACCTTCAATGTCGATATTAAATGGTGTTTTTCCGCTTTATCTAATATAAGGAGTGAGAAGACCAGGTCCAACCAAGAAGATGCTTTCACCAATTCATCCTCTTTTAACATTAGTGCTGCCTGAAAATTATATATATATATATATATATAATTTTTACCTTCCGTATATACGAGATAGCCAGATAGGTACCCCACCTAGTATTAAAGAGTTAAAACACTCTGTTCCCCACACAGCAACCTATTTTCAAGGTATTAGGTTTAATTTTGAGTGGCGGAACTCAACGGCAATTTTTATATTCTTAAATCAATATAATGACAGATTTAGAGAAAGTATATAATTTGGAGAATTGAACTAGTTGTCAACATGCCTGTTCTTATCACTGTTCCAATTGACCTTCTTAATGAAAAAGAAAAGCTTTGAAAATATTTACTATATTGTAGATAAAAATAAGAATTGAGTATAAAGGGATAGACTGTAGGTTCAAATGTAGATTTTTTTAAATAACTTAAAGTTAATTATTATAACTAGAAAAATCAGATAAAAATGTTTGCTTTCTAGCAAGTCACATATTAAAATTGACTAATGTTATACAATAGATACATAAAAATACATAAATTCAAAGATATAAGAGGAAATGAGAGGTATTCAGAGATGATTGTGTTTGGCACAATGTTCTCTCAGGCTTCGCTGCTAGGTAATACAATGTTAAGCTAAGTTAAGGCTATTACATCATGTAATATTATTTCAATTAATATTTCCTTTCCTATTTCTTTACATATAGGTATATGTATTTGAACAAAAACAATAACAAAATACATACCTCCAACAAATAGTCAGCTTGTACAGGCAAATAATCAACCGTAGCCAAAGTAATAACTGCTGAAGCTATATCACTAGGTCTACAAACATCTCTATGTGAACTAATCCATTCTATGAGAGATGATAGGACTGCTTCGTTCCTGTATTTAAGAAGACCTAGGGACACTAGAATTGAATTCACTACTGCTGGCTTATCTTTGTTTGATGGTAGATTGTTTATGACATCACTGAAAAGAATATTTTCATTAAATAAATCAACATCAAAAAAATAAATCAAACCAATTTTATTTAATTAAGCCGTAACAAGCATTTTTGAGCTCTCAAATACATAAAAACATCAGTTATGTCGGTCATACAGGAAGTTACAACTGACTTACAAAGCAATTCTGCTGAAAAAAGGCAAAAAACTCAAACTACAACAATATTGTTTAATAATAATATACATATAAATATAATGGCCAAATCTAAGCTATCTCTTTCATCTCAGTTGAGGCAATGTTTATTTTTAAATTATTATCTTTTCCCCAGTTTGTTCTTAGCTCTACATTAATTAATGCATTCTATTAAATACAATAAAAAATCCCTCATATAGCAGGGTAGGTAGATTTTCTCAATGCTTTGCAAAAAACATATCATACCTTGATATCCTATCCAATAACACTGGGTCAGGAAAATTCAATGCCGCCATAGAAAATAGTAAGTCTGCTGATTTCTTCAAGTCAAGGACTTCTGGCTGTTTTGTTATGTTGAATGATAGGGCGCGTAGTAAAGGAGTGCTACGACGACCTTTTTGCTGGAGGGCCTTCATTACCTATTAGATGGAAAATAATATATACAATATACATAAATAAATAAATTAGATCATTGTGACATTAATCATGTAAGTAATAGAAAACTCCTGTTCGTAATTCAAAATAGCATTAAAAGAAATTAGCAGTATTCCCTTTTGATACTTTACTAGAGACCGTCAGTATATAAGTTCTGTACAACAATTTTGAAACAAGATTTAGACCCTTTATATGTTACTGTATTCTAACAAATTAAAATATATTCAACTGTATTTATAATAACAGTGAACAATTTATATTTAAAAAGTTATTAAAAAATAACTACTTAATCTAGTTTAATTGCTTTTGTATACATACCTTGATCATTTGTGTCAGTGATAAATTAGCTATCAATCTTGCAGCTTCATCATCTCCTGTGATACCCAACACTGTACCTAAGTCTTCTGCCATAGTCAAAGAACTCATAGCATGGTTAGCAGGACTCTTACCCAAAATGCGGCAAAGTTTTAAAAACCTGGGATCCTTTTCAAAATCTGATATTTTAACTTTATTACTACTCGACCATTCTGATAGTATTGATACTATCTGTAAAGAAAAAAATGTTTTAATTTTTTAACGGTATATTAGTCATTGGGAAAATCCAATTAAGTCTGATTTGTTGTGGGAATGATCCTCACTAAGAGATCTCTCTCTAAAATCGCAATTATATACATTTTCTTACTGTAGCAAAAGAAGGCATAGTGTTGAGTCCTGCCATTCAACATGAAATGTCTTGAATTCAGACTTTATGCTGAGAATGGAGGCTCTTGACACTAGGTTATATCTGTATGTATCTTGTATGCAGGATATACCATACGGCTCCCCTGAGTGGGAAACAAACTCACATCTGCCGCACATAAAGCCAGCTGTGATGCTGTGACATGGCAACTACTACTACTATTACATTATAATAATACTAATATTTATATATCTTTAATTTACCTTTAATGCATGCCTCCTGGATACAATGGGATTTTCAGCTACAACTAATAAACTATTAACATCATTAGCTTTCAGTATTTGACTGTCTAGGATCTGAGTTCGGCTCTGTTTTATAGATTTATGACTGATTTTCTTTTTGTATTCCTCATCTGGAGTATTTAAAGATGCAAATGCTGCAGCCACCAAATCTTAAAAAATATTATATATAAGAGAAATCACAAATCTAATATATCATTTCAGTACTAATGTAGGTTTATGTGATGCTCCATGTCACTTACATATTACATAATCAATCAATTAATTAAACAAATAACATGGAGTTAGCAACTAAACACCCTTACTTATTATGTACTTACTTGAACTTTCTTTTAAGCCTGACGCAGTAGCTTCGACATTTTTATCAGTAATGTTCCTTGATGAATCAACTTTATCAGATTTAAACACTGTTACGCTAGGAGCTGAATATTTTCTTAAGGTATTTCGTGATCCTAACCTCCAAATTACTACACCGCTAAATTTCAACATCTTAAACAAAAAGAGATGATATTATCGACCAACAAAGAAACTGTTCATGAAATTTCCAATAAATTTAGGACATTTTTTCCTGTAAATAATGTAAAAACCACTTAAATAACTCAAAATTTGCCTTCTTACATCACGACTAAATGTTTTAATCTATGACATTGTTATTATAATACATATAACATCATAACTAAGTAATATGATAGTACCTTGTAGTTTTGTATTTATATTAATTATTAGAAATAAATATTTCTAAATACATTTGATCTATATACTAAATCAAAATTTTTATAAACTTGACAGATTTACCAAGGCCTTAAGTCAGAGCAAAAACAAAACGAAATTTTTAAATAGTAATACATTTTGAAAATAAAATATGTATATGTATCTTTTGTATTCTTTTCTACAAAATAAAAAGATTACATTATACATTGTTACATTTATTTTTATTTTTAAATAATAAAAAAATATATTTTAATTTTAGTTTCTTTCAGTTACCGTAACGTATGTTACAAGTACTTGAAACGTTTAATTCTTTGATGTTGGCACTTGACAATTTTTTTTTATTATCCTTTGCAGAGCTAAGTCAAACCTTAACTTAAATTTTATCTGTGCTCCCGAAAGAAATTGCAAGCGGTCGTAGGTGGGAGATTTGTTGTGATTTTTTAAATTATTCAATGATTTAGACAAAATAAAAGTGAAATTAATCTAATTATTCATAAAATGGTAAGTATTCTTTGTTCTATACAAAAAAAATATAACATTTCACTAGTAATATGTCAAACAAAAACATTTTAAGTGCTGCTGCTGTTAAATTTTTAACGAAGTTTTAACAAACTTCTTCTATAAAATGCGATTGAACGTTTGATAAAACTTAGGCAATATTAATACATTCTTACAAGGTTATTCTTTAATAAATTGTTATGTAAAATTATAATTGTTAAGCGGCTATAGCTATATAAAATAAGAATCTACCTGCATCTTATTGATAAATCATTCTCGTTACTGCAAGACCATAAGGATCTTATCTATTCTCTTTTGCGTTATTACGAATATCGTCATGTTTGTAACTCTATTCTATAAATAGAATCTAAAAGTATCCTTGAAATCAAATACCAGAGGAAAAAGTAAAAAAAAAGAAGTTAATTTGTTAGTAAAAAACAACACCCGGCTTATATGTCATAAACGTTTTGAATTCATTTTATATTAAATATTTCCTTAAATATATTGTATGGATCAAATTAAAAAGAAAATGTTATATTGCATATGATTTAAAAAATTCTATGCTATACTAACTTTTTTCTATTTGAATTATTATTTCCTTAGATTAATGTTCTCAACAAAACAAACTCTTCAATGTTATAATATTAGTATAAGCACAGTAACACTCACTTCACCTCTCCAAGCTCCTCCCAACACCGACATCAAATTCAAAATGATTCTACTAGCGGTTTCCTCGAAGTACATTCTAGAAATTAATCGGTGTTAGTTGTAGACAGATTGAGATGTTTAGCATCTAAAGAGAGATTTGGTGTATATCTCTCATTCCTAATTCTAATGTGTAAAAACTTTACCTAATGGCTCTAAACTTTTAGTTTCAAATAGAATTTCTCAAGACTGTGTCTATATAACTACTCTGTATAACTATAACTAACTTCATGCTTTATCCCTACCGGGGTAGTCAGAGAGAACAGAGCGCCAAAGGCTACAGTCTCTACATACCTCTTTCGCCTCATCCACTGTTATCACAACCTGTTCATACATGCCCTCCAGGGGGTCCTCATGCTTTTTACGTGACCTTCTTCCAGTATCTTTGATTATGCGTTTTCGAAGTTCAACCGAGGTCTCCCCCTACCTCTCTTACCGCTCACTTTTCCATCATAAATCTTTTTTGCCATTTTTTCATTGTTCATTCGTTCGATGTGTCCAAACCAGCTGAGCATGTTCTTCTTCATTCTCACAGTGACATCCTCGCTAGTACCTGCCATTCTGTGTACCTCTTCATTGCAGATTCGATCAGCTAAGCTGACTCTGCATATCTGAAGAGAACGCACCTCCAAGGCATTCATCTTTCTTTCATTCTTCTTCTGGATATTACTCACGTTTGGCTACCGTATAACAGTGTCAGTACCAAAACGTATCCATCTCGTATCTACCATCTCTACTGAACATACTTCCCAAGTATACCACTTCATTCATTTGTTCTAATATCTTACCCTTTACACTGACCTTGCAGTCCGTCCTTTCTTCATCTCTTTCCAGATGTGAAATTTTTAAACCAGTTAAAATTGTAACCTATATTTAGTACCATTGTATTGTAACATATATTGGAGTCATATTAACTACTAGGTAGCTTAATCACTTAGTTCCAAAGCTAGTATGTACATAATTTTTCATATAATATTTCTAATTTTAGTGGTTAGTTAATAAATCAATTTAAGCAAACACCCCTAATGACAAATTTATCATATTAAAGAAACTTCCTATCTTAAAATATTTTCTGTTTTTAGTGTTTTCAATATATAAAAATAAAGAGAGAGAGAGAGAATATTAATTATTCAATATTTGCTTAGTTTAGGAATTTAAGACACTAAAGGTGAAGTTTTTTTAAAACAAATCTTATTGGATTAACACCTTCATAAAAGGTAAAATGTAATCCAATTGTCCTTACTACAATTGAATTACTGAGTTTTGCTTGTTTTCATTTATGTTAAAAAGTTTTTTAAAAACTATTCTATGAATTATAATTTTTTTTTTTACCCTTAATAAAAGAATACTAAATTATAAATCTGCAAAGTTGGTTTTGTTGAGTGCATTTATATCAGGAAAAAATTAAAAAAAATGTTTTGACTCATGTTGTCCATATATCAAGATTGTACAGTGTACATGTCATACAACATTTTAGGTTATTTCTAAGCAAAATGTAAGGATTGTATCAATTGCCACTCACATTGAAAGCAGAAGATACTCTGGCTTGCCAGCCCTAAAATTGTTTTTGCAATATACATTCAAATTTTATTATTACTCTCCTGACATTGGAACCCACAACCACGGAGTGCAATCTTACACGGCCGTTCTGCGCCCAAAATTTTTTTTTTAATTATGTAACGTAATATATAAAACTAAAAAATAATCTTATCATCATTCCTTTCATCTTCATCAACGAAAACATTTAATTAGTCACGCCGCATCGGTTTCCTAGCAACGGAAATACATTTTTCTTACAATTTTAGTTTATTTTCGTATCTCCTTCACGTATGGTGTTGAAACAATGTTTAGATTATTATAAGATATTAAGTAACAAAAAATACTATTATAAACAATTAGCATTTTCCTGTCGTAGCGTGGAATAGAATTATAATAAGTATTGATAATTGCTATATTTACCATTATGGTAGTAAGCTTTACTTATGTACATCGAGGTTTTTTTATGTGCCATTATATACTATACTATAAATATATATAATATGTTACAGTTTTTCATTTTTAAGAATATTTTTTGACCTGGCCATTGGGTATGTCTCGACAACTGAGGGGAATATCTTAACATTATAAGAACCGAGTATCTTAACATCAGGTCCTCATCTGTCTAAAGCCCCGCTAAAGGCGAGATATAGCGTGAAGCTAAAGAAAAAAGGTGAACATATATCCCTCGCATAGAAGGGCGGGCAGAGGAAACCCGCGTGTGTTAAGACACTTAGTTCCCCATTATGGCAATTCTGTTCCTCACTTTCTGCAAAATTTTTGCGTATTGCGTGTTAAGTGGCGGAAACCAACGCTGCGCTTTCGCGAGGAAATGGAGTTATTAAATGGAAATATTAAATACATAAACATAATATAATCGAAAAAAAATTGTGTATATAGGTCAATAATAATTGAAATTGCCACAAGTCTCGATTAATAAGACTACGTACTTAAAATACATATTTTGTAAATGAAAAATATATAGTATAGTACTGTCTTATTACTAGAGCTCTCTCTCGCCTTCGACGTTAGTAATATATTTTATTTTGCTGTGGAACATGTTGAGACGTATATTTTTTATAAGATCATAAAGAATATTAAATTGCCTACAATTTAACGGTAGCATTAGCATGTATAATAAATATACTACGTATGTACGTTACATACAATGATATAATTTAATCTATTATAATATTATAAAGTCGAACAGACTGTTTGGTTAAACACAATAATCTCGAAAACCACTGATTTGAATTGAAAAAATCTTCGTGTTGTATTATCCAAATTTTGAGAAAGGCAGTCAGAGTTACCTCAGCAACAACTCTTCCTTATTTCCATGTGATAACGCGGACGAAGCCGTACGTAAAAACTATATATAAATTTGTTTAGTAAAATACGTTTTAAGAGAAAAGAGAATGGATTCACGAAACAACGCTATAAAACCTAAATAAAAAGACATTATCTCAGGAAATTATCGGTATTTCTGTAACTTTCACCTAATAGCTCTAGAATTTGAAAGATTTTCTACAATGTCATTGCTAAGTAATTTATCATACTATGTTTAGAAAATCGATAAGGCTGAGGAAGGTTATCAACTGATTTAGTCGATATAAAAAATTTAAACGATGCTTAATACTATTGCTGAAGCCGCCGTGGCGCAGCGGCTTTACCTGTGGCTGTAAATGTAACGGTTGTGCGTTTGATTCCCATGCGGGGGAATGAATTATTTTCTCGCTATGGTAATAAGACAAATCGCGGCTTTGAGTGCCATCACACAAGAAGGTGTCTTGAAAATTAAGGGGAAATGGGAGAATTGGTCACTTTTGTCTACACCGTTAAGCATTAAGCTCGTTTTTATAATGATCTGTGGCGGGGATATCTCTAGGTTCTTAACCTGTACGTAACGTGAATATATAAATATATCCTTAAGCAGAATTAAAGTATAATGCTAAAAATGATATAAAAACCAATGAGTTTCTTACGCCGGTTCTTCTCAGGTCTGTGGCAGTAATATTTATGAACTGCTGGTAAATTATTTGACATAAAAAAAGAAAGCATTTAACTTTGACTTTAATTCTATATTATGGAGATGTTTGTTTGTTGATTGTATACTTATATTTTTTTTCATCACCAGGCGGGGGCAGATGGCGTTGGTGCGACTTGAGTCGGCCCCGCTCCGCGCCCCCTCCCAAGGAAATAGGTAAAATAATATTAATAAACTTTTATTATAAATACTATGTATATCATCAAGTGTAGGTTCTATTTTTTGCTGCTAATGGCGTCTATTAAGCGGTTTTTTAATGAGTATAAAAAAAACGCTAATTGTAATTGATAATAATAAAAAGAAATCTCTTCCTTTATTTCCAATTATGCCATACCGTAATATATAATAATTATATTTAAATTTCTTTTTCCTGGTCCGGATAAAAAAGTGTAGCGTTGGGTAACTTCGCCCAACACCCATTTGAAATATTCTGGTTAATATCGAAGTAACTCGTCCCTTTGATATGAGACTCTTTTTCCCTTCCCTATTGGGAATATAAATCAAAAAATCATTTTTCGAGACATTAGATGACAGCCAGACCCTGTTTGTCAGTAGTGTTTATATATATTTTAGTCACATTTCAAAATATATTTACCTGTGCATTTCTGTTAGTAATTATGTACACTTAATTCATGATACGTTTAATTTTTTTTCGTAAAGTAAACCTCCATTTTGCAAAATAGCGATGAGCCGTCTGAGTGTGGATAAGCGGTTGAGCCATTACCCTCGCTAGCTTAGGTCTAGATTTATGTACAGCTTAGGGCTATATTTTATATTCTTATTCTGCTTTCTGTATGAAATTACCTCGAGGGATTTATCATATTATTTCCACCATGAACCGGATGGATACTCTATAGTTGATATTTTTTTTTTATAAAAATGAGTTGAGTTGCTGTTTAGTTGTATAGTTACGGGCTGGTTCACTTGTTGATATAGGTACAGGTTGTAGATTCCATTTCCGTTTGCGTGGACAATATACAATGTAAAATCCCAGCATTTCCCGTTTCCGTTAGAATTTTAGGAAACCTTCTCGTAGTGTTCCCCTGTAACCTCCAAAGAACCCAATAGATTTGTGTTCATAGTCTGTCAGTCAGTAACGAAAGAGGTTTGTCGCTTTTTAAGTTTTTTTTTAATATTATTCTTTCAAAACTGTTATTGGTATGTAATAATTAATAAACGTTAAAAATATATAACATTATATTTCTTTATGTATTCCCCGTTTACTTGGAAAACGAAAAAAATGTAAAACAGACAACCATTCTTCAATTTCCGCACATTTAGATATTATATTGTCGTGTCAAGTAGCGGAAACTATTGTGAACTCGCTCTTTCATATAGGTATATTAAATTTAATAAAGAAATATGTTTTAATATTTTAATTTTACTTAAAATATTAACTTTTTGCAGATTTTAAAAGTTATATAAATATATATATATTTAATACCTTATGAATATTTCATAACTTCACGCATCTTCTGCAACAAGTAATGTAGACAGATAAAACTTATTAAAACATTCTTTACGCCCAATTTAGAGACATTGCGTGCTAGGACCCAACACTATTGTTTAGTTTCACTCGATTGCGGAAATAGAAATATTTTGAATATAGAAATTCCCTAGAGTAGGAATCGAACCCACACACAAGCATCGAGCTTACAGTTACAAATAAATATAGTAGTAAAAATAAAAATTTTATCAATCTTTCAAACTTTCGCAAATTGAAACATACATTCATTATTTTCAACGCAATAAAATAAATTTTATTTACAGTTAGACCCATCTCGAGATTTCATATCACTGAAGGGCCAATGGATCACCAGACGACTTGCATTAAAAGGTTAGTACATACCAGAGTTTGGGCATTTTTAATTGCAATTATGGATATTATTAAATAAGCTTTACGCTGTATCCCGCACACAGCAGGGTAGGCAGAGAGAAACTAGTGTTAAGACACTCCGTTCCCCACTTTCCGCCGAGTTCTGGAGGTATTGCGTGTTAAGTGGCGGAACTCAACGCCGCGATTTGCCTCGACACCAAAGCGAAGAAATAAAAATATTAATGAAAATAAATATTTCATTACCTCCAGTGGGGATTGAACCCACAACCAGTCGATTTTACAGTCACACTTTGCGCCTCTGCGCCACAACTGGCCACTATTGATATTATTTAATTGAAATTACAATTAAAATTACATACAGTACAAGTAAGAATTAATCATTTGTTTGTACGGTTATCACAATTAACATTTAATTGTGAATTTCACAAGAAAATATCCATTGTTCATATTTAATTATTAATTGCATTTTTTTAACGAAATAACATATTTAAAAGAAAATTTTAAAACAACAAACATGCAAAAGTTTTAGTAATATTCGTAGGACAATCTCGTGTAAGCAACTGTAAGGGTTGAGAATTTTAAATGTAAGACAGGCTAAGAAGTGTCCTTGTGACGGCATCTTAACATGTCACGTCCTCAGGAGCTTATTTTTGTCTAGGCTTAAATTTTTCTTTGTGTTTTGGTTGAATGTACAGAAAGTTGTAAAAATAGTATATGTTACTCTGAAAGGAGTAAGAGAAAATAAAATAGATGTTTTTAACATGTCATTAAATTAAATTAGCTTCACGCTGTATCCCGCACACAGCAGGGTAGGCAGAGGGAACCTAGTGTTAAGACACTCCGTTCCCCACTTTCTGCCGAATTCTGGAGGAATTGCGTGTTGAGTGGCAGAACTCAACGCCGCGCTTAACCTCGACACCAGAGCGAAGAAATGGAAATATAAATTTAAGTAAATATTTCATCTCGTCGAGTGGGGATCGAACCCACAACCAGTCGTTTTTGCAGTCACACCTCGTGGCGCTGCGCCACGACCGGCCTTATGTCATCTTAAAAAATATATCTTTTAAGTAGGTACAAAAAGCAGAGATATATGTCAAATTAAGAAATCGTTTTAATTAAATTTTACTACCACCGATCCACTTGCGGCTTCTCCCGCTAGAAATAGACAATTAACATACATTGAAAACTAAAATTTCGTTACATATTATATTCGATATATATTATTCAATAAAAAATATATTATGCCGCAATTTCGTCGAACTAAATTCTTATATATCTACCATTTACAAACAGCGATCAGTGACAATAATTTAATAATAACGTGTTTACCTAGATTAGTGATTCGCTTGCGGCTTCGCCCGTTTAAACTACACAATTATTTGTTTACTAATCTAAATTTCTGTCGTATTCATTAGGGAATAGAAAGGGAGGACATAGTGTTAAGACACTACTTTGTCGTTCCCCATACATAGTCCACATTTGGAGACATTGCTTATGGAGTGGTGGAACTCAATACCACAGTTTGTCTTGTATTAACAGAGTGAGAAAATGAAAATAATCAATCCCCAAAGTGGAAATGGAACCCACATACATCTCATTTACAGCCAGACTTTGCACACACTCATTTATTTAAATATATAGTAAACAACTTTTCCAAGTAATTGTAAATGCGCTTTCCTCTAGAGGCGTTGAAACAATTTGGTGAAAAACGCGATCGATGCATATTGTACCAGCCGAATGGGAATACATTCAGGCTGTGAAACGAGATGGTTTTATCAATTTCTTTTAAAGCTATATATTTACAGGTAATTTAAATAAATGAGTTTTGTGTCATATAAAATTATGTATCTGCTATTTATATTATTGTTCAGAATTAACATTGCAATGCCACATAAACTAACACTTAATGTATATAAGGAAAATACCTAAATATATACATAAATCCTGCTATCTATGGGATCCAGCGTGTAGCTAAAAATAAAAAAGAAATATAAAAGCGGCGTATAAAACAGACTCTTAACAATTATATATTCACTATTCTATATAATAGGAAATACCTAATTCCGCAGATTTTTTACTTTTCATTTACTCTATTCTGTCTTATCGTTTTAATTTTTTTCTTCTCGAGGCTGCGAAATCTTCTTTAATAAACCATGATATATAACAGGGTAGGCAGAGGGAACCTATTGTTAAGACACTTCCGTTCCTACTTTCCGCTGAGCATTGCATGTTGAGTGATAGAAGTCACAGCCGCTTTTTGCCTTGGTGCCAGTATTTTGGGAGGAAAGTAATAAAAATATTAATAAATAATACTTCATTAGCCCGAGTGGAGATCGAACCCACAACCGTCACGTTATAGTCACACGCTTGTACCCCTACGCCATGACGGCCTCAATGGTTTTTGGTAATTGACTAGATTTTTGTCGATCATTTTAATTTAACTTCCATTTCCATACGAGTATTTAATCTTATGATACAAAAGAATTTAGGGAAAAAGACCGGGTAAGGAGAGTAGACCAATAATGGCAATACAATCCAACCTTGCAATGGTAAATACTGATGTATATACATGTACGTATATGTTAACCAAATTGCTCTCTAGCAGTGGGTGCTTACGGCGCCTGTTAAAACCATTTTTGTATATATGTTGATTACAAATCCGTTATAAGTGGGTATGAGATGTGAGGACGTAAGATAGATTTCTTTTAGCGTCACGGTATATCCCGCATACAGAAAGCAGGATATTCTTTATATATTTTTTAGAAATTACATAAAATTAGGCTTTTTTGACTATATTATATAAGTATATACATTGACTATATTTAAATATTATAACTAATAAACAAAATTAACTTGTTGGTATGATAATTACAATTAATCGCCACTAAATCGAAAACAAAATACAAAGTAAAAATGTATAAACTTTTAGATTACGATTTTAGGTTAGCACAATTCAAGACTAACGTTTTGACTAATCTTTTGGACTTTTGTGGTACTTGATTATCACTTCGGGACTTCTATGGGTACATAATAAGTCTTGGTTTATGTCGATAATTTCTAAGGACTACGGTAGAACATGTCGAAAATATTCTCTCGGTGAATATGGGGAAGTTGGTTTATGTATATCTTCGATTAGTAGTATCTCTTCTGCCCCGAAGATTCTAACAGCCAAAGTGATTCGCTCCTGAGTGATTTACCAGGGCTTCACCTACATTAAGGTGTTTACACATTTCTGAATTGTTTTTAATGTAGGTGGTTTTTAATAAAGGAGTTACACACCTATACTGTTTGACTATACTCGGTAATTGTATGTTCAATTCTAATCCGGGGAATGATTTAAATTATTTTCATTTCCTTGCTCTATAATTTAAAGCAAAACAAGCCTTGCAAAGTTTGACACTAAGTGAAAGCGTGAGGCTATAAAATTAAACTTAAATTAATATTTAAAATCTTTATTGTTATGCTCAGTTAACAATCCACAAGTGGTTTCAAAGAATCGCAAGAGTGCCTGTACTCTGTAGTAAAGAGCGCTAGACTTCTGTGGGATATGTGAATAGGCTATTGTTTGTACAGACGTCCATATTGATTTATTAACCCTAGCATAAAGGGATAACGTGTATTTATTGATTTATCAGATATTTTATATGGTGGTGGAAAGAAAAATTGATTCAAAACTCAATGAGATACCGTAAACCCTAAATATATGACTTTTAGACTTGAGAATGTTATCAATATATGCTTCTATACTGATATTATGAAGCTAAAACGTTTGGTTGGGTGAACGCTTTAATCTCAAGAATTTTTTAATTTTTTTTTTGTGATTTAGATATAGTCCATATATAGAGGCAGGCCCAACTGTACTGCGGCCAGAATTATCTATATTGATATTTAGAATGAGACATGTCTCATACATTTCTTGCATAAACTATGTAAATAGCTTTGACTCTTACAAAAGGAAAACAAAGTGAATTGACACTAGTATTTTTATCTTCGCACAATGCTAAAGTCAAGATGAAAATATAGGTACACCTTTGCCTCTCAACGGGGGTAACTTACCCGTCGCCATAACAACCCAGAACGCAATACAGGGGAGGTGTAATCTAATATTGTAGCAATATGGAATCCCTCGGGTACCCTTCGGAGATTAACTTCAGGAATTTGGGATTAAGGTCTCTGAAGTAATAGAAATGTGTTCACAAGGATTAAAATAATTATGGAAATTATCTTTTCTTAAGATTGTATATGATACAATTTACAAAAATAAATCAGCATCACGCTATATCCCGCACACAGCAGTGTAGGCGGAGGGAACCTAGTGTTAAGACACTTCGTTCCCCACATTTCGCCGAGTTCTGGAGGCTTTGCATGTTGAGTGGCGGAAATCAACACCGCGCTTTGCCTCGACACCAGAGCATAAATATTTCATCTCCTCGAGTTGGGATCGAATCCACAACCAGTCGGTTTTACAGTCAATCTTTCTGCGCCACGACTGGCCTCATTATATAAATAAATTAATATATTTTTAATAATCTTTTTTTTGTTTCACGAATCTTTTTCATTATGCCAAATATTCATAATAAAAAAGATGCAAGCTGCCTAGTGAAATTCTGCTCATTTAATTCATTCAAAGACATTTACTTAAAATCGACACTATAGTTCTAGCCGACCAAGCTTTTTGCAACCACTATATTGCTTATATTATATTTTATTTTAGTAAAATAAATACACTTTTGACTATATGTTACTGAATATGTAAGTGGCCCACAGGAGCTCAATATTATTTTACACCCAAAGTCTATTAACATAGGAAACCCTAGCAATTACATAAAACCACCCCTAAATTGACAAAATAAGTGGCGAGAATTACACTCTCCGGTATAGGTACAGTATATAGTTGTAATCGTGTCACGTGGCCGAGGGTCCTTGAGGGCACCTTTAGAACTTGATCCCCATCTACGCATGCTGGTGTCGGCTTACTAACAAAATTAATTGATTTAATTGTAATTTAAATTGACAATATTGATATTTGTTGAATGAAAGTAATGATGTGTGGTATAAATATATAAATATTTTTTCGGCGTTGAGTTCCGCCATTCACATTCATTCCTTTTCACAGTTGTAAAAAATGAGTATAGCTTGAACTACCTATTAGTGGTGGTTATTTATAACATTACCTTCTCAATGACACTTTTTTCTAATAAATATCAAAATCTAAAACTTGTACAGCGTTAAAATATTAAGTTTAATTATCTTAGTATTATATTGAAAATTATGTAATGCTTTTTACATTTTTTTAAAGTGTACTCCACACTAAGGATTAAAGATACTTTTTAGAACCGTCCTTCGACAGTTTCCAAGAGGCGCGGGTTCAAATCCCGTTGCGTTCAAAGTTTTATGTTTTTTTTTAAAGTATTATGTAATACTGTTACAACCATAAAGCGTATCGTATTATTCCGATCGATGGTTCACGTTGCAGGACTATGTATATTGTATACTCTATAGGTCAATTCACGTGTGAGAGGTGTCGCTGTCGCGCACACTGCTTATCCGACCGTTGTTAGCGTGACTGCCCGCTGCTTTGAACATGCTTTAAATGTTGATATTATTTATGGATTTATTAATTATTTTTAATACGACTATTTTGGTGCAATGAAATACAGCTTGATTGTAGATTATACTATGATTGCAGATTCGATTATCATTTCATTGCTCTAATAAGAATAACGCGGCGTTGAGTTCTGCAATTCACATGGAATGTTTCGGATTCCGTTGAAAAGTTGAAAACGAAGTGCCTTGACTAAGTTCTTACTTACTTAGTCACACACTACACACGACACCTCTGACTTTAGTTGGTGAGATAAATAAGCGATATAATTCTTCCAGAGCCATTTATATAAAGATATAGTTCACACTTTATCTTTTAAATACAAAATTAAAACTTAATCTATTATTTACTATATAGATACACAAATCACCAATTACAATAAAAAGAACGCGAAGCCAGTGCTTCCGTTTCATTTATAAAAGTTCCTTTTCAGGAATATCGTGAAGGGAAAGAAGAACTGACTAATTAAAGTTTTCGTGGCGCGGAGTGGAGTGCTTTGAAGTCTATCTGAAAATTTAACGAGTCGATAACTGTCTGATGAGCTTTCCGATCAAAGTTGCTGCTAGTCTCAACTTTTTTACTGTTATGTTTTTTTATGTTCTGTCATTGTCGGTTTTGAAATTGAAAGTTATTTGTGTTTCACCTTGTTTGTAGGTAGGCGGAGAAAATTTTGTGTATACACTTAATCCCTCTACCTCATCGCTTTACGCCTTATTGTCTCCAACATTACGTGCTATGTGGAGGAACTAATGCGCTGATGGCCACCTGATGCCATGACTATGATGGCCTAAAAAAATATTAAATTTAATTCGATTTTCATAAAAATTTAAAACGGACGGAATTTTATATTGATTATTTTATACATAAAAAATGCATTGTTTCTGGCTAGACGAAGTGGAAGACAAAGTCTTTTAAAGTGAAGAATCGAGTGGTCTGAGCATTGTCTATTCTATCTACAATTGGCGAGAAATGTGTAAAGGATAAAGTTATCCCAATCAACGTAAATAATATTATTAGTGAGACTGTAGCGACGCAGGTATACAAGCGTGCGACTGTAAACGCCATAGTTGCGGGTTCGATTTCCAGTCAGAGGAATGATGTATTTAATATTTACATATCCTCGTCCTGTTAACGAGGCAGCACCGAGTTCCGTTACTCAACACGCAATATCTCAAAAATTGAGAATAGAATGTCTTAACACTAGGTTCCCAGATTCCATCTGGTCACTCTGCCATGTGCGGGATACAGCGTGAAGCTAAAAAAGTCTCGTTGTAAACTTTGTCAATACATAGGTTTTTAATTACTTATACCTACATCTTAGTTCCCGTGGTCAAAATTGGAAAGAGTCAAAACTGTGTGAGACGCATGACGCGTTATAAGTGCTCGAGGTTCTTTGTTCGCAGGTGCAATGTGTTATAGTAAAACGAGTTACGCGATGTAATCTATCTATATTATAGTCTTCCTCGAAAAATTAACAGAAAAAGATTCGAATTAAAAAAAATCCTGAGATTAGCGCGTTCAACCAAAGAAATTCTTGAGTTTTCTCTATATGTAACAAAACAGTAAAAATACATTTAATCATTTTGGCTGAAATGGATATAGGGACACTTAAAAAAAATAATACAAAAATATATTTTTTACATTTCTTGTATATAATATAATATTCATAGTAATTTAAAATATAGCACACACCTCTCACAAATATGATATACTTCCGCGCTAATATTTTCAATCGATTTGTATTCTTTATACACAATATCCTCAAGAGTACGTGCCTCGAATCTATACTTAGACAGTGACTTATAAGGTTACACTAGTATTCGCGAATGGGTTTGCGTGCAATTTTATAGAGTGTAGTCTAGACCAATAAAGAAATGGCGGATAACTTAATACTTTTGTAAATTATTATATTGTTAGCGAACTCGTGTAAAAGAGGGTTCAGTGAAAAAGACTATAAAAGCAGTGGAATTGTGTCAATCAGGGGCAGTTGCTTGTAGGAAACTGGTGTGAAGTATTGTTATTAGGTGATATATATCACTTATTGCAATTACATAGTATCACTTTGAGGCCAGTCGTGGCGCAGCGGCACGAGGCGTGACTGTAAAACCGACTGGTTGTGGTTCGATCCCCACTCGAAGAGATGAAATATTTACTTCAATTTATATTTCCAATTTCTTCGCTCTGGTGTCGAGGTTAAGCGCGGCGTTGGGTTCTGCAACTCAACACTCAATGCCTCCAGAATTTGGCAGAAACTGGGGAACGGAGTGTCTTAACACTAGGTTCTCTCTGCCTACCCTGCTGTGTGCGGGATACAGCGTGAAGCTGATTTAATTTAATTAAATTTACTTTCCAAATAGTTTAGAAACATATACAAGATGAATATTTTTATCGTGTCTTTTAAAACGTTAACCGCTTCCGATTTCTAACAATATCTTATTTGTTGTAAAAATGATAGAATAGATAGTTTCGTAGTGATATCTATACCTGTGATGTTCAATCGCCAGGGAGAATCTGATCAAGCGTAAAGTTCTTTTCTCTGCACAAAATATTAATTTCCACCACTTGGGTGAAGCATCAATATTTTAAATATTTATATTCCCTCGTGCGAATTTGTTCTCGTGTGGAAACACTATTGTTGTTGTTATTTACTGAACTAAATAAACATTATTTTTTTTTGCAATATTTTCCATAATTATAAAACAGGAACAAAAAAAAACGAACGATCCAAGTTCTATAAAATAAAAAATAAAACCTCCACCCCATGATTTGAACTCACTACCCTCTAACAATCTTACTAACCACTTATTGTCATACAACCCCATTGTGACTTATGTACATCATCAGCCCAAAGACGTCATCTGTAATCTTTCTACCATGTGTCTTGACGTATATCTGTACGTGATTTTGCTTCTAAATTGTGTAATAAGGCAATAGACGGATCTACGCTACATTTTAGTACTAAGTACAGTACGTTCAACGAGTCGTGGTCACCCTGAAGGTTTTATGAACTCTCGCGCATTGTTCACTCGGGAAAAAAAATAAAAAGGAAGAACAAGCCCAAAATCAAATCTGGGGAGTCATTTACAGCCAATTTCTTCAGGGCGGCCACGACTTGTTGACCATACTGCATTTAGTGGGATTTGGTAGTCCAAATTTATATCTATACAATGATGAATTGCAATTGATATTAGATTTGAAAGTTTCAAAAATTTAATTTTCAAGTATAAATTCAATTTCTTTACCATAGATACGTCCAATAAGAAAAGTATATAAGTAGCTATAATTAATTTAAATATTACATATTATACTATTTAACAAAATGGGAAGCGTGTGAGGAGCGAAGTGTCTTAGCAATAGGTTCCCTCTACCCTACTGTGTGATACAGCGTGAAGCTAAAAAAAATTACAAAAAATCTCAATTTGAATCAAAACTTCCTGGAGGTAGCACCCTAAACAAAACTTTTTAATTTTATATTAGCATAGCACATTAGTATAACATAGCATAACAGTCGGTTTTTCCTTAATCTTTTTAGCACAACTGCCTTCGTTAGAAATCAGAGAGGCTAGGATTTATTCTGAGAGTAGTTACTAAGTTCAATGTTAACTGGCAATTGAAAAGTTCTAATGTAAATAAAACTGCACTGAATTGGAACAAAGAAATACAAAAAAAAATAATAAATATACATATTTATAGTATAATAATTAAATAGAATCTTCTAACGGGGAGCGGAGTGTCTTAACACTAGGTCCCCTCTGCCTCCCCTGCTGTGTGCGGGATACAGCGTGAAGCTGATTTGATTTGATATATTTTGGCTACCGCCAGCATAGCGTAGCGTAGTCATAGCGTCGAGGCTGTCTAGGCGAAAGTTGTAGGTTCGATTAACACTCAGATGAATTAATTATTTTCATATTTTGCTCTGGTAACAAGACAAACCTCTGCGTTGAATCCCGCCACTCAACACGCAATGTCTCGAAAATTTATCTATGGAACATGGATAAATTTTCGAGACATTCTATATTATATTATATGCGGGATACAACGTGAAGCTAAAAAAACCAATACACGTTTGCCAACAACTAAGAAATCTGGCTTATAGATTAGATAAAAGCAAGGAAGGTCAATAGCAGAATGAGAGTAGTAGATGAGCCAACACTGCATCGTATCGATTCAGTCGTATGTCGTCCGCCGCCCACGTGGCGTCTGCAGCGAGGCTAATGCAGGCTTTGCTTTTATTTTACTCAATTTTGCACTACTTCCTTACTCTATTGTAACTATGGAAAATACTGTTTAAAAAAAAATATATCGCTGTGGTGTAGTGGAACCTGTACTCGTATAGTATGATTGTTGTGGATTCATATACCACTCGGGGAAGGCCTATCCTTAAATAGATTTATTTCCAATGTGTCTTCAGTTGTTTTTGATATTGATGTTTTTAAAATATACTTATTAAGTTTTTCATTTAATTATGAAATAGTAAAGCTCAGCGCGGACTAAATATATTATTTTCAACGTCATACACATAAAAATAAATGATCGTCATATTGGGTTTTTCAGAGATAGACCTTGACGGTAGCAGAACACAGCTATCATATAAAATAATAAATGAACGATATAAAAGAAAGGTTATCGCTAATATTGTTATTCATAACAGCTGTATGCGGGATTCTTAAATTGACGTATAACAAAGTGCTTCTAAATGAAAGCCGCCCGGTACCAGACCGCCATATAAAACAACGCCCTCTATCGCTAATACACCCATTCAACACGGCGGCCTTACCTCATCCCTTAATTTTCACGCTGAAACGTGTAACAAACAATAATCTACTTTATTCCCTGTACACAAAGATTATTTTAATGAGCTGATCCCGTCATATACCGTTCTAGCGTCGAGCCAAAATCGATTGGCGGGCGTCACTGCGACAATGGAAACAGTGCCGTATATTGCAGGTAGGAAGAAGGATTTCGTTTGGGCGGCATGCGCGAGCACGCAGCCTCCCCCGGGGTAGCGTTCGATCCTGCCAGTCGCCTCGCCGGCGTGGCCCGGACGCGTCCCCGGAACAAAAATCGAAATAAAACCTACTGTACACAAAAATCCACACTTCCCTTCTTTTTATGAAGGAAACGTGCTGGTGTAACACAATAAGAAAGATAATTTCGCGTTATTAGCTCTGTGTTAACTACGTTGAGACGATTCTTTTGTATTTTTTACATTATTTTCTTTCATAAAAGTTGAGTTCGAGCTTTGCGTGTAACTGTGACAGTGATAAGTGTATTTTTTGTATTGAAGTTTTTCATGTTTTCCTTCTAAGCAGTGAGTTTTCGCGAAAAATCCACGTTTCGTGCAGCTTAGTATTTTGAGCTTAGTTATTTCAGGAAATTTTTTGGACCGTTTCGAGGTATTTTGGTTATTTTGATGTGTTGGGTATGACCGTGTGGCTTGTAGTTAGGACCGCAAATTGAACGCTTGTTTTCGTCTTTGTAAGACAAAAGGCTTAAAACTGCGGTGTTTTTTACAATCTGCAGTATTGTGTGCAATAATGAATGCGACACCGATATACGGGTTAAGTGAAATGTTTAAAAATTGAAGAATATTATACTCGTTAGTTGCTTAAAATGTGTGAATAATAGAAATATATAAAGTAGCTATTTAAAGTAACTCTAAATAAACAATAAAATTAAATATTAAAATATAATTAAATGATAAAATTAAAATATAAATAAATCTGTTTTACGCTGTATGCCGTACATCAGAGTAAGCAGAGGGAACCTAGTGTGAAGACTCCTCCACTTTCCACCGAATTTTTAGAGGTGTTGTGTGTCAAGTGGCAAAACTTAACGCCGTGCCAGAGCGAAGAAATGTAATATTAATGAATAATATACATTCCCTTGGAGTGGGGATCGAACCAACAACTGTCGCGTTACAGTCACAGCTGTTTTGATATTACTTGTTATTAATATTCTATAAACACAATTATTTTCAGTTTAAACTAGTCGAAGTTAAAAATGAAAGTGACAATATTGATTAAATGTGGCGTGACAGTTTAAACTTTATTACTGAATCTAGATTAATTTGGATTGTATTACGCTTGATTACCGTAGTGATTAGTAGACCCGATAAACGTTATAGCGGCCTAGCTTTCCCTTTTTTAAGGCTATAGCAAATAAAAATGGAAACGTGACAGGTTGTGGGTTCGATTCCCACTCGAGGAAATAAACTATTTAATATTTTTATTTTCTCGCACTGATGACGAGGCAAAGGGCGGCGTTGAGTTTTTCCCCACTCAACACGCTTCAAAATTTAGGGAAGGTGAAAAATGGAAATGTCTTAACGGATGTTATCACTGTGTTTACTTACTGGATTTCCAGATTCACTCTTGTTTACCTTATTATGTGCGGGATACAGCGTGAAGCTAAAAAAAAACTAACATTAGTTAATATAAACTATTATGTATCAAAAAAAAAAAATTAAATTAGCTTCACGCTATATCCCGCACACAGCAGGGTAGGCAGAGGGAACCTAGTGTTAAGACACTCCGTTCCCCACTTTCTGCCGAATTCTGGAGGCATTGCGTGTTGAGTGGCAGAACTCAACGCCGCGCTTAACCTCGACACCAGAGCGAAGAAATGGAAATATAAATTTAAGTAAATATTTCATCTCCTCGAGTGGGGATCGAACCCACAACCAGTCGGTTTTGCAGTCACACCTCGTGCCGCTGCGCCACGACCGGCCTCTATCAATTAACAATTTTGACTAAGTATATAATATATAGTCAAAATTGTTAATTTCAACTTTCAAAATGTAAATAAACACCAAAATAAATCATAATAAGGCATCGTTTCTCATAAATTTTCATAAGACAAATTTTTGAAAGTATGATGTAAGCCAATTAATATAGCAATAAATTAGAATAGTATGACATCAGAGTAATAAAACCTGTCAACACTATGTGGATCGGGCCAATAGAGATTGATTGTTATGCACCCTTACTCGTGTTACTATTAATAACATAGCGGGCGTATCCTTAGTTTCTCACGACACATATAAAAAATTAACATAACACCTAGTTTTAACTGTTGAGTTAAAATTTAACTTGATCACTAAATCGAGTTTAATTTTTAACTCGATAGTTTAATTTAGGAGTTCTAAGTTTATTTAGAAATTGCAAAATATGCGCGATGTTAATACGTTTAATTTGTTCATTGCGCATGTCGTATATTACATAATATGACACTGGATATATCTAAGGAACTTTTTAAATTTTATATTAGTTGTTAGTTTCATATCTTAGCTTTTAAATTATAAAGAATCTTGTTGTATTGACGATATATACAAAAAATATAATTTTATAATGTGTAAGGCACCGTAGGCAGCCATTTCGGTTTACTTCAGAGGTAGCTTCACGCTTGTTTCCGTGTAGATAGGTAAGTTGATGGAAAGCCAAAGTTACGTATAGAATCACTTTTTTACAAATAAATATTTCACTCCCAAAATATCTTCGCCACGAAATGATTACATAATAAGGACATTTAATATACTAAAAAATCTATCATATTATGTAATTATATTATTACATAAAATAAAATAGTGAACAAAATATTTTGCGAAAATTTCAATATTAAAAACATATTTTCTTATGTTTGTTTATTTTTTGTTATATTTCTATAAATAATAGTTAGTAAAAAAAATTTCGTTACTGAGTGACTGACAGACAATGCATAACCGGAACTTCGATGTGTAGATGCACTGAGAGAGGATTTCTCTAAATGGTTACGGAAATGGAAAAAAACGGGATTGTACGTTTTATAGTTCACGCAATTGAAATTGTGAGCGGGCACTAGTACTACTAATCTCTATATATAATAAGACAGTAAAAATATTTTGTCTGTACATTTAGTAATTTTGACTGAAATGGATAGAGGGACACTTAAAAAGAATAATAGAAAACAAAAAGATTATTTTTGAATTTCTTGTCTGTCTGTCTGTCTGTCTGTCTGTCTGTCTGTCTGTCTGTCTGTCGACATATTTCTGTCCGCATTTTTCTCTGAAAGTACTGAACCGATTTACTTGAAAATTTCACCAATTGCTTTGTTTTAACTCAACTTGAGTACTAAAGTTTAGTTCATCAAAATCGGTTCATTAAAAAAAAAGTTATCGTCATTTGAATGAACTCAAGGCATTACTTTGCCTGCGAATATTACATAGCAATCGCGCTGGTATGACCCTGGCTAAAGAATGACATTCGAAACGTCTGGTTTATATGATTGTTGATAAAAATATATATTTTTGAAGCACTATTATATAATATTTTATACAATAAAGTAAACAAAATTGAATTGTTAGTGGAGATTACTTTCATAAATCATAACAGTTAAGTTTAAGTCGTAATTAATTCAACCGGCCGGTCGTGGCGCAGCGGCACGAGGTGTGACTGCAAAACCGACTGGTTGTGGGTTCGATCCCCACTCGAGGAGATGTAATATTTACTTAAATTTATATTTCCATTTCTTCGCTCTGGTGTCGAGGTAAAGCGCGGCGTTGAGTTCTGCCACTCAACACGCAATGCCTCCAGAATTCGGCAGAAAGTGGGGAACGGAGTGTCTTAACACTAGGTTCCCTCTGCCTACCCTGCTATGTGCAGGATACAGCGTGAAGCTAATTTTAATTTATTTTAATTCAACACAGAGATAAAGAACGATCTTGAAAGAAATATCAAGTAAATACAAAAATATTTTGGTTGGTTCGTTCATATAATATATGTAACTAATTTAGGCCGGTCGTGGCGCAGCGGCACGAGGTGTGACTGCAAAACCGACTGGTTGTGGGTTCGATCCCCACTCGAGGAGATGAAATATTTATTTAAATTTATATTTCCATTTCTTCGCTCTGGTATCGAGGTTAAGCGCGGCGTTGAGTTCTGCCACTCAACACGCAATGCCTCCAGAATTCGGCAGAAAGTGGGGAACGGAGTGTCTTAACACTAGGTTCCCTCTGCCTACCCTGCTGTGTGCGGGATATAGCGTGAAGCTAATTTAATTTAATTTTTAATTTTAACTAATTTAAAAACTGTACAGGAGTTAATATGCAATTAATACAGTTATTTTACAAAGAATATTATGAATCCTACAACCTAAATTAAATTATTCACTGATATCAGCACATTTAACAGAGTTTTAGAATTATGATGAGACGTATATTATATATATAGGTAAAAAGAACATAAAGTTACAAAAATATACACGTGTAATACATAATTAGCTTTATGTATATTTTATAAATATCAAATATCAACAATGGTCGTATTTTTTTATTTAAAACAATCAAAAATTCTTTGACGATAATGTCGTAAAAAAAATCATATTAGAAGTCATTATAGTTGTCAATCGATTGTGCTTATTAAATCAGTAATCATGTATTTTAAGCGGGCGAAGCCGTGGGTGAGCCGCTAGTAGATACTATAAATGTAAAAATTTGTGAGGATGGATGTTTGTTCCATTTTCACACAAAAACTGCTTAACAGATTTAGATGAACTTTTACAGTAATTTAGCTTATACTTAAGAATAAAACATTGGCTACAATTTATGTTAATATTTTTTATTTATGGTTTAGATTTAATATAATAATAAGATTAAGCGGGCGAAGCGTGCGCGGGCGCGTATACGTCGCTAGTTTATTAGAAAAGTATTATAACTACTTCATAATGTGATGAAACACGCGTATTCTATGAACATGAGTAACAATTACTAGCGTCGGACCTTCAAGTGCGATGTTTCATCGAGGTACCGTTACTCAAGCGATTTCCTTTTAATTGCGATCTTTTAAAGTTTTCACTTCATTTGTTGATTTTTTTAAATCCTTTAATTATTATAATAGAAAAATTCGTAACAATAGTGAGCTTAGTCGGGACCTAACATATGTCTGTTTTATACGGTTTATCACATATGGTCTTTGTTATCGCTTCGTTAGCCATACTCCTCTCTCTTCCTACCTTGCTAGCACATACTCGTGCTAGCAAGGTAGGAAGAGAATACATAGTAACAAGACACTCCGTTACACAATCATCGACTAGTAGGTATTTAAGACATTACATGTTTGTGGAGCTCAACACTGCTCGTGGTCTGGTGGTTATCACGGTGAGCATATGAAAATAAATCTTGCTCTCGAGTACCACCACTGGATCGAACCACAACCGTCGCATTCACAGTCAAACGTTGTAAAATTAGTAACTTTTACTTTAAGTACACCCATTTGTTATAAATGTATAGAAACACGATGCCGTCGTGGTGCAGTTGCAATTGCACGCGATAGTTGTGAACTTAAATCGCTAGTCAATTAGACAATTATGTGGTGTTTGATTTTAACGTTCAAGTACAACACGCAGTCTCTAAGATAGGTGGAAAATTGAGATTTCAATAGTTTATTATTTCATTAATAGAACCTTGAAAATTATATAAATATTATCTTCCCCTCGCTCAGGATAAGGGTAGGTATGAGTTCATTAAGTTTTTCCTAACTGTCCCGGCCGCATATGTGCGGGAAAAAAAATGCACTATAACAAGTCAACATTACCAAATGGGAACCTTGTTTTACATATCGTCCTATTTCGGAAGCCATTTTTATACTTACGAAAAACGTTTATGTTGATCATCATATTTTACGCAAATTGTACGTCCAAACACACTTTTACACTCGCCTAGTTCATTGGCCGGTGTGCGGGTGTGGCATGTTAGTTCATATCAAGGGAATCGTGTTACTATTCATTTCAAAATATTTTTTTTGCGTTCTCGCATATTCACTGCAGTAGAGAACTTAGTGTTACATCACTCCTTATCTCCTACTTCATTTTATTTATCCTTCATTTCATTTTATTCATTTTTATTTATCATAAGTTCATAATAGTTTGTCAGTATTAATCATGTCGTATTGATGTTTATTATCGTATTTTGTAACTAATAAAAATGCACGTTTAACACTGCACGTATAAAATTTAGAGAACGACTATTGTTTGTTTAAAATAATCATAAATTTATCACCTTAATTTTGAGATGGTTTCTCGGTATTTGAATCTATGACACAATTTGGCTTTTTATGAAAAATGTTGACTTCAAATGTAACATTCCTAATGGAGCATCGTTCGTATTAACTACTTCCTGTTAACGGTATCTATGCTAATTTAAAACGACACGCTAATTTAATTATTCATTTATTTGGGTCACCCTTATGAAGTACTCGTATACAGTTTTATTTATAAATAGAATATTAAAGTTCATAAAAATATTCTTATATTTATTTATATTCTTTTTTTATGTTCATTCGACAATTCAAAAGTGCTTATTATAGTTTATTTGAATAAAGAATATTTTAATTTGAAAAAAAAAACTTAATTACAACATAGAACGAAAAGAGGAATTACATTTATTTAGAACAATTTTTTCTTCAAGGAAAAGATGAAATAATAGCTTCATAGGATGAATTGAAATAATTAATAATATTAATTTAGAGTAAAAAAATATTAGTAAACATAATATATAAACCTTTTATTATTTCTAAGAAAAAAAGTGAGGAACGGAATGTCTTAACACTAGGTTCCCAGGTTCTCCCAGCCTAGCATAGCAGAATGTTGTGTGCGGGATTACAGCGTCGAATAATAAATTAAAACAACACGTTAAATATTATAAAACGAATCAAAAAAATGTCAACTGCACCTTTTATCCTGCATAATATGGTAAAGATATGTTAGTGTCAAAACATTCTGTTTTCCACTTTCCACACGAATTCGAGACATTGTGTGATGAGTGGCCAAACAACGTTTGAAAGAGCATGTCTTACTTTGTATAGCTTTTGTTTTTTAGACCAAAGCTTTTATTTTCCTCTAATATTACCAAAAATCCTTTGTAAAACCGGTAAAATAATTATCGATTATATATAATACTATTTAGATTCGATAATCGAAATATTAGAATATCGAAACAAAGTATAATAGTATTTTACCTCACCACGTGATTAGCATTTACAACGTGCTGCTGTAATGCTAGCTTTCTATTCATGTTACTAGGTAATTAAGTGTGTATAAATGTTTACATTTCAAAATTAAGATGATTTTTTGTTGCAATATTTTTAACTTGCATATCAAGTCTCTTTGAATAATAGCAATAACGGAGTACGGAGTGTCATAACACTAGATTCTCACGGTCTAACCTGTTATGCGGGATTCTGCGTGGAACAAAAAAAAGAATATCAACAAAATAATACTTTACAAATTTTTCTAATCAGGTCCTACTTACAAAATAAATTAATTATTATACGTGTATTTTTATGTTATGGATTTAGAATAAAATATGTTCTGATTCTATATTTTTTGTGGATTTTATGTTTTTTTAGCTTCCACGCTGTATCGCGCAATAAGCAGGGTAAGCAGGGGAACCCAGTTTTGAGAAATTCCTTAACCCACGTTCCGCCCAATTTTCGAAGCATTGCATGATGAGTGGCGGAAATCATTGCTCCGCTTTTGTCTTAATACCAGAGCGAAGAAATGAAAATATTAATAAATAATCTGTTTCCCCGAGCAGGAATCGAACTCACAATTCTTGCATTACAGTCACACGGTTGTGGCCCACGATAGCCTCAATGTTTTTTTTATATATCAGATCAACAAATGGCTATGAAATTACATCGTGTGTTCAATTTATTTGAGTGCAAGATTGAAATAAAATATTCTGATATTAGAGCCGGACCCGTCTTTGAAGGATTCATTAGGGAATATTATCTAAACAACTTAAAAGATAAAATTGTCTTATTTGTCCAAAAACATGCAAAACGTAATTTATTAAATTATGACTGATATCGTATTTGATATTGACCTTCATACAACCAGGGGAATACCGGGATCATTAAAATATCGGTATGTTTACCCTCGCGTGTGGCAGTGGCAAGGGGAGAATATCGATTAGTAATCTAGAGAGAGCGCACGCGAACTTCCTACTTTAAATAATACGAACGCGACACAATATATGTATATATATATATATAGATTTATAGATTATAGATTTATCTAACTTAGAGCCTTTTGTAGTATGAAATATTTAAGTTGTTAGGTAGTTTTACGTCCATAAATATATCGCCACTTCTGAAGAATAAAATCTTTTTAGCAAAAATTTTGCAAATAGAACATTCTTTTTCCGATAAGTCGATATCTTATAACATAATATTAATCATCCTTCGTGGTTGGAAGTACTTATTCAATTCGATAGGAATATATTTGATTTCTAGCAGAAAAACAAAATTTTATTTTTTTATTTATAAATGTTATGTTCTTGTTTAGTTTATAGATTAATTATATAAACTAAAAAGATACTATAGTGTTATATATTAAAGATGATCCATAAAAATCTTCTAAAGCTAAAACTTTTGTATAATATTAACGAACTTACGGAAATGAGTCCAAGCATCTTTCATCACCGTCCGTCCGCCGAAAGGAGAAAGAACAAAAAATATGATATGACACGTTTAGACACTAGACAGCTAGGCGACGATATACTATAATGCTGCATGAGTAGTATAGGCAAATATATTTATTTTAACAACCTTTACTTATACTTCACAGTAATTTTATCAGCTTCACGCTGTATCCTGCATGCAGCAAAGTACGCAGAGGGAAGCTAGTGTTAAGGCTGTCCTTTCTAAATTTTTCGTCAAATTCTAGACAGATTGTTAATTCAGGGGAGAAACTCAACGCCGCGCCTTTGCCTCGACACCAGGGCAAAATGAAAATATAAATTTAAAAATAATTACATATATTTATATATAGTATTATTTTATTTCATGAGTTACTAAATTTAACGAATATTAAAAACGTATTACGTAAAAATGTTAGAAAATTAAATGATACATAACAACAACAAGGTTAATCATGAATCTAAGCTACATGCACCATTCGTTAATATTTGCACACACATTATACAATTTTTTTTTCGATCAGATATGGAAAAAAATATATAATATTTTAACCTACAAGCATAATTTATATTGCGTTTCCACATATCGTAACTGTGCTTCTTTAATGTCTATGAATATTTATATAAACCACACACATACAACTAGGCGGCGGCGGTGTCCTAAGACTAGAAAATATTTACTTCGAAACGTTTGTCTAAGAAAAATATTGAATACTGAAACTACTTTTCTTTTAAGAAAATCTTACAACCAGTCGTACCAGTGAGACCTGTCGTGGCGTAGCGGCACGAAGTGCGACTGTAAAATTGACTGGTTATGTGTTCGATCCCCACTCGAGGAGATAAAATTTACTTAAATTTATATTTCCATTACTTCGCTCTGGTATCGAGGTTAAGCGCGGCGTTAAGTTCTGCCACTCAACACGCAATGCCTTCAGAATTCGGCAGAAAGTGGGGAACGGAGTGTCTTAATACTAGGTTCCCTCTGCCTACCCTGCTGCGTGCGGGATACAGCGTGAAGCTAATTTATTTATTTTATTTTTTTGAATCTCTTAATATACCTACATAAATGATATTGAGTAAATCCCACATCGATTATTGCGCAGTAAATTATCTTATTACCTAATTGTAATTGTATAATAACAACATACGAGGACAGCGAAGACGCAACTGTTCGTCAAATCGGTACAGTCGATATGCATGATGCGTGTGCATCGAGCGCGCACGTTATGCGCTTTCTTACGTACTACTACTACGTTAGATTAGATGCTCTGTTTGTGATAGTCTATTGGCCTTTTGCTAATTGATGTGTGACTTTGGTACTGTGTGTATGTGTGTGTCAATCTACTATATTTTTTTTTAAATTTTGAATTTGTTTTTTTTTTTAATTTGGTTTTTGCTTCTCTGATGCTGGTTTGAGCTAAAATATTGTTGTGAAGTTATTTCCCAGTTAAAACTGGGATATTATCTTTCTCCTGATGTCTTTTGAGCGCTATAATTTGGAGGATTTCAAGCGTCGTGTGTACAGGCACATTTACCCCATTTACTCTCAACACCAGCTCGGGTTGTAGATGCCCATAAAGATAGTAGTTTTCAAATATCTTATAAGCAGAGTGTATGAATTAAAGCATATTTTGAATCTTATCGAATTAAGTTAATAATTATTAAATAGCTTCACGCTATATCCCACATATTAGCGGGGTCGGCAAAGGGAACCTAGTGTTAAGACACTACTTTCCCCACTTTCAGCCAAATTTTACAGATATTGCTTGTTGAGTGGCGGAACTTAACGCCGCTCTTTGTCTTGTAAACAGAGCGATGAAAAACAAATCATGTTATCATTAGATATTAAAAGAAAACATCAATAACAATAGAGCTAAAATCCGTCGCCACATACACATGTGCAGCACACCACCACTTTACAATAAAGTAATCACGTGAAACACTATCCCCTGTATCGCAAGCCCGCGGCTCGCCCGCCGCCGCCCGTCAGTCGGTCTCGAGCCCGCGTACGCGCGCATCGACCTTTTACTTATCCGCTTATCCATACTCTACGAATGCGTTCCGTTTTTTTTTAAACTCTTTAAGTGACAGTGACATTTGTTTTTTTTTTCTATTATCTTTTCTTTTTTTTTTTAATCAGAAAATGCGGTGACTCTGTGGCCAGTGTTTTAGTGATTCGGAATGCGTAAATCGTCACGCACGAGTACCTGCTGAAAATGGACAAGTGACCAGGTTGCGGGTACTTAGATAATTTCAGGCACCACTGCCTCTAACCAGATTGTCGCACCGTTATGATTGCTTGTATTAGTAGTTTCTTACAATAAAATTCACTTAAATAACATTGAAGTGCGTAGAATATTTAATCAGCCAATCCGAATATATTTTTCTTGACAAGGAAAGATACTTAGTCAAATGAAGACTGTAGTAAGTTTACTACCGGATGTTGGGATTAGTTGAGTTTAAGGAAGTTTTCCCGTTCTTTCCTAGGCGGTAAAGTCTCAAATTAAATAAACTCCACTCTTGTTTCGTAGTTCTAATTCGGTAGTTTCAGGATACAGTCGAAAGTCGAAATGATTTTCGGTGCCTTACTTGATTTTTGTTTACTATTTGTTTACGTGTACCTAGATTGACGTATAAATTTTTTGTATTTTTTTTGATAATTTTATTAAAACATTTTTTTCTAAACTAAAACAACAATAGCAATAAATATTATCTCCTGGACAAAAGTTAAGCAACATGTAATGGTTAAGTAATTCATTGACTTAATATATTATTATATAAAGCATTTTTTACTGCCTGCTGTTTAATTATGCTATTAATTTGAGCCCGTCATAGCGCAGCGGCACAGCGTGTGTCAATAAATACGATGGTTGTGGGTTTGATTCTCATTAGGGAGTAAATTATTTTTATCCGCTTGCTCGACACCCAAGGTCTCGAAAACTGGGCGATATGTGGATGTATATAGTACCATGTGAATGGTACACGCACCGACCACGCACGTCTTTTGGAAGTACATTTCGATGTATGTGTTTATTACAGCATTATATAACAAAGCCTGATAAAGCATGCTATTATTTATACTTCATAAATAAATTTTAATTAGTGTTTAATTTTTTTCATGAGTAATGATCACTGACGAAAACTTTAAAAATGCGATTTGTCACTACATTAACAAGTGTGAAATACTGCTTGCATCATGAAATTTTCACAGATGATGTATTTTCAACAACAAATACTAAAGAACATAATAAAATAAATATTTTAAGAAGCTTCTATACAACACATGTACGTGACGTATTATTTTTATAGATAATTTTATGGTACCCTTCCTGCGAGTTTCCAACTCGCACTTGGTCGCTTTTTAGGATAAATTTATGTCAGTTAAAAGTCAATTAATATTTGTGATATCCATCTTAAAATATGTAAACTTTTATTTTACAACAGTTGTTGGATAATTTGAACAATATAATTGTGCACGTCAGCGAAGTCACCTGCAAAGTTAATTAGGATATTGTGTTTTTATGAATTTCTTACTATTGTTTGTTGCCTATAAATAATATTAAACTAAAGACAGTCGATGGCAGGTGTTAAACAATTGGATCAGAGACAGTGCTGGTTACTGACAATGACTCACCAACCAGAATAGCGTGGCGCTTACGCTCAAGCGGGTCACAGTTATAAAAGTAATAACTCCTAACTATTTTGGATAGTGTCGTATGAAACAGATGTTGTTTTTTGTCTTGAATTCTCATATTTCTTACATTAGAGAACGTAGTCGCTCTTTGTTTTTATTTTTTTTTGTTAATTTTAGGTATGTAGTGCTAAATGCAATTAATAATTGCTAAATTCATGAGCTTGACAAGCAAAGTAAAGAGTTAAATTTACAAAATCACCCAATATTTTAGATTTGGGTGAGAGTGGAGAACGGAGTGTCTTGAGTCTAGATTCTCTACGTCTATCCTACTATTTAAGCACGATAAAAGTGACATGTAGTATAATATGCTCTAATAATACCATAATAGCGTCTATTTTCAAGATTATTCATATCTAGATCGTCGAGAGAAGTTTAAGTGTTGCCTATAATGACTTCCATTGTATGGCAAAACTCCTCTGCTATACTTCAAGTTCTATTCAGAATACTGACGTATGAAATCTATCTAAAGTGTTATGGAATTAGGTCGTGGTTTATGAGCTTATTTTAGACACAACACCCTTTGATTAATTTTTCATAGTTTCATTTTGTTAATTTGAAATTCTTTTTTTTTGTGATTTGATTTTGATTGCTTGAGTAATATGTAGATATATTTAAAAAAAACATAGATTTACCTATAACCTATAAAACTTTCTGTTGACGATTTAATTAAATGCACCGCATGTTTCATTTACTCATGAGAAACGCAAAGTTATAGCCAAAAAAGGCTGCGAAACATATTTATAATTGTTCTAATAAACTCACAATAACTGTCATTGTTCTCAAAACAAAACAAACTTAAAAATAGATGATGACATTACTATACCTACTTTTTTACATGATAATAATATTTGAAATTGTATACTTAAATACGAATTAGATCTAATTATTATACAAATTGTCTAATATACATTTTTAAAACGACTAATATTTAAAACAGAATTTATTTAGAGTGATAACCTCAGGAACTACTGTTTCTAGATCAAATTCAAAAATTCGTTTTATATTTTATATTCCAATTAATCAAGATAATTATATACTACATTACGTTATGTCAATCGTTTCCATATAATCCTCCATACCTGCAGTTACCTCGGGCACTTATAGTATGTAATTTTGTTGAGACCAGTAGTGGCGCAGGGGCACAAAGTGTGATTGTAAAACCGACTGGTTGTGGGTTCGATCCCCACTCGAGGAGATATTTACTTAAATTTATATTTCCATTTCTTCGCTCTGATGTCGAGGCAAAGCACGGTGTTGACTTCTGCTACTCAACACGGAGGGAACGGGGAACGGAGGGTCTTAACACTAGGTTCCCTCTGCCTACCCTGCTGTGTGTGGGATACAGTGTGAAGCTGATTATTATATATTTCACACAAAAAAGGCTATTGTGTGAAAAAATAGTAACGCATAAAAGGTAAAACCTATATCTGGTGTTAAGAAAATTTTAAGAAATCTGTGGTTTCTCGTGTAATGTTTAAACGTCCTCGTTTTGCACCAACGAGTGACCTAGTGCTGACCTGAGCGAGGGCTGAGGTTTTATTTCCTTTTAAGCTTAAATGTCTTAGCAATTAATGGAGTAAACATCGTCGTCTCTTTACGAAATTTAGTCTTATTTTGTATTGAGTTTCGATATAATTTTTGTAGAATTTATTATAATGTGAATACATATTTTTTTATTTAATTTGAAATTTAAGTTTAATGTACAGAAACACTTTTGTTCTTGTTTGAGACTATACTTTTTACAAATAATCAGATAATTTAAAAAAAAATCTAAAATTAGCCTGAACAAACAAAGGGTAAAGGCCTTGTTTACGTTTCGTTAACAGCGTAAGTGCTTAATAGAGATGTACAAACCATAAGTACATTAAGAATAGTTTATATTTTATGTTTACAGACAGACATTCTAAATCTTCTTATAGATATAGAAAAGTGATTTTTTCCATATGCTTATAGGCTAATACATATTTTTCTTAGAAAACCAATAAGCCATACGTTCTAATCAAGCTACATCGAAATTCTACATATACACTTCTTATAAGCTGTAAACAGCTTATTTATATCTATAGTTGTTGTATTTTTGATAGCAATTGCCTAAATATATTAATTTACTGTTTAAAATTTCAAAAAAATATCTTTAATTATAAAAAACCGTGAAATGTAATATATTTTTTATTTTATTATATACTCAATGATAACCATATATTTAATATGTTAAAGCTTTGTATGTAAATACACAGACGCAACGACGCTGCTCACCTCTGAGATGATTCATACAAAACATTAGAGGACTTTAAACTTTTGTTTTTAGCGTGAAGGTTGCCAGCTCTCAATATGATATGCTTTCATTTTTCGAAGCTAACATGTTAAAAACCTTAAAAGTGTGAACCGGCATTTAAGATGTCAAAAACCCTAGTTAATAATTATATTATAGATACGTAAATTTTACCGTACAGGTTGCGGATTCGATTGCCACTTGACGTAATGAAAGATTTAATATTTTCATTTGCCTGCTCTAGTAGCAACTACTAAAAAAAATCTAGAAATAGTACAAAAAAAAATGTTTTAAATAAACGTTGTTTCTCGTAGTTTTCTTCTTTCACTAGGTACTAATAATTCTGTAAGTATAGTATACGCGTCTCTAAAATGAAACAAAGCTCTTTTTTGTATTTCAAAGCCAACATCGTAAATTCCCTTAACGTTAAATAAAGAACTGCGGCCAACAATGAGATACTGTATCCACAATACAATGTAGTATACCTATACCTACGTAACTGATATATGTTATACAGAATATTCTGTAGGTACCTTACAGATATTAAGAGAATCTTAGAAAAATATGTTTTAACTAACTTTAATAAATAAGTATGCCAATTAGGGTACCTCAATGAAGCTGGGAACCCAGTGTTAAGACACTCTGTTAGCCATTAGGACACTTCTGTTCCCCACTTTCCACCGAATAAATCCTTGAGGCATTGTGTGTTGAGTGGCGGAACTCAACGCTGCGCTCTACCTCGTTACCAGACCGGAGATTTTTTTTCATCGTAATAATTGGCACGAAATAATAATTTCTTGACAAATTGAACGTTAATCTTCTCTTTAAATTAATATTTCACAACTGACCATACCTTAAATCGATATATAATTACATCACAGATCGCAGACTCTCTTCTATACCACGAATGAGTCAGAGGACCGGTCTACGAGATTCCACACCTGCTTTGGATATACGGGTCAGTTTAACGAACGCCTGTCTGGTTCAGTGGTGACTTGTACGATTGCTCAATGTATTGGTGTTCGATTTGATTGATAAAATATTGATAAGTTTAGCTTGATATGTTGTAGTTAATTTATTCGATATACATGTATTTGTAGAGATGTCCTATTCGTATTAGAATAAATAGACAGAGACAGCGTTATCTGTAATAATCAACTATATAAATAAATAAACTAATAAGTACTTAAATATTATAAACTATTTACAAAATTGGACTGAGTTTTGGTTTGTTTTGTAGAATATTTTCTTTGTTGGCTGTATGTAAATTTAAAATAAAAAATAAATCATATCTAAAATTACTTTATTATATAACAGCAATAATTATTTTCTTTAATTTACCTCTAAATAACTTGTTTTATAATTACTTTTGAAGACTTAACTAGAAATATTCGCAATGCAATTGTACAAAAAAATCAAAATTGAAATTTGAACGTATTAATTTCTAGCCAAAACTAGTCTAGTCGTATTTTTTAACTTTTGTTTATTTATTGCGTTTTAATTGAAATCTATTCCTGACATAACATACCTTTCACTTAACAGCTTTATAAATGAAAAAAACGTACTTGACTTCGCCTTTTAAATTTTATAGCTATGTGCTTATAAACGATAGGAACAAAATAAATCTACTTAGAATAATGACAACTACCCACAGAAGCACACGTGTATTTTCTTTAAAATATACCCATCTAATTTTTTTTTCAGAGTTCCATTAGTCAATATAACAATAGATATTTTCTAATAATTAGAATCGAAAATTCGCTCAAAAAACCTTTCAAAATGGTATTAAGTAGTAGAAATTAAGTAAACTACTAAATTGAGATAGTATCTAAACTCTATATATCTTACAAATCTTAAGCTGCCTTCCGTCCTACTTCGTTTAATCAATTACGTGACTTAACTCTTCCTATTCAATTCATCTATATCTATACCCATAATGGGCAATCTAGTATTTGCGAATAGTACTAACGTTGAATCTTACCGAAAATTGGTAGGCGTTTAACTATATTGGTAATTATTCACAAATTATTATTACTAAACTTAATCTTTATGCTTCTTTCTCTCGTTCTTACCTTCCATGGAAACAGCCCTAAAGAAAATCTTGATATATTTGACAAAATTTATAATTTCGTCGCAAATAAATAAATCATTTAGAAATATTCACTTCTCCGTTTTTAACATCGAGTGGTAAATGACACAATCTAATGATACATTTATTTCATCCAGACGGAGGAAACACCCACTGACACTAATGTTTATAGTAGTGTCAGTGACACGCTGTAACTCTTTAACTAATATTACTTCTCTTCTATGTAATATTGTACTAGTAAAGGAGCATAAATCTTAAAGAAAATTTTCTAAATAAAATTTACCGTAATATATTAACTGTATAGAATTATAGAAGCCAGTCGTGGCGCAGCGGCACAAAGTGTGACTGTAAAACCGATTGGTTGTGGGTTCGATCCCCACTTGAGGAGATGGAATATTTACTTAAATTTATATTCCCATTTCTTCGCTCTGGTGTCGAGGCAAAGCACGGCGTTGAGTTCTGCCACTCAACACACAATGCCTCCAGAATTCGGCAGAAAATGGGGAACGGAGTGTCTCAACACTAGGTTCCCTCTGCCTACCCTGTTGTGTGCGGGATACAGCGTGAAGCTGACAGAATTGGTTAGAACTCAACATTAATTGATTTTAGAGGCAAATAAATCAAATTAACAATGTTCTTCCAAAGTGCTTCCAAATATTGAAGGGGTACCAACCGCCATAAAATTGCAAATGTTCAATGCTGCCAGCAATAATAACAATCTCAATCCTATATATTCTATTGTTACATTAGTTTCTCCTTGTGCAACGTAATTACCTATCTTCTTAGGAGGATTGCGTGGTTCGTACTTTTTGTTAGCAACGTCCCGGTTCGTCCTACGCGCCTACTTTATATGCATCGTTCAACCTTCGATGCCGTATACGGCGACCATTCCACGCTGTCCACATTATAAATTCATTTATAGTTTATCGATGATTATGCATATCTTAGCTTCATTTATTTATTCATGATCGGCCATTTTAAATAATGTTTTTAAAGATTTTGCCATCTGTCGCTGCTGTGTCCACTTTTTGGGGAAGGGCATGTGTAGAAAATACAAATTTAAATTAATCTGGTATTAGATCACAGCTATAATGAAATCGTTACTAGTGATTGGTTTTACTTATTATTTGAGCAACGCAGAGGCATTGTGAATTCGGTGTTCACTCGAGGATATGAAATATTTAATATTTGCATTCGATTCGAATTCGGTGTCCGAAAGTCGGGACCGGAAATGAGATGGGCAATGGGAACGGAGTGTCGTAACACTAAGTTTCCAAGTTCTCTTTGTCTATCTTGTTATATGCGAGTTATAGCGCGAAACTACAAAAAATCTTATGATTTTACACTCTGGGTAATAAACATTAACTAATATTACATGGCGACATACAAAGACATTATATACATAACAACAATATCAGTATCATATATTTTCTTCTTTATTGGTGCAGTATTTTTTAATTATTTTAATTAAAAAGAGAGTTACAATCAATGCTTAAACTTTAATAGATGCATGATGTTTTTCTTTAAACATCTGCTGATTTATAGAAACCTGCTAACTATTGTACAGGGTCAGTATATTACTTACATAATCACTTTCCCTGTTACCGTATTTATTACCTTTATGACTAAACGGATATGTTTCCTATTATTTTGGTTAAAAATAATATTTTTTTTATAATTCCAATATAAATATTAGATAGTCCAGTCGTGTCGCAGGGTCACAAGATTGCGACTATAAACGTGATAGGTTATGGATTCGATTCCCATTTGAGGAAATGAAATATTTAAAATTTTCATTCATTTTCTTGCTCTAGTATTGAGAAAAAGCACAGTGTTCAGTTTCACCACTCAACATGCAATGCCTCCAGATTTCGGCGGAAATTGGGAAGTGTCTTAATATGAAACCCTTTTATTTGATTATCAAATCATGGTCATAGGAATAGGGACAATCGAGTACTCCGCACCCACCCGGACTAGTCTTGTGATCGGAATAGTCTTGTTCCCTTGAAACATTACTAAGTAAAGAATAACCCAGAAAATTTCAAAAACAGCTGTGCAGTAAATGAGAGCAACATTACTTATTTAGAAACCGCCAGCACGACCTGGTGGTCGTGCTGGCCGGTTTCCAGAAGGCGCGGGTTCGAGTCCCGCTACGTTCAAATTTTTATACTTTTTCTAAATAAGTATTTTTCTTTCCTAAGTGTGGTATAACACTTCAAAAATGTTAAAAATAAGAGCAGCATTATTCCATACATAATTTTTATACGTTTGTAGTAAATTACTTTCCAACGTTGTTGGTTGTGCCAAAAGTTTGCTTTTACAAAAAAATACTTATTGTCTCTAAAGCGCGGCAGTCATTTTACAAAGATATTTTTTTTTCTTTATTTTGCCGGCTTTGAACTTTTTTAATTTACTATTTCAATCAAACAGTCACGATAAAGTTTTGCAAAGCTTTTGTTATACGTTCTCTGGCATTATTTAATAAATGTTCGTTGGTTTTTATATATCTACTGTATAAGACTGACATTTCACATATTATATATTAAGGGCTCTTATATTATTATTGTCTCGACTCGTTGGTAGAAGCCAGTCTTGGCACGCTGGGGCACAAGCATGTCGTTGTAAACTCGACAGGTTGTGGGTTTTATTCCACTCGAAAAATGAAATATTTAATATTTTCACTTTCTCGCTCTGATTACGAGGTAAAGCTCGGCGTTGAGTTCCGCCAATCACCACGCAATCCTTCCGCGGAAAATAATAAGTAAATAATTGAACTCAATACATATATTTTCTTTGTATTCTTTTCTTTTAATTATAATCTATTGAGTAAAACTACCTACTCAATTATAAAATGCTTATCGACCATTTTGTTGTATTAAATATTGTTTATATCATCAATATCCGTCCGTATACTCCGTACTAAATTACCTAAATTGAAAAATACGTACCCAAATCCAGTACACCGCTTCCCTCGCCTTCACCAATATTATAATAGGTAGATGTCGTCACCATGCTTGACCTCGTCCGGTCGGAAATTGCAAAGTGTTTCCCGTGAAGGAACTAAGCTGATGTGATTCCGAAGCCCCTTCAAATTTCCTTTGACAATTTCCAACTAATGTATCGGTGTTTTTGTTGCGTAAGAACAAATTACTATTCATTTATATTTTATCAAAGATTTTGCCGCCACATTACGGCGGAGGAGAAACTTTGAAATTAAAGTTGCAATATGATTTAAATTAAATGCAATGTAATGATGATATGGAGTTAGCTAAGCTTTCCCGTGATCGTGTTAAAGTTACAACATTGATCGTAATTTCCCAGATGACTTACGAAACTGCGAAAAAGCATAATATTTAAATACAGTATATATATATATAAATTAAATTAAATAAATTAAATTAGCTTCACGCTGTATCCCGCACTCAGCAGGCTAGGCAGAGGGAACCTAGTGTTAAGACACTCCGTTCCCCACTTTCTGCCGAATTCTGGAGGCATTGCGTGTTGAGTGGCAGAACTCAACGCCGCGCTTAACCTCGACAGCAGAGCCAAGAAATGGAAATATAAATTTAAGTAAATATTTCATCTCCTCGAGTGGGGATCGAACCCACAACCAGTCGGTTTTGCAGTCACATCTCGTGCCGCTGCGCCACGACCGGCCTCAGTCAGTATATATATATATATATATATATATATATATATATATATATATATATATATATATATATATATATAGTCTATTGTCTAGGCTAGTTTAAATTTTAGTTTACATGTTAATCAATAGTATTCCAAAATTATGTCACAATATAATATTCAAAAAATATTAAAAAATGTAATTAACTAAATATTGGTATCCCTTTGAAAATATAAAACTGTATGAAAAAACATAATTATAACTTATAATGCCGTTAAAGCCGAGAGAGTATGAAAGTACTCTCACTTTCGTTTTCTACGCTACCTCATCTACGAATTATAATTGCTTTTAAACTCTGCATTTTTATTTTACCACTGTGTTACAAAACTGTTCATTTCATTTGAAAACGTTTATACAGCGTTTTTTTCCTTGTAATATGATAATATTTCACATTTTTATACTTATATTACAAAAAAAAAAACCGTGTATTCGTGTATCTCTCTTCCATAAAAAGTCTATAAATCTTCAAATAATCTGTGATAACTTGTGCCCTGTACTTTCGTATATTTCGTATAGTTTTTCGTCTAGAACGTAATTATCTTAGATAATTTCGTTACAGTTGCTGTATGTTGAATTAAAAATATAAACTAAAATCTATATATATAAAAGGACTTGTGCTGACTGACTGAGGTAAGACGCACGCAGAGCCGTAACCGCTGATGGTAGAAACGTGAAATTTGGGCAGATGTTTATTTTCATATTCTGGACATCCACTAAGAAGGGAATTTGAAAAATTTTAACCCTAAAGAGATGAAATAAGGGTTGAAAGTTTGTATGGAAAAAAAAATTAATCTGTACCGATTTTTATAAAATTTAAAATTCAGACTCTTAAAAATATTTAATTGAATACGTGTTTCATGGTTTTTAAGAATTCGCCCCCTAAGGATTCAAATAAGGGGTTGAAAGTTTATATGGAAAAATCTTTAAATTGCCACCGATTTTTAAAAAAAATTAAATTCAGACTGTTAAAAATATTTTATTGAATACGTGTTTCGTGGTTTTTTTAGAATTCACTCCTAATAAGCGGGCGAAGCCGCGCGCGCCCTCTAGTAAAATTATAAAGGAAGTTTATAAACTTTGTTTGGAGCTTTGTATAAAAGGAACTTTATAGCAGTACTAAATTACTTAATATTGTTGAAACACAACATACTCTTCGCTGGAGACAGCGTCCGAAAGTATTAAAGGATCCAAAGGAATTACTAGAAAGCCTTCGTTTTCATTTATTTTATAAATGACGTCTTTTTATTCAGATACTTAGTCTCTATTTAATACACTTATTTTAGTTTAAAAATTGATAATTACGAGACACTTATTTTAGTTTAAAAATTGATAATTACAAAAATTGATAATTTAAAGACTTATTTATTATTAACCATATATTTTTTCAAGTCCATCTAATACTATTTGCTTAGGTTATTGAAATTACGAAAAAAGACCATATTTTTAATATTTTAAAGTGTTATTCCACACATAGAAAAAAAAACCGATTGAGAAAATATACAAAAAAAATTGAACCAATTGAGAACAACATATATTTTTATTAGTTCACAGGGAACCTAATTTTCATTATTTCATTTCCTAATATTACGTACGTTGCAGGTACGTATCAGGTGTATTTGCTTATTTTTTTTTACCCAGCGTTACATTAAATCATTGTTGGTCTTTTTGCGCTATCATTGTTTGCTCTCTCATTTTCATATCATATAACGCCTTCATTTTGCCACTCTTACTTACGTAACGTTCTTGTTATTGTTTTCAAACTACATCATTTTAATAGGTGAACTATAAAATGTCGTTACATATTCGAAGCAACTTTAGTAGGTATAGTGTAAGATTATATTTGATTTTTTTTCTATTTTCTTTTTGTGTCGAGGCCAGTCGTAGCAGCACGAGGTGTGACTGTAAAACTGACTGATTGTGGGTTCTATCCCCACTCAAGGAGATGAAATATTTACTTAAATTTATATTTCCATTTCTTCGCTCTGGTGTCGAGGCTAAGCGCGGCGTTGAGTTCTGCCACTCAACACACAATGCCTGCAGAATTCGGCAGAAAGTGGGGAACAGAGTGTCTTACCACTAGGTGCCCTCTGCCTACCCTGCTTTGTGCGGGATACAGCGTGAAGCTGATTTGATTTTGATTCTTTTTATGTTACTACTCTATTTTGACTTCTGCATCGTTTTGGGTTAGTATAATTTGTTATATTATAGTATTGGTAATTTTAACTGACAAATTCTCATCTATATATGACTGTCAATTAACAAATTCTAATAAATATTCAATATTCTTTCTAAATCAGCTCTATGAATGAAAATTATTTTTAATATACATATTATATTTATTTCCGATTTAAACTCATCGTGTAAAGTCAGATATATCGCATACGCGCTGTAATATTTATCTAATAAATATTTTAATGTTATTAGGCAATTTAAAAATATATAAAGTTGCTTATTGACTTGCAAATCAATAATATCGTGTTTTACTATTACTTCCTATTGACGCACGTTTAATTTCACAAATTTCTCTTACATGATTTTATATTTCTTAGCTGTTATCTAATCTGCATACTTCGATATTTGCAAGTAGCTGCCTACTTGCAAATATCGAAGTAATGCTATGCATTGTAGGTTAGGCAGAAAAAATCTAGTGTCAAGACCTTTCCCCAGCTTACGTCTATTTTTTTCCTGTTAAGTGGCGGAACTCAACACCGCGCCTTTTATACCACAGCGGAAAATTTAAAATAATTTGTTTATAATCTTTTATCCTAACGGAGTTCGAACCTGCAACCATCGTGTATATTGCGTTTAAATATGATTTGCGTAATAATGTTAAAAAAATAATTATTACAATGCAAATTTTAAATTTATACGCTCAATAGTTTTATTGTAAATTTTAATCATTTATCCAATAGTATTATGTTATATTATACAATTTTACGTACTATAAATAGCGTTCGCAGTTATGAAGAAGTCGCATTGTTTCTCTCATCTCAAGATGCTAATCTAATAGAATAGGCTGCGTCATCTCAGTTTCATCGGATAGGAATGTTAAACAGCCTTTCCCCTATTATTTGTGTTTAGGTCTAGGTCTTGATAAATATTTTTTTATAAATTATGATGTTTTATAGATCTACATGTAGGAAGTATCTTCACGCTGTATCTCGCACAAAGCAGGGTAACAGGGGGAACCGTTACCCAGATGACTCCGAATTCAAGAGACTGCGTATTGAGTGGCGGAACTCAACGCCACGCTTTAAATGTTTCATTTCCTCGAGTGGGAATCGAACCCACAATCTATCACGTATACAGTTACACGCTTGTGCCCTTGCGCCACGACTGGCCTCCAAAACATATGTAGATAGTAGCTATATTAAAAAGATATTCGTTAATGCATTTTCTATTCTTGTACTGGTAAACTTTGCAGCATTAGTCTTTACTATTTTTCTATTTTCAGCTTATTCTTATGGTTTTTAAACATTTTTTCTTTTCTTACTGGGTTGTATTGTCACGTAACAGTATCAGTTTGTAATTACGTGTCAACCTAGATGCCCTAGATCATATTCCAAGAAACAGCGACATACATGTAAAGACAACTTTGTAATGGGTACGTCGCACTGTATTATACTTATAGTCGTAGGAATCGATATAAAAATTTGGCTTTAATGTCATTTAACTTCTAATGAACGTCTCTTATAATGTCTTCTTTATAAGTTTCCTTTATTTTTCACAAGTTATTCGTGAATTATTTTATTCGTTAAAACAACAAAAAATGGTACTATTGCGAACGGTCTAACAGCTGCTATCTACTATTTTTTTCCTTTTATGTCAGACAAGATATAACACTATTATAATTTAGAAAATCGGGTAAGAAAGGATCTTAAAGCTCGTAGAGAATTCATTATTCATAGCCATTCTTCTCTGTATAAATAGCAATAGTCTATTTCATTTTATTTTGATTTGATTATGAGACCATCATGGCGCAGTGGGAAAGAATCTGTGTGTAAAAACGACGATCGTGGATTCAATCCTTACCGCAATGATTTATTTTTATTTTCCCGCTCTAAGAGGACAAACTACAGCGTTGAGTTTCGACACTTCCACATACAGCAGAGAAGGCAGAAGAAGTATAGTGTTATTTCAACACCACTAGGCTTACCTGCTATATGCGGGATAAAGCGTGACTCTGCCTAAATATTTTTGTTCGTTTAAAACTAAAGACTTTATTAAAAGCAAAATAAAACCATTTTGTCTCAGTGTAATTTGCACGCTTAAATACATATAATATAAGTACATAAATATGTAATTTGAAAAGTTATCGTATTTTTAATCCATTAGCGAGCAAATTGAGGGGCGCGAGTTGAAGATAATTGAAATGCGGGACTAACGTTATTCTAATTTATACGATAGTTGCGGGTAGGTATAGGGAAACATGTTTTAATTAAATTAACCTAAAACTACAAAATATGTATTGAAAAATATACTTAATTTATTTATATTTAATTCTAGTAAAATATACATATCATATAATAGAAATTAAATGGATATTGTTTTATACTCGTTCGAATTCCAGTAGCCATCTTGGCACTGTGAAACAGTTGACTACAGTGTAGTTCTACACGGTGATAGTGAGGTCAATCCCTGCAATGGCATGAATTATTTTTTATTTTTCAACTCTGGTAAAAGGCTAGAGTGCCATGTTTAATTCTGCCACTCAACATACAATGTGTTAAATAAAATATTTGGTAGTGGTACTAGTAGTAGTAAAAATCTTGCTAGATTCTTTATATGCTATATGCGGGATACGACGTTAAGCTACAAAAAAATCACCCGCATACAAGCCATAAATAAATCTCTTTGCTACTCATCAATTAGGTACATTACGTGTTGGGTGCAACCACAAAGCCACAACCTTTGCCTCTCTGACACGTCTAAGATAGTATGAAGATTTTTTTATAAAATTAATTAATACATATTAATAAATAATATTAATTTTTTTTTCTAAAAATTAAATTTTTTATGTTTCTAGAAAGAATCAATCAAAAATATATTGATATTTATAACAAAATAATCTCAAGGAAATGTACTTATTATAAGTGTAAGAAATCGTTCATAACAACGTAATACATCGTGGGAAAAATACTTTTTTATCATTCTTTTCGTCGTCGTTTGTCGTAACGGCGTCATTGTTCGCGTTTCAATCAATCCGGGGCCGTTCGTTCGATTGTCTTAATGCGTTTTACTTTCACTTGCTATCTTTCTATTTCTACTTAAATATCTTTTCGGTTCAAAAGATTTGCAATTATCAAATTGTGGTTATTTAACATTGTTTTTTTTTTATCTTGTGCAAAATATAATATAAAATTCTAAGTATTAGTCTGTCTGTCTATTGTAATTTTTATCTTATTCGTTCAAGTTTCTTTTGCAAATGATAAGTCTGTTATAGTACTGATGTTATTTAAGTTATATTTCTCACATAAATAATTCGTATCTAATAACAATAGAAAGTAAGTAATAACTTCCGTATTTTCTTGTAATGGTTGGTACTATTTGTTAGGTAACATGCTTATTTTCTTTTAATTTTTACGCAAATATGGCTATAGGTTTTTGTAATTACCTAATAATAATTAATTCTATTTCATATAATCGTATTTCAACTTCTTACTTTTATTTGTATTTACTCCGAAATTCATTTTCATAACGGTTTGGTTGAGTTGCACATCTTAGTAAGCGACTATATACACTTAGTTTTAATTCATTCATATTTAATTATTAATGATAAACATGCCATAAACTCACATTTGAAAGGAAAATATAAAAAAAATATGTAGCGGAACTTGAACCCGCGCCTCTTGGAAACCAACTAAGTACTCATCTAACTTAGAGTTAAAACACTCCGTTCCCCATTTTCCGCTGAGTTCTGGAGGCATTGCGCGCTGAATGGCGGGACTCAACGCCGCGCTTTGCCTCGACTCCAAAGAGATAAGAAATGAAAATAAAGTTAAATAAAGATTCCATTTCCTTTAGTGGGGACCGAACTCACAACCATTCGCGTTTCACACACTTGTGCCTCACTGGACGCTACGGCAAAAGCATAAATAAAGCTCATCCATCATACTTGCGCCATACAGCCGTTTCACTCCAATTACCATAATAGTTGGGTGCATCGCGAAATTCCATAACACCACTTTCACCTGTATCTGGAGGCCAGCCTTGCTTTCATGTCAGATAGCTCTAGCTAACTGTGATTTACTTTTGTTTCTAATATTTTAGTTATAATTTGGTTTTTGTTCAGTTCGATTCGGATTCTAATGGAACCTAATATCAAGACACTCTTTTTTCCCCACTTTTCGCCTAATTTTCGAGACATTGCGTGTCGTGTGGCGGTGTTTAAGTTTTAATTTTCTTATAATTGTCGATTTCGTTTTCAGATTTCTTGTTGTCCAATGTTTTCTACGTCTAACAACCTTCATGCTGGATTATTTATTGCATATTTTGGATTTTATTGTCCATATAATAGTTTAGAGGCCAGTTATAGTTCAGGAGCACAAAATGTAAACTAAAATGAAATATATAATATTTTCATTTCTTCGTTCTGGTATCGGTCCAAAGCGCGGCGTTAAGTTCTGCCACTCAACACGCAATGAATTCAGTGGAAAGTAAGGAGTGTCGTATGTTAACACTAGGCTCCTTCTGCTTACCCTGCTATATGCGGGATACAGCTTGAAGCTATATATATGTATATATAATATTGTATAAATTTTACACATCTTAAAGCTAGATTTTATGTATGTTATATATTATAAATTTATGTTATAAAAACATTGTAAAACAGAGTATTCAGCGAGTGAGTCTTTTTTCCAAATCAAATGTATAATAATAAAGTAAAAATAAATAAATCAAATATTAATATTTATTTAAAACAAAAACATTCTTTGAAAGAAAATAAATTTAAAAGTAATTAAAATCAAATCTAAATTATGAGTTGCTAATGACTTGTAGTTAAAATAAAATATAAACACACCTACAGTTCCTCCTCTATATATAAAACTCACTTCCTGCATTGTCAACTTTTTGCCTCTAGTTCATCGACATTAATTTTATGTAGAATTTTAAAAATGACTTTTTAATAGATTATAAAGTACTTTTTGTTAAATTTTGATTATTAACTTTATAACAGTAAAAAAATTACTAAGTATAAATGTAGGTATTTAGCTATAAACGCATCCATGAAGCATCAGTTTTCTCTAATATCAGGGTATAGGTATAGTGTTATTTCACACCTACGAAAGAAAAATACTTTTTATAAGCACCTCATGGAAACCATCAAAAACTACGAGGCGCGGGTTCAAATCCGGCTACGTACAAATTTTTGTACGTTTCTAAAAGTGTACGAACCCATAACCATCGCGATTACAGTCAAACTCTGAATCCACTGCGCTTAGTATTAGATTGAATAAAATAGAATTGTAATATTATTAAATCTTGCGAATCTGTAGATCAAATTTGCCTCTAAATGTAAATTGCAATATAAGAAAGCCCCTAAAGGCTACACGGACGCCGTTTCCACAAAATGAATTGCACTGAATTAAAGGCAATCGTTTGAACGACCTTTAGTTTTCGCTTCTATTATGTAACTAACCAGTTCATTGACACCACTAAAACAGTAGCTTCGAGTTATATTACACTGTGGTTAGAGCGGTTTTGTTATAAAACTATAATAATATGTGAGAATTCTTTTTAAATATAGTTATTGTTAGAACAGATGTAGGTAGATCGAATTAAAGTAGGTTAGAGGAAATTGATTTTTGGTCTTGTATGCATTGCACACTACTTTTTTTTTTAGCTTCACGTTGTATCCCGCACACAGCAAAGTAGCTAGATGGAACCTAGTGTTAGGATACTCTCGTGGCGGAACTTAACGCCGCGCTTAACCTCGTTATGAGAACGATAAAATTAAAATATTAAATATTCTATTTCCTCCAGTGTTACAACCTCATCAACTTAAATATTTTTTTTTATATTATTATTTTTATCTAAAGAAATCTTTATGGAAAGAGAAACTACATAGGTATGTAGATAATAAATTATTCTATATTCCACACATACAGTTATTTATGAATCAATAGAAGCTTAACAATTTAATCTAATGTAAAATCAGTTCACAAGAAAATTTCAAAGTGCAGAAAGAATTGAAGCCCCTTATGTAAAAAGTTGAAGGGCCATCGAATTATGTTCGCGTCAGATCCAGGTCAAGGGATCTTGTAATAACTGGGCTCGCGTCTTGGAGAAATGCTACCCAGCGACCGTGAATATATTTGATATAAAACAATGCTATACGAGTATGTAGGTACCTTCTGTAGGCAGTGTTTCGTGCTTGAATTCTATATTGTGATAGTTTAAGGGGAGAAAAATTAAACGAAAACCTGATATTTTTGAGGAAATATGTAAAATTTTATGAGACATTTTTTATTATTACATTCTTAATATTATTTACAGTTCTTCGTTTGGCACCAAGGCAAATGCTCGGCGTTGAAATCCACCACTCAACACGCAATGCCTATAATAATTCGGTGGAAAGTGGGGAACGGAGTGTCGATCACACCTAGTGTCAAGACACTGTGTTCCTCTGCTTACCCTGCTGTATGCAGGATACAGTGTGAAACTATTTTTTTTTCTAAGACAAATTGAATGTGGATAGAATAATGCGCCCAGTTTTGCCGCCAAAGACGCTATACGTATTAGTAAATAAAAAAAGAACTAAGTTTTTACTAGGTGCCGTCTACACTAGTAGTCTAGAAAAAATATATGTATAGTAAAATACTTTAGGATATTAATTACAATGAGGCCAGTCGTGGCGCAGGGTCACATAGTGTGACTGTAAAACCGACTGGTTGTGGGTTCGATCCCCACCCGAGGAGATAAAATATTTACTTAAATTTATATTTCCATTACTTCACTCTGGTTTCGAGGCGTTGAGTTCTGCCAGAATTCGGCAGAAAGTGAGGAATGGAGTGTCTTAACACTAGGATCCCTCTGCCTACCCTGCTGTATGCGGGATACAGCGTGAAGCTGATTTAATTATTTTTTTTAATTAATTACAACATTTTTTTTTATAAAAATTAGATTTCCACCACTGTAAATACCACCACATAAACTTCCTTAGCAATAAAAATGATAGAACCTTGAAGAAACGGTCACTCCTACTGATAGAATAACACTAGCGGTTAGTAAGTCTTCAGTTGCGAGTTTTTGTGTATTTTTATCCGACTCGGTAACATGTGGCCGGTGGGTGTTATATATAATTATTATGGGAACGAACCGCGTTCAATATTGGTAAACAATAGACGGATGGACTTCCTTGTATTGAATGTTTCTTCTTGTTCGATAAAAAACGCACTTTCGGTGGAATCCATCATTTATTCTGTTCGTGGTGCTTGATTTAATGTGACATGTATTTACAATGTTTTTTCTTTTTGTTTAGTTACTTATTAATATAAAGCGAATTCATAAGAAGACATAGGTAAAGTATTAGTAGTAGTAGATACATCGCACTCAGGAACTGTCTTTATTTAATTAGCCAAGAATTTGCTTAGATTTTCCATAAAATAAATATTCTAAATATAAATTACTCATTTTGATATGTATATATTATATAATATAACAATATTTAGTACACTTCCGACTATAAAGCTTCAAATCCCTTTGTTTCCCGCTCCAATTTCGGAAAGTCTTCTCTTAGTCCTCCCCTGCCGTCGCCAATGGACCTACGTGCCTAATTTCAGCGTTCTACGCCACGTTATATCCATGAGATAATTTTATCTTGTTAAAAAATACATTTGTACATTTTTTTGTCTTATTCGAGGTTCATTCATTACTTTTTGGTGTTGCGCCAAGTAATTAAAATTATTTAGACATCTTAAAGTAATTGCTTGTCAACTTCTAGTTTTTTACCATTATTAATATTCAAATATTTAGTAATAATTGTCAGTTTAAATATTAAAGCACTTTCATTCTTTAAAAGCAAAAGTTATGCCTTCAATACAAATTTACAACGAAAGTATCCACTCAATATTTATTATTTCTATATTTTTCTCGCTGTTTATATTGGCTGACCTATTTTCGATCATGTCTAAAACGGTGTTATTCAGTACGATGTTTATTGTTTTAGGCTCTGGAAGAGTAATGCTCGCTATACAATAATATTTCTAAATAAAATCAGCTTTACGCTGTATCCCGCACACAGCTGGGTAGGCAGAGGGAACCTAGTAGTTGACACCCCGTTCCTCACTTTCTGCCGAATTCTGGAGGCATTGCGAGTTGAGTGGCAGAACTCAACGCCGCGCTTTGCCTCGACACCAGAGAAGAGAGAGAAGAAATGGAAATATAAATTTAAGTAAATATTTCATCTCGAGTGGGATCGAACCCACAACCAGTCGATTTACAGTCACACTTTGTGCCGCTGCGCCACGACTGGCCTCAGTAATATTTCCTAGCATCAAATACTAGATCAATACTGTTCTGAAATATTGAAGCTATTTTAAAATTCACTTGCGGTAAGTGTACCTACCTACATTTGCCTTGCAGGCTTAAACTTTTCTTTTCGACTGAGCATGTTTTGTGGCTTAGGCGGTCAGACCGTTTTCAAGTGGCGCGGGTTCGAATCTTGTTACGTTTAATTTTTACTTGTTTTATTAAAAAGTATTTTTCTAAAAAAATATTTAATAAAGTTGTTTCTTTAGGTGTTACAGTAGTATTACAGTAGTAAGTCGTTTATTGTCGCACGCTTGTGCCTGTCCTCAAATTTTGACATGAATATTAACAATTATTCCTACGCGCGGAGTAACCACCTCTGTTATTGCTACAATTTCAATGCATACGATATAAACAAAAAATATATTAAAAATGTATGTTAAATTAATGTTATAAAATTGATATTACTATTTACGACCTTCCAGTTCAAATATTTGTAATATCGTAAAAATACCGGCGCGTCTTAACTATTACGACGTTATCTCTATCCTGACGCCATGCTAATTTTATACGCGATAGATAACCGTGCCAAGTTTACTACGGCCGTACCCAATGCATCATTCACGTTGAACCGGCTTTCAAAATAACTTCGCCACTCATTAAACTATCTAACAGGCGATACTAAATAACGATGCGAAGCAATCACAACGGAAACGCAATATAAAAGTAAGGAATATAGCAAATATAATAAATAATAAGAAAAGTGACAAAATGAATCGCGACTATTACAAAGTGATGTTCTCCAGCAAGAACTCCAATCGTTCGAGTGTAATGGACAGTCACGACGTCCTGGACAACGATACGGAGTTCAATGCTAACCAGTTCACACTGTACGACGACTTCACGACGGATTTGCGTTTTAACTTCAATGCGTTGAGGAACTTCCACGAGGTGGTCAGGAATGAAGTTAGGCGACGAGGCGATCCCAACGACTCCGGCGTCGACGTTGAGAACGGCAACCCGTTGGATGACGCCACCACGTCCAATGATAGCGATTTGGTAAGTTTCTCGTCGTGTAGTTAGCGTCATCGATATTCAGAAATGTATACAAATCATTTCCGTTTACGACATTTTTCTCGTTAATTTTTCTATATTATCATTTTGTATTTTATTTTGTATATCATCTGTACAGGAAATAGACTTAATAATGTATTAATCACACACTTCTTGTTTAAAATAGAGTTAATGCAAGAAAAAAATGCTTGCAATTATATAAAAGCTGAATCCAATTAGTCAGTTTGCGGAGTCCATTTGTCGGCGCTAAGTCATTGTGTTAGCGGAACATTAGCATGCCTCGTTTGTTGTCCATTCGTCCGCCGTCGCCCATTGTTATTTGAAACTATGCAATATAAACAATAATACATTCATTTAACTCACTTTTATTTTATCAACCATCGACATCGAAATGTTGCAAAAAATAAATATTTAATGAAAATAATGTTCTCTTTCATTGATTTATTATTATAACCAAGAAAATCTAAAATTAATTGGATTTTATTAGTAATCATATATGGATTTGATTAAGTTTCTTCTCTAAAGACCATAAAAAATCGTGAACTGGTTTATATCTTAGAGTGCATTTCATACGAGCACTTATAAGTTTAAATTGCACATAAAAGAAATGTGTGATGACGACCACAGTCTACTTTCTCCATTAAACGTCAGCCTTAATGATTGTATGGACATTACAATTTCTTGTGTCCGCTGACACGTCCGTCATCATTACCGGCATATATTATACTATATTGTAAGTTCGATATAGTCAACACATCAAAGAAAAAATCTGCTCAAGCAAATAATTATAAACAAAGAATTCATAAAAGAAATAAACTAAATTATATTTAATTAAACTATTTTCCTTCTCATTGGTTTTTATTCTATAATTATTTATTATATTTTATTGTACTGAGTCACTCGCTGCTTAAGTACCTACATGTTATTATAACAATACTCGGAAGCAATATGATACTCATGAATTCCGTTATGATTACAACGCCTTATGATTTTCGTGCTAATTTATAAAATACCGCTCATTATGTGTTTTATATGTGGAAGGAACTAAAAAACATTCTTTTTTTATATATATATATAAAGTTATTTTCCAGGTCAGTTTTACATTTGAGCACAAGTTTTATTTCTTGTTTATTTTAATTTTCATTTAAAATGTTATGCCGACGAACACAACATGCGTGAGTTCTGCCTGCGTTTCAGTTGAATGACCTTGACCGGATAGCGAATAATACATTTGCCTGCATTTTTACGAGTCGATTGCCTTACGAGTTTTTTTTTAAATGTAACCTTGACTTCAATTTCTTTTGATAATTATTGGATTTTAAAATTTGCACGTTTTATTGTTGCAGTTGGAGAACGAAGTTATGGTAGATCCTTGGAGCAGTATGGACTCCTCGAATTCACCATTAACTGACTCTGGACCCTCTGCCAGTGAAGACTGCACCCCCTCTACTTCAAGTGAACCTCATCGCGGACCCTTAGATACATCTTCCCCTGTATCACCGGACACGCGCCGCTTTGTTGACCTAAAAGACACCAAAACAAAATACTCCAAACACCTTACCCCCAAAACGAAAGACAAAGCGCGGAGTCGTGATCTAACACTTGAATTAGATAACCTCGAACATGATCCCATGTCACGCCGCCCGCATTTCCTCGACGACGACTACCAGTTGCCGTCAAAATCGAATATCGAATGTCGAATCCCTAAACCACACTTCCTCGATCACTCTCCTTCCCCGGACGAATTCGATGAACGTAGTGATATAACAAACCCAAACTTTTTAGAAGATGAAGTAGAAGGTGATGACAATCAAGTACAAAAGAAAGCTGGTGCTCTTCCAAAGAAATCAACGAAACCACAGTCTTCCTACACAAATCAAGAAGACCGACCGCACAGAACAAATTATAGAAGTACTTTACATTATGGACTGGAAAATGCCGCAAGATCAAGCGAACGAGACAAAAGAGCCTCACAGCTATATCGTGGCACGTGGCCGGGGGAAAGAGACGTGTGGACATCTCACGATTCTTCCAGTGTACGTAGTTTCTCTAGCAACGGATCAGACTGTCCACGACCTTCATCTAACTTAGAAAACAAAATGGAATGTGTCTGTTCCCTGATATCTTTACTTAGCTTGTCGCCAGAAAACAATGCAGATTTAAGCGGACCACTCTTAGATATGAGTAGATCTGTAGAAAGTTGTATAGCGATGAGACAAGCAGGGTGTATTCCTTTATTGGTCCAATTAATTCATTCGAAAGTAGCTAGAGAAACTAGAGATCGTGCAGCAAAAGCCTTAAGAAATATAATACATACTCAAACAGATGATAAAGCTGGTAGAAGAGAAGCTAGAGTATGGAGATTGTTAGAACAGGTCAGAGAATATTGTTACGTGCTAGAGGATTTAGTTGAAGCGAGAAAAGAAGGAAAAGAGGCAATAGAGGATGATGTAACTAAACATCCGAGTCAAAGTGTGGCTGCGTTAATGAAATTATCCTTTGATGAGGAACATCGCCACGTTGTATGTCAATTAGGAGGTTTGCAAGCTCTAGCGGCGTTAGTAAGCGGAGATCAAGCAGCACACGGGAGCAGAACTGACGATAACACGTGCTTGACAATGAGGAAATACGCTGGTATGACGTTAACAAATTTGACATTCGGAGACGGAAACAACAAGTCATTGTTGTGCTCTTTCAAGGACTTCATGTTGGCGCTGGTTGAACAACTGGAGTCTCCTAATGACGATATGAGACAAGTGAGTTACACAAAAAGTTTCTTAAATAATAAATTAAAATAATTTTCAATCAATGAGTTTACGATTTTTGTGACACTAATACAATTTTTTGTTTTTTTTTTTAGGTTACTGCAGCTGTGCTCAGAAACCTATCATGGAGAGCAGACACAAATAGCAAACAAGTTTTAAGAGAAGTAGGTGCTGTAAAGGGCCTCACAAAGGCAGCGATGACATGTCAAAAAGAAGCAACCCTCAAATCTGTTTTATCCGCCCTCTGGAATCTTACAGCACATTGTTCTATGAACAAAGTGGCTCTGTGCTCTGTTGACGGAGCATTAGGCTTCTTAGTGGATATGCTAAGCTATAATTCCCCTACAAAGACATTGGCAATAGTGGAAAACGCAGGTGGCATCATGCGTAATGTGTCGAGCCACATCGCAGTACGGGAAGATTACAGACAGATTCTCCGCGAGAGAAATTGTTTAAGTGTCTTGCTCCAGCACCTAAAGTCGCCAAGTTTGACAGTAGTTAGTAATTCGTGTGGTACTCTATGGAATCTGTCGGCACGATGCCCTCAAGATCAACAGTTTTTATGGGACCATGGGGCGGTACCGATGTTACGAAGCCTTATTCACTCTAAACATAAAATGATTGCTATGGGATCAAGCGCTGCTCTAAAAAATCTACTCAATTCTAAACCTGGCAAAACACATATTATATCACTCGACACTACGGCAAGAAGTATGAATTTACCAGCTTTACCGACCTTAGGGGCGAGGAAACAAAAGGCATTGGAACAAGAACTAGATCAAAATCTAGCTGAAACTTGTGATAACATCGAACCTGCTACTTCCCCTAGTACAAGTAATAGAGAGGAGAAGAATTTGTTCACGGCTACTGAAAGACAAATTGCTATGAATTTGGAAAGACATAGAATGACGTCTAGTTCACCTCTCATGGGAACTTTAACATCCCAAATATCACTCAGCCATAGCGCACACTTAGCGAGCTATCTAAGTTGTAGTAATACTTTATTGAAAGGAACGTTGGTTTCTCGTTCTTCAGGTAATAGTTCAACAAATGTCAATAGATCAGATAGCAAAGATTCCGTAACAAGCACACATTCGGATTCAGTCTTTGAGAGAGGAGTGCGACCTGGGAAAGTCCCTGTTCCTACACCGAGAAATAAAGATCTGATGAAAATGGATACTGGAAGTGATACTTTCAAATCTTCCAAATCCCTAACAAAGGATCCAACGTACCTTCGATATTCAGGGCAACCCCCAATACCCCCGCCAAGAAGTACAGAAATGAGAACTAATTATACAGAATCGGGTTACGACGTCGACCAAGATTCCTGTGACCAACCTATAGACTTTAGTAGAAAATACCCCGAAACTAAGACTGAATCTGAACCCGTCGAGAAACCAAAAGCAGAGAAGAAATATTCGAAAAAAGATAATCCAAGCACGTTCGGAGATTACCAAGAGACTGATTTGGATCAACCAACTGATTATTCTTTGCGTTATGCAGAACACCAATCTGAAAATGGCTCTGACATATCAGAGCCCCCGGCGCCGTCGGTCCACGAAGACACTATAAAACATTTCGCAACAGAAGGCACTCCGTATGAAACTCCTATAATATTCTCTACAGCTACATCTATGTCGGACCTCCGAATAATTGGTAAAGACGGCAAACCTAAAACTTCAAGTGTCAAAGAGCATCCTGAAGCAATGACACATTCAGATGAGAAAGACACGTGTTCTATAGAAGATCCTCCGCGCCATGACAACGATGTCGCAATATCAACACCGCCCCCAGTCTCAATATCAGAGCCTGTAGTCGAAAAACGTGGACTTTTTGATACAAAATTCAGTTCAGGCATGATAAGTCCGGAGAAACCAGTGAATTATTGTGATGAAGGAACGCCGGGATATTTCTCTAGGGTCAGCTCGTTAAGTAGCCTGGGTGAACCTACCGAAGAAGACAGTTTGGCGAAAAGAAACGCGCAAGCTTCTATCAATGTGGAACCGAGTCCTCAAGAACAAAGTACTAGCAGCTCTGGAAAAGATAAAGAGGGTATGTTGTTGTTGTTTTTTCTAATTGTTTTGTACAATTTGTTATTACATTGAAAGTAATAAGATTCGTACAAAACAATAGTTTGTGTTGATTATAATTATAATTAATTTTAAAAATATATTGCACTAAAAATTTTGTGGTGAAAGTAAAAGTAGTGGTTCTTAATTAAGGTTAGAACACTAAGACAAGTTTATACTTACTTAAACTTAGTAGTTTAAAAAATATATAAATATTTTCATTTTTTTGCTTTGGTGTCAAGGCGTTGACTTCCACCACTCAACACGCAATTACCTATATATCTATATTTTAAATTAATTCTTATTATCTACATTCTTTTACAGCGTCAAAAGCAGTAACGTTTGCGTGTGAACCGATAGCAATAGCCCAAGACACGTCCAGCCAGGCTTCACCACGGTTCATAGAAGACACGCCACTAATGTTCTCCCGATCGAGTTCCTTAGGATCCTTGCCGGAATGTTCCCAGCAGGATGACCAGGGCTCGATTGTGTCTGAAGTCAGGTGAGATGAACTCTTGTTGGTATTTGTTTTCACTTTTTTAGAAAAAAATATTTTAAAAAAGGCTTCGCTGGATTTAAACCCATCCTAGACTTGGGTTGTCTGTGACTCAATAATTTCCAAGATCCAGGTACAAATACCACTAAGTCAAAATATTTATTTCCTAAATGTGGAATAACACTAAGAATGTCTTTATTAAGTGTTTTAGTCTTTACCACTTTATTTAAAAGCGCAGTTTTAACTACTCTATAGAAGCCTAATACAATTAAAACAAAAGAGATTTTGCAAAAAATTAGAAACTGTTTTTTCACACAAAATAATAAATTATTCACAAAATAATTGATAAAATTATCGTTGTAAAATAAAACACCATTTGTAAAGATTGATGCAAAAAGACAAAACCCATCAAAGCGACGACATCGCACACGCCTCATTCACGAAATCGAGTCGTAGGTTTTGGCGGTGAAGTTGAACGTGGTTTAGGTTTATTATTAAAAATACGTAATTGCAAATAGATCGAAATATATCGCTTTCTCGTTCTGGCATGTTTTTTGAGAATGAAAGTGGCAGATCGGCAACGTTTAGTAGTTTTTTTATAGTAGTAGGTGTTTACGTTATTGGTATCTATTCGTAACTGCGTCACACGTAATACAATATGAATTAAAAAAAATCTTACGTCTAAACTGATGGCGTATCTTGATATTTTTTTTAGGCATGGGTTTGAAATATTTTACCCTATATTCAGCACCCTGTATACACACATTAAATAGTATTAAAAACTTTATTAATAATACTCAATTCCCTTTCAGTCGTCTAACGTCAGGGTGTATATCACCAAGTGAAATTCCGGACTCCCCCGGGCAAAGTATGCCTATATCACCTCGTACAAGACATGCTCCACCAGAAATACATTCAGAGCAGCTAACTCCACCACCTGGTAAGAACATAGTAACAAAAAGTGGGACGAAGTGTCTTACACTAAGTTTCTTCTGCCTACCCTGCATTGCTTCAAGGTTCAGCGTGAAGCTGAAGAACTATTTATTTTAATTAATTATAAAATACAGGAGAGCGTCCATTATCCCAACTAGTAGGGAGATTGTGGTTTTTTTCCCGATTATCGAAATGACACTATATTTACATGACGTACAGATAGACTACATACAAATGACGCTTAACAATAATTACTTAATATTTTTGTATGTCTTTCGTTTTCCTTTGCGCGTTCTTCTTCTTCTACGAATGGTCATACCTAGCGTAATAAACAAGTTAAAATAGTACGTAAATATAGGGCCTGGTAAAGATAAGCCTTCATTCGGATAATCGACGTTCAAAATTAAGCAGTACTTTACAACGCACGTGTTGTTAGCCTATTGGCCCTTACAGCGACACCGGATGGGTGGAGAAGAAGGTCCTCTGTCTGAAATTGCAACCTAAGTGACTGTTTGTGAGGATGTCAATAGCGGCCCGGGTTTCCCCTAACTTCGAGTTCCCGCGAAGACTCGAACCCTGGCTTGCGACCGTTTATCGTGCTGGCAACCTTCGCCTGTACAATAAACGCTTTTTAACCTTCCTATATAACGATTTAATCAGTTGAATTTGAACAATTTTACTAGGCAATTTTACTGGGCTTTCATTTGAGCAAAAATTACATTATACTTGTATAAAACTTCAACAATCTATACAAAATACCATCAAATTTATAAATTTAATTTATATTTTAATTATTTATTTACTAAAATGACTATTTTTAGTGGAACCGCGCAACATATCGGTATTCGAAGAACGTACATCTCAGTTTGTGGTTGAGCACACTCCTGCGCAGTTTTCAGCCAACACAAGTCTTTCCAGCCTCACTATAAATGATGAACCGAGGGTTTGTTTGATTTATTTAATAGATATTATGTTTATTTAGTAATATGTAAGAGAAATATATCTATATTCTAACACAGATAAATTATATTGTATTGTAAATTTAACATACGCTTGCCGTTATCGCCTATAATCAATATGATGATAGCTTTTGAGAAACTATTTTATCATGTTGAGATATATATGTATAATTATTACAACGTATATCGTATTTCTGCAACAAGTAAAGATTTAGTATAAAAAAAATATATATTTATAAGTTTAATAATCGCATAAGTTTAATAATGACATGGCGTCGTCATCGTCGATTTATTTTATTTTTGTTTTTTTTTTATATATATATGATTTCAAATAAAAAAAATCAAATGCCCAATATTAAATTTCAGTTACCATTGCTGCTTGAAGACATAAATAAAGAAGATAATCCAGATTTGGACGTGTCTCCGTCTGGAAATGAAACTATTGACTCTGAGATTCTCGATGAAAGGTTATTAGAAATTTATTTAACTATACTATATAGACCAATATTTTGTAACAGCCTTGTTTTTTAGTTGGATTGTGTCTGTCTGACAAAGGTTCGATTTGGGGATATGTTTATACCTAAATCACAGTGTAATTATTTACAATAATGCCACTTAAAAAATAATTAATAAAGATTTTATAAATGCAAGAATGTACTTATTATAATATATTTTTGTTCTCCAGCCCACCTGCAGAAGAGCCCTCAACGGATGCAGTTGTTGATATAATGAAAGGTAATTAGAATATAATTTTTTAATTGTGGATTCCATCCCCACTCAATCGATTTTTTATTCTCTCTGGCGTAATAAACTCAGGCGTTGAGCTTTGTTACTCAACAAGTAAAGTCACAAACTTGGATAAGGAGTAGAAAATTTTTTTAATTATATTTTTACATCTTGTCAAAAACTTTTATTATATGTTAATATACATTATTAATAGTTACTGAACGTGTCAACTTACACTATACTCGATTCACTAAGGCATGACATAAAAGGTAAACATGTCAAAAAAAGGTTCTTTTACATGACAGGTTTTATGGAATTGTTATATTAATTAAACAATATATATTTTAAGTATTAATTCGCCAATAACACTGTAAATAGCTATAAAATTTATTATAATATTATCTTATAATTGAAATAGAATAGTAGTAAATCGGGGAGAATTTTTTTTTACAAAATTTTAAATATTTTTCTATCCTAAAATATCCAATTATTTTCGTAATATAATTTAAATATTTATATTTTCAAATTTTATAAAATTACACACAGTATATATAGTAAATAAAAAGAAATAATTAAGTTAAAAGAAACGAAAACGAAAAGTAGTAAGTAAAAAGAACAATAATAAAAAATAAAGATTGTTTTCATATTTAAAGCCAGGAATATTTTAACTTAAAATTTAAAAATGTTGGTATGCACCCGGTTTTAATATTTTTTAAATATGTCATGTATGTACATATAAAAACACCTAAAAGTCGACTTCTTCTCAAACTTCAGACACATTTTAGTACTATAAAAATAAAATATATCTCGTAATTAATATTTATATTAGAACATTATTGTTCTAATATTATTAATATTAGAGCATTTTATCATCCGTCAGATTATATCCACCATTTTCAGTTATTTTCATTGAATTTTTATTTTTATTTTAGTAAGAAACTTAAAAGTTTTGTTAAGTTTAAAATTATTTTCTGGTTTTTTTTTTTAATATTGTCTTGTTTTTGTTATTTTGATATTTATATACTCGTACTTTAGAAATTGAGTAAACCTGGACCAAGCAACGCTTGCACTTTGACATGAATAATAAAAGCTTTAAGCTGCATGAAATTAAATTGTTACTAGCCGATGAAATGTAAAACACAACAATAGAAGCTTGGCAATGCTGCATTGACCATGTGATAAAAGAAGAGCAAAAGATGAAAAAAAATGTTCATTAATTAGATAATGGTGGACCGTTTCGTCATTAATGTTGGTGACAGTTCCTCAGAATCCTCCGATTTCTGATAAATAATTTAATAATAGATATATAAAGTTTTATTATTCTAATAGTTAAGTAACTTTTAGTAAAACTTATACATTTTAATTTAATTTTCTGCTATTCTTATTTTATACAAAGATATTTTATAAATAACATTCAAGCACAACAAGCAATAATGCTGTATATAGAAAACTCCACGTTAAATAAATTAAATACAAAAAAAAATGCAATAAAGTTTGAGAAACAGAATTTTTTTATTTACAATTTTTGTCATGCCATAATGAATCGAGTATAGATACAAATGTACTTCTCTTGCTCTTCTGTCACATGAGAAACACGAATACCGTGACGTATACACACACACCTTATGATTTTTGTATAATATGCACTAATAGACACTTTTTACACATGCCAAATTTAATCGTAAAATTTGAGTTTAAAATTATTTCTTTTATAAAAAGTAACTTATAATAAAACATATGTTTCAGACACATCAGACATACCAGCGATAGCGCCGTCCTCTGACAGCGAGGCAGCCAGCGACCGTGATGCAGATCTTCTCAATGAGTGCATACAAAAGGGCATTGCACAGGTAAATTTTTAATTAAAAAAAAAAAATTAAATTAGCTTCACGCTATATCCCGCACACAGCAGGGTAGGCAGAGGGAACCTAGTGTTAAGACACTCCGTTCCCCACTTTCTGCCGAATTCTGGAGGCATTGCGTGTTGAGTGGCAGAACTCAACGCCGCGCTTAACCTCGACACCAGAGCGAAGAAATGGAAATATAAACTTAGGTAAATATTTCATCTCCTCGAGTGGGGATCGAACCCACAACCAGTCGGTTTTGCAGTCACACCTCATGCCACTGCGCCACGACCAGCCTAAATTTTTAACAAAATTATATTATTATTAATTCTATTATTACTGTCTCAAGGAATGAAATATATTCATTTACTCACTCTATTTACAACGACGGCCTGGCGTTGAATTTTGCACTCAACCCACTGTCTCGAAAATTGGACGGTAAATGGAGAACGGAGTGTCGTAACACCAGGTTCCCCTTGCCTTCGCTGCTGTATGCGTGGACAAAGCCCTATTTTTGAGACATTGAATGTTTTCATTGCTAAATAGTTTATTATATATCTTTAAACATTTACGTTTCCTAATATTATTTAAATTTATTTTAATAAGTACTTGATAAATAAATTAAAATTATTTACAGGTGGTCAAACATAAAGGTCCTGCTTCTGACGTTTCCTCCATTAATAAGTACCCATTGAGAGATGATGTATATGTAAGTCATATATAATTATATTTTCTTTCTACATCAATTTCATATCGGAAAAGTGGCAATTTTTTTTTATTATTACAGCCCCTTACCTTAAATTTGTATAAAAACTATCGCCCAAAGTCAGCCTTCTTAATCCATTTGTGAGAAGAATTTGTTTTCTTTAATATGCTTTTAATTTTTTTTAATTTATTTTTTTGTTACTAATATTAGTTAGCTCCATTAAAATCGACTTTGCTTAACATTTTATAATCTTTGTTTTTTCTAATTTTTTAAAGTGCTACTCCACACTAAAGACAGTAAATATAATAAATGTTATGTAAACATATAAAAAATGTTAACATTCACTTTATATAAAACGGTATGTAGACGCGGGTTCGAGTCCCGTTAAGTTGTATATGTATGTATAAAACATTTTGTCAAATATTTTTCTAAAAAGAATATTATTTAATATATTTTTACAGAGATCATTGCCACCATATCTACGATCGTCTACAGAGACTGTGATGATATCACATGACTTTGCAAGGAATGTTAGGGAGAGGTTAGTTAACTTGAGTACAAATAATTTATTATAAATCAATTTACATAACACATATATTGAAAATAACAACTGTTGAGTATCATGCTGTCTTTTCCCAGGAACTTGCCGAACCGGTGGTAGTTTTCTAATATGTTCATTCGATGTTTTAAAAGTGCCTACAATAGTGTATTTGAATAAAGAATATTTTGAATTTTAATTCAAAATATTAAGACAGAGAGTCAGTCAGAAAATAGTAAAACATTTTTGAGGTCAGTAGTGGCGCAGGACCACAAAGTGTGGCTGTAAACGCGACTGGTTGTGGGTTCCCCACTCGAAGAATTGCAATATTTATCTAAATTTATATTTTCTTTTGTTCGCTCTGGTGTCGAGGCAAAGCGCGGCGTTGAGTTCCGCTACTCAGCACGCAATGCCTCCAGAATTTGGCGGAAAGTATATTAACACAAGGATACCTCTGCCGACCCCCCTGCTGCATGCGGGACACAGCGTGAAGCTGCAAATAAAAATGTCTGCCTTGCTTTGCAGGAGAAAGTAGCTGAAGCTGCTTGCTTAAAGAATAAATTTTACTTATGATTAATAGTTTTAGTTTCATATTATATGCATAAATCCATAAACTGTATCAGAGAATAATGAAATATTTGGTTTAAGATTATGGATAATAATATATGGATATAAAATACACCAAATACCGATTTTGTCAAATTATCTTATCTTTTCCTTACTTACCACAAAATCATTATTTAAATTTTATACCACGTTTTTATAAATGAACATTTCTTTTTGTAATAGCAGTCCACGTCAAAGTCCACCGCCATTACCGCCAAAAATTCGCCACCCCGAAGCACCACCGCGACCGCCGCCCTTTGAGGATCATCAGCTAATTGAAGGTAATGTTATGTGATACTAGCGACCAAAACTGCTTAAACTTTAATAAATAAACTATAAATAATTTATATTACTAAATAAATGTTACATATACACCCTGATTTAGATGACAAGAAAATAAAATTGTAAGTAGGTAGAGGTGAGCGCAGTCCTAATAGTGTAAACTGTGTCATAGTATAAATGTGGAAACGGAAGAAATTCCCTTCCAACCGGCGCTGTTCACCCGATCTCTCCTTTGTCAGCGTTTTGTGGCGCTCGGCCGCCTATCAGACGGACATATTATAATATTAAATAAGTTTTCCGTCTGACACCGAGCACCATATAACACATATATAAACAAACAGTTAATCATAATGTAATAAAAATAGCATCAGCAAATAATACAATTTAATATATATTTATTTAAAATCCATCTGTCTATGTCAATTATATTGAATGTAACTAAGAACATTCTTTATTGTAAAGAAATTCCACCATCCAATTTAAATATTTTAATTACATTTATCAGGGAGTTTCCTATACAGGCATTAGAACTATTTTTTGGATAAAAATAGTTTTTTTTATATTGAATTGCGCTGAATGTAATGACATAATAGTTTTCCCAAGATTAGATAAAAATCAAAAACGTATAATGTCGATTTGAGGCAAACTCTACTCAACCTTACCTTTTCTAAGGTGATTTAAAATTGTATTATTTATTTGTTACATATTATTTTGCTAATGCAATTTTCTGACGTTTACTGACTGACAAATGACAAACTGAGTATTATTGTAATTACACTTATTAGTGTTTGTAAGTTCAGCTTAAAAGTAGACTACTGCTAACAACTTGACAAAACACTAAAGACTAATATAGTTAGTAACATTAACATGTGAAGTAAAATTAACTGAAAGATTTAATATCCATATAACTTTTTTTTGTTATAGGACGCAGACACGAAAGTCGCCAAATGGAAAAAACACGTGACAAACCAAAATTACCGGCGACACAGAACTTAGCAAGAAATGATTCCTTGAGCTCTCTCAGCTTAGATTCATTCGGATCTACTGATAGGGAAATATTTGAAGAAACTGTAAAAGCAGGTCTCTCTAGCGTCAATCCTCGAGCTGATTTCTCACTAGAAAGTAATAAGAAAGCCCATTCAGTAGAAAGAAGACCAGAATCAGTTAAATATTCAAGAAACCATAAATCATTGGATCGTAGTGATAAAATATCCCATCGAGGTCCAAAAGTTAGAGATGCGGAGTTTGAAAGAAATTTGGCTTCTGGTGCCTATAATATAAAATCTACTAATACAGTGAAAAAAATGGAGCAAGAAATAGCAAATTTAAATGTTAGGTCACCTTATTCTTATCATGGAGAAGTTTCGCATTATTCAAGATTTAGAGGACATTCGAGATTTTATGATGATGGACCTCCTAGCTTACCAGCAAGGATAGATGATCCAAGGAGATTAGACAGAAGTAATTCGCTCAGTTCTTTAAGTAATGATTCCTTCGGGTCCACTGATAAAGAAGTATTTGAACGTTGTGTCAGAATGGGCATGTCTAAACCACAACCAAAGAAGAAGGAGGACCCTAAGCTTAGAGTACGAAGCGATGATCGCTTAGAAATAAGAGAATCTCGGAGACGACGTAAAGAAAAACCACACCAAGGAGCTCTCGACAAAATGGTCGGCGAAGAATATTCTAAAGACAGAGCCATTTTAGAAGAAGTCATAGCTCGAGGTGCAGGTGAAATTAAAAACAGTAAAAACGGAGAAACTAACAATTCTCAGTCAAAAAACGTTCAGGCGCCGTCTGCAGTACTCGCGGCCGCAGACGCGCGCGCCGCCACCGCGCGAGACACTGGATCTGACGACTCTGCCATCGGAATCGACCTCACATCGATTAATCAATCGATAGAAATAACATTAAACTCCCAACCGATATCGATTTTCGATCGCTCGAATGAAATGCCGACTGTCGATTCAGGGAATAATACTACTTTGGATTCCGATAGCAATGAAATGGATCACTCTAATGAGTGTTTGGCTCCTAAATCTGGTAATACCACAGTGGAATCTGAGAGAGATGAGCTTAATCGATCGAATGAATCGTATGCTGATGTTCTAGATGGATCGTGGAGCGACGACGAAGATAAACCTAAGGAGTTCGACTCCGGTACTCTAACACGTAAAAACAAACACAAATTGGAATGGACAGACATTAAATGCACAGAAAATCAAATTAATTTCGAAGATGTTTCTAAAAGAGATAACGACACTTGGAATGAAAACACGTGTCCTGATGACGTCACTTTCCCAACAATTAGTGGCTCAGTGCACATGGTTTCTTCATTAAGAAGTGAGATAGTCGATGCTGCTATGGCATTACCTGATTTACTAGAAAAAAGCGAAGTCCCAAACATGTTTTCTAAGCCGGATTTGACTGACAAATTAGACGGTCTCGGGACAAGTGTCGACGGACAGTTAGACGACAGATTGTTATTAGAGAATATTCCAGAACCAACTTTTACGTCTTTGATTGACGATGGCGAGCAGAAATTCGACTCACTAATGTCTTCTGCCATTGAAAAAGAAGCGGCAAGATTGGCGGCCCAACTAAAGAACTCCCAATATGTTATGGAAAATAGCGTGACTTCGCTTACGTCAATAGATTTGGATAATGTAAATCCGCCCTCCAACTTGGGTAGTCTCTTATCTCTGAGTGCTTCAGGCCATTTTGATGAGTCATCTGCTCATCAGTCATCATCGAAAAAATCTCAAAAAACAAGAAAAAAATCTTTACCGGTCGCATTAATGGTCAAAAGGGCGCTAAGCAATTCAATGCATCAAGGAAGCTCTGAACACTTAGACAGTATACCCCTAAGTTTCTTAGACAATGTGAAACCTCCATCCGAAATGGAAAATATCGATATGGACGGAAGCATGATATCGGTATCGAGTATCGTATCAGAAGTTGCTGAATCGAGAGAAAATAAAACTCCAGTCGTATTCGATTTTAAACAACCAGTTCAGGATTTCCCTCTATGCACAACTTTCACACACGTTTTTCACGATTTGGATAAAGTTAATCCGCCATCTTTGTTAGATGAAATGGCGGAATCCACTTTGGAATTAGAACCCACTACCGCTCACGAAGTGTATGACGATTGTATATCAAATACTTTAAACGTTATAACAGATATACCATCAGGATCTGAGAATTGTACACCTCTACCTTCAGACATTAGCAGCGTTGAATCAACACCAAAGAGACAACGGGATTCTAAATATTTAACTCCAAAAGAAAAACGAAATGCAGCTAAATATAGATATCAAACGTATACTATAACGGATACAGTATCAGAAAACGATGTTGTTTTAAAGGTTGAATCAGAAGAATTTATGACGTGGACCAAATCAGAGAGTGACAGATCCGATGACTATGTCACAGCGATATCAGAACCTAAATCTAAGAGACGCATTAGTGCTAAACAGCGCAGGCAAGAAGATAGAGCAAGATATCAAACGCAAACTGTTAATATTCACAACATATTGACTTCATCTCAAGAAACGACATCGTCTAAAGACAAACCTAATCCACATATTGAAAGTCTAAAACAACGGCTAGCTGCAAAGAAGACGCTTAAACAAAAACGTATAGAAGATGCTGAGAGATTTAGAACTAGAACACTAAGTGAAGATATTCCTCCATCACCAACATTTGTGACTAAAGACGCTAACTTCGAAAACGTTGAAACCACAACTGGTTACGATAGTTTGTCTTCTAATGATCTAAATCATCAACAGTTAAGCGATGACAGGCAAAGCGACGACGTTTTTAGAGACGTGGACAGTGGGAACAATGAAGATGATTTCGAATTAAATTCCACACAACTAAAAGTTTTTACCCAAAGTTTTAGGACTTATTTACCAGTTATCGAAAGTCCGGCGGCGGTCGACATGTGTGTAGTGAATAACTTGAAAAATATCGAAATGACAGCGTCGTATCGACGTAATTTACAAGGTGATAAACATCAACATCCCAGCAGCAGTGATTTTGCTAGTTACGAGGGTGATAGCAATTCAGAAGGTAAGGCCCACTCAGAATCTGATACAGAAACGGCGTCCTCTAAACCGAAACCGAAAATAATCAAACCGGAGAGGAGAGACGAGAGCTTGGACTCTAACGATTCGGGTGACAAAGATCACGATGTGCCTAAAGTAGTGCGCGGCAGGAAGAAGGCTATGTACGTATCACCGTACAGACGGAACGTGCCCAGTCCAAAGAAACTTGTAACGCCGCCAGCCAAGACGCCTATTAAGGCAGTTACGCCAAAAGTGTCAACTATTCCTCCTAAAGCTCAAACAAGTGCCAAAATGTCTACCGTGCCTAATAGAACACCAACACCAGCTGTGAAAGCCACAACTTCCCCCAAAAAGACACCGCCAAATAAATCGCCTTCGAAAATAGCTCAAAAACCTATAAGTATTCCTCCAGTCGCGAGTAAACCGCTGCCATTGGAGCGACAGGGTACGTTCACGAAGGAGGAGAGCTCAGTACCCGCCAAAGACTTGCCCGTGCCTGATAAAAAGCTGACAGGATCTCGATCAACAGGTTCTCCTTCTAAAATCGCGAACACATCTCCTTCTAGATTACCACAGTTCAGTCGAACTCGTCCCACTACGAGTAAAGCTACTAAGCCGAAACAGAGTCCAGCACCAAAGCGTTCTTCAGAACCTATGATGAAGAACTCGCCATCTAACCACAGCTTACAAAGCAACGATAGTGGAAAGACTATCATCCTAGCACGAGGCTCTAGGGGCAGCACATCCAGCGTCAACTCTATCTCCTCCAAAACTAAAGACGTCGAAAGTAAAATAGCAAATTTATGGAAAAAAGTCGAGCAAACCAAGAAATTGCCGGCGAAAAGTGATAAGAAAGTGTACATCGAGAGTGATAAGACAGAGACGCCCAAGTTGATAAGGAGCTCGACGTTTGAGGGTCAGCCTGCGGCGCAGGTCTCCACTGCCACTAAACAGAAATCCGCCATCGGGATACGAGTGTCACAAATCCCTGCTTTAAGGCCGAAGGCAACGACGAGCAAGGCATCGAATCCTCAAAATGCAAAGAAAACTACTAAAAGTTTCCTTAGAAAAGGCGGCGCACCTTGAGCCTTGTTACTGTACCCCTGACAATTTTCACTAAGTGATTATAACGAAATTGCAAGCAATTATTATCAACAGAGATCTAATCGATTTCCCAATTATCGATAATCGATTTGTGATTAAGACGATTTAATTATTATTCATTCGGACATTTTACAAAGAAATGATTGTGCGAACAAATTATCGATTTTAAACTTCTGCATAATTATAGAACCTTGTGTTTAAGTATTTCTCAAATTGAACTGCTGTTCTTATTTTTACTATTTACTTTATATGTTGCATTTATTTACTCTCGGAACGAATGTGTAGTTTAAGTGTAATTTGCGATTAAAACGTCACAATTTTGTACCGACCATAAAAATGTGAGCCTCTCTCTATAAACGCTAATTAGAATGTACAGTTTGGGAACATGAGCTTTTCAACTCTACTATTCCTTATGGTGTTTCAAGAGATTTCATTGTAAATACTATAACCTAGTGTAAGGTTACCATAAACGCATATTTGTATATTTTTCATAATTATTCGTACTCTAGTAATAAAATAAACGTCACATCGCTTGAGTAAAAAGTATGGCATATTGTGGGTATGTCGTAACTTCTTACGTCTAGTCAGTTTTAGATAAGCAAAGTAGATTTGGCTTACGATTTTTATTGAGGGCTTCGCGAAAAATATGCATAATTTCCATACTTCCTGTATGCAAGTGGCTTTCCATAGTGTTTTCTAAATTAAATTTGAACAAAAACTTTTTAAAACAGCATCGACTCGTATGTATCTACGAATAACGTCAATTGAACTGATGAACAATGTATACCAGACTGAAAAATAATGTCGCTTTAAATATTTTTGGAGCGTATGGAGTTTTTATTGAAAAAAAATATCTAAATTAATTGAATATAAGTTCCATCGTATACATGTTATATTAAAGAAAAAATGTATAATTTTTAAATGTATTTAATTTCATTTACCCCATAGGCGCAGTAGCAGTTCGTAGTTAGCGTTGAGTAACTTTCGGTTGTACCACGTAGAGTAGACGACGAGCCAGTTTTAGCTAAATGATTATATTACTATTATGATTAGTTTATAAGTTATTTGGTGGTAATAAATGGAACTTACCCCATTGTATGTTTTATTTTATTATTAATTAACCTTTGAAAGTTGCCTTTTCTATTTTTTGTAATTTTAGTTATGGTTGCTTTTTTTAGTGTTTTTTTAATATTGCTTGCTCTAAACATATTCTTCCTATTTTATAAATAAAAACTTTAAACATATTGTATAAAAAGAAGTAAGTTATAGGTAAAACATATATAAGTAAAAGTAAATAAGAAAACAAAATTACATTGAAAATAAGTTTTATTTTTGAAATATTACATACAACATTTGTCTTTATTTACATTTAAATAAGATAGTAGATATCATTCTTTTTACAGCAATAGATTTTAGCATTTTTTTTAGATATTTACATCAAAGAAGACAGTACGGTTGATAAGTTGTGGCTGCCCTAAAGTTTTAAACTTTTGCACATAGTTCACTTGGGGAAGAAAATTATCAAAATTAAGAAAAATCTAAAAAATTAAATCTACGCTGCCATCTACATTTAATTTCAGAGCAGCCACGACTCGCCAATAGCGTTGTAAGTACATCTAAAAAGCTTATAAACATCGAGATGTATTTAAATATAAAGTACACATATTACAACAAAAATAATTACTGAAATTGCCTTATTTTAAAACTATATAACACTTAAACATGCTTTTGTTAATACTAAGAATTTACACGAAGAATATATTTTTATTCATTGTTTTTATACCAGAGTCCATTGATATCTCATTAGTTAAAGAAATCTTTTAAGTAATTGTAAATTATGAAGTTTTCAGCTTCACGTATGCATCCCGCATTTAGTAGGGTAGGCAGAGGGAACCTAGTGATATGACACTCCCGTTTCTCACGTCAAAAAAGAAAATAAAAAGAATACGTTTCCCCGGGGTAAATTGAATCCGCAACCGCCTCACAACGACTACAAGAAATTATGAATTAATTCATTAATAGAAATATAACATAAAAACATCGATTGAGATCATAGTTATTATCAAATTATTGTACAAATATAATAGATGAATAACTTAAAATTATTATACACGATACGAACAATAAACAAAAAATATATATATACTCGTACATATAACATTTTTATAATAAACTGAACTAAAGGGAATCAAAACGAAAGAGAGGAATTAAAAGTGGGAATTAAAAATATAAAGATAATAATGTCCGAAAATATATGATAAAAAGCTAAAAAAAAGTACTATACCAAAGTATAGGCACTGAATGTAATTAAAAATATATGTTACAGATTTCTGTTCTTTTTTTGTAAGAAGAATTAAGTGGCATTAATTGTATTGACAATTGGTATTTGGCAAAAATATTTTTCACTTTTTTATTTTTTTGTATACCTCAAACGTAAAAGAAAATATACACAGAATATTTTTTTTACTTTTATACAATTAATATATGATTATATACTTGTTCATTATAATATTTTTAATGTCATTGTTTGTTAGACAAAGAAAACGTTAATAATATACATATAATCCTCGAGTGCGTATCGAACCCACAACCATCGTACAGTCATACGCTGTCTCACTGCGCCACAATAGCGTCGTACTCCATCAAATATAAATTTATGAGGAAGGAATTAATGAAATGTCTTTAAAACTAAAACATAATATGTTAACTGTGTAAACATCACCTTTAGACAAGTAAAAACAAAGTTATATGGAAAAAGCAGAAATATAATTGGTTAACAATTATGTTCATCTAAAGTTTTATTAATATCTCATAAAATATCAATATAATATAAATATCGATTAAATAAAATCGATGGATCAAATCGATCGACATTAATAAAGAAATATGAATTGCTTAATTTTAAAGGAAAAGCTTGATATTCTATCATCAGTTAATTCATAATTAAGCATCGATATTTCACGTTGAAGTTAGAAAAAAGATTTAACATTTATATGTTAAATTTATTGACACATTTATATTTAACACACTTTTAAATTAATTTATTTAAATAATCTCTCACGCAATTTTTATATATTTATAGTAAATAACACTCTTTCTTTTTCAATAAAAAAAATTAGGATATATTTTAGGGACAAATCATTACGTTTGTCCACAACTTAGTATCTATTTTTTTTTCTTCTGTAACCGCACACCATGTTCCGTATGTTCAGAGGAAGCAGAGGGAACCTAATGTTAAGTCGCTCCATTTCTCACGTGCCGAATGACGGAACTTACTGTCGCGCTTTTTCCTGTTATTAGAGCTAAGCAATACAAATAATTCATTATTCTGAATCGAATTCACAACCGTCGCGTCTACGGTCAGTCGTTGTGCCAATACCACGATGACCTCTAAAAATATTACTTACATGACATATATAAAAGTAACAATAAAGTAGTTCAAGTGGAGGCGTCGTCGTCAGTGGTGTCGGGCGAGGGGTCCCGCGGCCGCGTGAAGGCGGCGAGCACCTCGAAGTGCATCTGCAGGGAGTGGGGGGAGCCCGGGGGGGCGTGCAGGTGTCTACTCACCTGGGGGAGAAGGTATTACCTTATTTACAAATTAAGAAATATTAACCTAATGTATTTTTTTAATTATAAATTGTAAAACATTAATAATTAATAATTATTTAATTTTTTATTTAAAGTTAAAAAGAAAACTAGCAATATGTTTTCAATTGTGCAATGACTTAGATTGCGACTACGTTCGAATCGTACGATCGAACTCACAATCGTTGCGTTTATCATTTGACCTGACTGTACCGCTGAGCCTATATATAAGCAATATTATAAAATTCACACACTCACATGCACAACACATACATACACATATACATACATTACTCTACACATAACACAAATATACACATCCTATACACTCACCAAAATATTTATAATTGTAAAGATAATTAGGTTATAATAGATGTACATTAATACTTGTAACTTGCGTATTAGAATTACACTTTTTTTTTATCATCCCCGTGGTATACGGCCCTGTTTCTCTTTATCACGGGCTATTTTGTAACCCATCTAAGAGGACAGTACCTCAACCAATTATTGTATACTATATAAGTGTTTAAATAAAGTTATTATTATTATTATATTACCTTGGCTCCAAGTTTTTTTAATAAACTTGTAAACGCTTTCTCCTCTCGCCCGATCCACGGCCGGCCCTCGTCTTGCACTTGATACGGGCTCACGTGGATGTAGATGTTTACATCTAAAATATCGATTTTTTAAAAAACTAAAACATACATTTTTTTATAAAAAAATTTGAGGCCAGTCTTGGCGCAGGGGCACAAAGTGTGACTGTAAATCCGACTAGTTGTGGGTTCGATCCCCACTCGAGGAGATGAAATATTTACTTAAATTTAGGCGTTGAGTTCTGCGACTCAACACGCAATGCCTCCAGATTCGGCAGAAAGTGGGGAACGGACTGTCTTAACACTACGTTCCCTCTGCTTACCCTACCGTGGTGGGGATATAGCGTGAATCTGATTTATTTATTTTTTATTTTATATAAAAATGTCTCAAAGACGACAATCAGAACTGTTATATCTTATCAAAGGTGATTGTCAAATATATTTTAAAATATATTTTCACCTCAGTGGTTGAATAACAATTTTAATTTAAAACAAAATATTTAGCGAATAACATTTCCTCTTATTATATTATAATTATTAAGAGTTATTTTATTCTTTATTTAATTTTACGCTCAGCTCTAAAATATTTCGAACCAACAAACATGGCCCGTTTACAGCCGCACTCTTTTTGATTAAGCTCTGATTCTTCCCTAAGTTATAATATGCTTTATTCAAATCGTACAAGAAATAGAATAATCTCACCAAGCCTTGTCAATGTCTCTAGAAGAGAGCGTGAAGTGATCCACGTGTTCTTCCCCCCGGCGTGCCCGCCGTCCAGCCAGTACATATTTTCTATACGACTTATAAACCTTAAATAAACAAAATACTACAGTAAAAACTCAATTAGGCATTCTTTATTAGTCATAGTCTCTGAATCGTTAGGCATTTGGATAATCAAAAATCCGGGTAATCGAATGTATAAAGAAAAGTGGGTTTTGTACGTTTGTGCATATGTAGTAATAACAAATACATAAAAACTAAAATCAAAGCATCAACACACTTTTGTAATTGGGTAGGTACTAGTACCTAGTGTTAAGATAACTAAAAACTTTATAATATGAAATTTATAATAATATTAAGGAGAATATTCTTATTCATTAGGGTTTCTCTGTCTTCTCTGCTCTGCGTGTTAATAGCGTGCTAGTTATATAGATTCTAATAACTTTCTTATAATAACTCTAAATTCTAACTTCACGTCAAAAGCTAGTCACGCTATTAACCCGTACAGCACAGTAGACAGAGTAAGCCTAGTGTCAAGACATTTCTTTCTCTGCTTTCCATCTGAATCCGATAATCCACTAAGTACTGAAAACTCATAAAGTGAGTGATATATTTTTTACCTACCCTCGAATTTCAAAGATTATTTTTTGTTTGTTTAACTAAAATTATCATATAAATAAAACTATAAATAAATACCTCATCATGTGAGCATCGCCGGGCGTCAAAGTTTTAGTGTAATGGAATTCGTATATCAATTGGTTCAGTACAACGCATCCTTTACTAAATCCTATTAAAGTGAGGGTAGTTTCGTCTAACGCCAGTTTATCTCGCCACCATAGGAGATCTAAATCTCTGAATAAAAGAAAAATACAATAAAAAAATGGTAATAATTTTTTTTTATGGAATATTAGTAAAAAAGTTATAGGAAAAATTAGAAAGAGAGAAAAAGAGTGAACAACTTTTTTACATAACTTTGATAAATAGTCAAACCATATCAGAAAATATAAATTCGAAGTGCTTTTATGTTTTACTAGTAGAAAACATCAACAGCCATTTTATATACAATTATTATATTATGCATTTTTATTTTACAGTTTTCATGCAAAAGAAAAAAAAATGTTAAAACGACACCAGAGCCATGCAATGACTTCATAGTTCTTACAATAGAAATAATTAAGATAATTTCAATTATACATACGTGTGTACATATCGTACTACTATTATAAATAATAAATGTATATTATAATTGTAAAGTTTGCAAGGATGGATTTTTTTTTTTTTTTTCGAACTTGAGGTAATTGCTGTTAGCCCTATTGGCCTTTACAGCGACACCGGGTGGGTAGGGAAGAGGGTACTCTGTCCCAGAAGAAATGCAAGCACTACCTGGCTGCTTGAGAGGAGTCGACGACTGTAAGGGCGCCCCCTGCGGGGCTCGAACCTCGGCTTACAATCGACGAGCGGGCTGGGAATTTCCCTATGCTAAACAAAGCCAGCCGCGACGTGAAGCCGCGACTGGGGACAAAATTAGACTAATCTAAGGGAGCTAACGGTCCCTAACCGCTGGGTCCGACCGCACCGAGACGCGGCCGAGCCGTGGAATAAACTGGACTTCGTCGTCGATTCCGTCGACGACGGTGTTTGTGTCGTGTAGTGTGTTTCCTACCTATATACGGGGCGTTTGCTAACGTAATGGCGTCATCGGGGTCTAAAAGGACGCTTCGCGGGCGTCTTCTTTTAGGGTGCGCGTTGGGTGTGTAATCACACGCCATTTTTATTAAGGGGTTCGCGTGCGAGCCTGCGCGCTCAAAGTAGCGCGTCGCTAAGCGCTTGCAGTGCTCGTTGATCGATTCCAGTTCAAAATCTCTATGTAGGTCGACGTTACGTACGAACCAGGGGCAGCCTGATGCGATACGTAAGAATTTATTTTGTACAATTTGAAGGGGAGCAAGCTTAGTGTGCGCGAACGCGACACAAGCGTATGACATTAACAAGGATGGATGTGTGCACCTTTTTCACGCAAAAAATCTTGTACCAATTAAGATGACATTTTACAGTATCAGAATCAATTCATATAAAGGTTTTGTAAAGTTGCTATAACAGTTGTCGCCTTTGGGAGGCTAGTACTACAAATGTGAAAATTTGTGAAGATGTATGTTTGTTTGTTTCACTTACACGCAAAACTAATGAACGGATTTGGATGTAAGTATACAGTTATATAGATTTATTCATCAGAATAACACAGGCTACAATTTATGTAAATAGCAGAAGTACATTTTTATAATTAAGAAAAACTATTGGGTTTTGTTATTTCACTTACACGAAAAAAAAGTAGCGGTGTATCTATTTGACTAAGTTAATAAAAAAATACTACATATGGTGATCGTAGAACAAAAGTAGATGTGAAAAATTAAAACACTCACCACTAGCCTAATGAACATTTTAATATTACATTTTATATAAAAATAGTTCTTATTAAAAATTGTTCCAAATAATATCAAATGATCTCAGTTTAACCCAAATTAAAGTATCTGAGTACAACTACAAGTAAATTAAATAAATATACATAAACACTACCTAATGTATGAATAAAGAGGCAAAAATAATAACACAACATCGATTGGAACTAAACCTACTCACGGCTTGGTGCCGCCATTAGCGCCCACCGCCTGCGATGACGTCACGGACGCATTCTGTTACACAGAAAACAATTAAATAATATATATTTATTTACTTTTAATTTTACGCTGTAAATGCAGGGAACCTAAAGTTAAGACATTCCGTTACCTATTTTCGAGGTATTGCGTGTTTATTAGAGGAACACAACGCCGCGGCTTGTCATTTCAGAACGGTGAATTGTAAATAATTAATTGGGTCACGATGGCCTCGTACTTGTATAGGGGGGCTCAAACCCGTATCCTTAGAAATCGTCCAAGCTCTCTAATTATTATTCTTTTATGCGTGTATTTATATACAGCCATTATACTTTTTGACTCTTCCGTTGAATTGTGCTAATTATTATTATGAGGCCCAACTTATTAATAAAATAATTGCCATGTAACAAAAAATGGTATTCGATACCAATTTTGTACAGATGTAGATAAAAACAGGATAATAACACACGAATAGCAAGTAAAATAATATTGCAAAAGAAATCCCATTGACTTCTTTTGGTTTATGTGTTAACTATAAATTAAAATATTATATAACTATACTTTTCTACTCCAAATTCTTTTATTTGCTTATCATATTGCTTACAATATTTCATTAAGAACTTATCCTTTATGAAATCTGAATTTTCTGAAAAAAGCACTAAATGATAAAGCTGATATTTTTTCATAGTTGTCCTATATTTGTCTATATACGACATTTTATATATATAATTTAGGCTTTTATAAAAAAATATAAAAGCCTAAATTAAATGTTTAGGTCATAAAAGTCCACGCAAATTAAATTGGTGGCACCTATTATATTATAATAATATTTAAAACTCACATGTAATTCTTCAATGTCTATTTCCTCAGGTAGTGAGACTGACGACACTGCTTCTAAAAGCTCAGTGGTTGGTAGTGACTTCACTCTGGTGGTGACACCTTGTAGTAACCTGTAAATTGTGATAGAATACCTCTTATATGCGTATATTCAGACTATCTTTTATACTTGACGTCTCTTGTCACTTTTATATTCGCTTATTTCTAGCATATAACAGAGTAGGTAGAAACAATGTAGTGGCTTTTTAAAGTGAAATAGTTACCGCCACTATTAGCCCGTTCATTCTTTAACTACTTGATATGTTACGATAAAATTTACCTAATATTCCCTAAATTTACCATCTCCGTGAGCGTATGTATCACACCAACTAGGAAACGATTGTTTCAAGTTTTTTTTTTCAAACAGATGTTAAGACATGAGATTTTGTACTTAATATTATTGTTAATTGTTTTGTGGACCGATAAACAGAAAAAATATTTATTGATAAGGCACTGTGCACTGCCATTATTGGAATGGATAGAAGAAAAATATAATTTAAATGACATTTGTAGAGTGGCGAAGCTCCACGCCATTCCTTGTCTTATCAGATGGAAGAAAAGGATTTGAAATTTAGCTATAAAGCAGTAAAATTCAATATTTTTATATTTAGTTTTTTCCTATTTTCACTTTGTACAAAAACACAAAATGTCACTTTTCAGTATCAGCTTTACCTTTCCAAGTGATGTAAAGCACTATGCGTGGGTGTATGATCGGGCACACCCGCGTTGTTGCTGGGAACAAAGTTGTCGTAACAGCTGAAGCTTTTGTACTCTATTCTGTAAATCAAAATTTTATGAATATAATTGTCGATTTATAGTTAAAACAAAGAGCGTGGGAGTAACGGGTAAACGGGTGGGCCGTGCCTACTCTAAAATAGGCTGGTGCCAGGCGGCCACCCTTAAAATACGCTACTGAATTTGAAGTCGGTTAATTTAAAAATATATATATTTTATTATAATACATCTAACATTATACTACATCAGAACAGGATGTACAATGTGGTTAATTTCAATGTGCAAATGTCACATAAAAATATATAAAATATTTACCTTGCAGGTCTCACAACCAATACGTGTTTAGTGGGGAAGTTGTTGGACAGTACACGCGCCGTATTCTCCAAGTTCCATTTTAAATAATTTCTGTTATCTCGATGCGCTTGCATCACCTCTGGGTAATCCTGAAACATAAAACAATATAAAATTTTAAAGATTTTATACATCGAGAGATAGCTTAGAAGACAAAGGCAACCTTTAAATATAAATTATTTATTTATCTTCCCGCATCTATATGACTGGCAGTACTTAGTAGGCTCAGCATAGGCAAAAAGATAATTTACTGCGTAAATTAACAAGTGGAAAGTACACACACATCGTGTAGGGTGACGACGATAAGCTATTTCAATACTTATTTTGGAAAAGTAATAAAAATATATATAGAAATATGTTCATTAAGTACATATTTTATAAAAAGTAAAAGGCAATAAACAAAATTAAAATGTTTTTATTGTTTAGTGTTGTTATATTATTGTATTTTCATTTCTTTACTCTGGCAAGAAGGTGGGCAACGGAACGTGGGGCACGGAAATGAAAATGTCTGAATGGGGAACGAAGTGTCTTAATACTTGGTTCCCAGATACTGTCTGCCTACCATGCTATGTGAGGGATACGCTTTATTAGCCAAATATATTAAAAAAAACATTACATTATAATTTTATTTCCTAAAAAGCAAACACTGCACAATACTTTCTTGCTAGAATTATAAATAAATGAAATCCCACTAGCCTGTACATCACCCCCAAAGAACACCACAGCATGGGCGCCGTTCGGCGAAGGGCGCGCCGGCGGCATGAACAGTATATCGTTGGCGCGGCCCTCGTGCCCGCTGACGCGCCGCAAGCGGAGCGGCAACATGGTGTTTACTCTCGATACATTACTATGACAAAATATACATTATATAAATCTACATATAATTTCACTTTAGTTGCATCCATCTCACGCTGCATACTCCCCCGAATGGGGATCCAACCAGCAATGTCAAGTCAAATGATGCCCCATTGCGCCACTATGGCTTCTATATTGTTTAATCAGCTTCGCGTTATATTGCGTATCCTGCACATAACAGGGTAGGCTGAGGGAGAATAGTGTTAAGAGACTCCACTCCCTTTCTTTCCGCCGTTTCTATATTGTTTATTAACATGTTTATACATATATACAAATCAGTTGCACACTTAATTTATATAAAGGAGAGATATAAATAAGTGTAAAATTCAATTGCGAACTCATATCTTTTTAAGAGCATCTGAGCATTGAATGTGTATTGGTTCAATATATTAAACTTTTCTACTCCTAAAATTGAAAGAATGTATACCATTTCATAAGCTTAACAATCAGAAATACGAGATTTATACAGAAATTACCATTGATGTGATTTTAAAAGGTGGCATACTTTTGTTTGATTGAAATAACATAATATATTTAAAAATATTTTTATTTTATTTAACAATTTGTTTATACTTACTGTGTATATTACATAATAAGTTATTTACAAAACTTGCTTGTTTTAGTAATAATAAAAAAAAATAGTAAAAAGTATTTAAAAAAATAAGATTAGTTCACAGATGCAGAAAAAAATAAGCTAAAAAAATTTGTTTAAGACATGTTACACATAGCAAATATAAAATTAATTATATTTCACAACCAACACAACCTAGATATTGCTTTAAAATATCAACATCAAAAAATATTTCTACTAATCAATCATTTGCTTTTTTTACAATTGTTGGTTCTGGAGCAAACCCCATATTATATATATACCAATATTATACTAATAATTATTATACGCAGAATAATACTACTAATTATTACACGTAGAAGAGTTTGTTTACTAAAATGCACTAATCAAAGGAACTACTGGTTCCAATAGATTTTTTATTCTATAGGATACTCCATTTATCAAAGACTATAGGCTATAAGGTAATAATTACACTATAACATATATGAGTAAAGTAACAATTAAAAATGTATAATTAATTGCAGATTTTGAAATCTTCTGAAGGCATAATGCACAATTCTTAGTTATTTCCATATGACTTCTTCGCTTTTTATTGATTAAGGAGACAAGCCAGCAATTAAAGATAATATGAAAAAAAACTTGTCATTTCTCCAACTTATATTGTTGTCACTATATCATTTTATATTTCTTGTTTGCTTCTGATGATAATATTTAGTATCATTCATACAAACTGTAATTTTCAAAGTAATATCATCTAAACAGTTCTTTAAATCTTGTCGAAGTTCTCTAACCTTGACCCTCACATCTTCACACATTAAGTTATAGCACATGGCCACCAGACCCATTCCTAATAATACATAAATAAAATTTATCACAAGTTTCAAATGTGACCCCTCCGCTGAATCAGCAATGTTGGCTCCAGGCACAAAATCTCCAAAACCTATCTTGCACAAACTTATAACGCAGAAATATGTAGAATCTAGGTAGTTCCATTTTTCCCAAGCACCAAACATAATAGTTCCTGTTAATATATAAAATGATATGACCCAAAGACAAGCTGTGGATGGAACAGTTATTTTTTTCTTAATTGGTTGTGCTTCACCATCTTCTAGCAAAGGATCTTCTCTCCGGCTACACTCATGGGCAGTAATGTATAACCACTTGAAGGACTGAGCCAAGACTTTACCCATATTACAAAAATATAGAACATAAATTGGTATTCCAAAGCAGGCATAAGCTATAGTCACAATCTTTCCCCAAACAGTCTTTGGTACAACATTCCCATAACCAATCATTGTGAATACAGATAAAGAATACATAAGTGCCGCAGGAAATGACCACACATCCTCTGAAGATCTTCCATTGTAACCCAAATGTATGGCGGCAGTAACATTATTTTGAAATACTTTTAGAACTGTGTTACTGTTTGACATCCAAGCAGTGTAGTTTAATATATTATATTTGTTTGTAATACTCCACAATTGTTCCACACAATTTTTCCTCCATTGAATAACATTTTCCATTTGTTCATCCGGACTGTCTTTCTCGATATGCATGAAGCCCGCAGCGCCCAAGATCGCGTAGCACACAACTAGGGCACCTACACCCACTTGCGTAAACATAAATGCTATAAATTTTCGAAGACAATCCTTAATTTTCTCCCGAGGATCACTTTCTGCCGTCGATGATGAATCTCTACTTCTAAAAGAGCCATGGGCGCTTGAGTGAATATTATATTGACGCTCCATTTATTAAACAACAACTTACAGGTGCAGCGGTTTACGTGCTTTCTATACGACTCACAAGCTCGAATAGTTTATTTCTGGAAGTTAGCTGGCATTATGCCAAGTTAATGTTGATTTGATCACAAAACATTAGGCGAACTTTTGATTACAGACGCCCTTTCCGAAGGTACACTAATAATTTCGAAACTTTAATATTTCCGCGTAAATCATTGAATGATTAAATTTGACAATGGTGAAAAATCGATTGTTAAATAAGGACAGAAAATCGTATATTATACATAAATATTTATTTAAACAAATCCATAATAAAAGCTAAGCTGCGAGCTTATATTAAATATGCAAAACAGTGCTTACCGTATAATAAAAAATATAGGAAAAGTAATCGTCACTAATCACAGGTGTCCAATATAATATTTTAAAAGAAAACAAATAATTTTAATTAACAATTTCAATTAATTTATAAGATTAATTTAATAATATATGTATGCAAAATTTTTATTGTTTATCATTCATAATGTCAAATTGACAGTTATTAAAAATTTGTAAAAAAATTTGGCACTTGCCCAGAAAAAATATTTAATGTTGCCAACAGCTTTGGAATAAATACTTTCCCTTTTAATAAATGATTATTTTCATGTGTTTTTATATAGAGTACGGTATTTAAAATACTACCATATGTATTTTTATGGAATGAATAAAAAAAGAACAGTGAAATAGCTGATTAACAGATAAACTTAAGATTAAGTGATAAGTGTGTATCCATCTTTATTAAAATTGATTATTGATTTTTTCTACAGCGGCTCCACAGATGTCAAAAACCAAAATCCACACGTTTTCTTGGCGTTGTTTGTCGTCCGGCGTTACATTTTTTATCGTTTATGTTTTATTTCGGCTGTTGTAATGTAAAATGTAACGTTGGACCCCTGTCCGATGCAAATTTATAAGTTTTTAACCGATTTTGTAAGTATTAATTCATACTTTTCTGTTAATTCATTACATAGGCCGCTTTCCGAGCCTCAAAATTGTATGAATCAATTAGAGATGTTTTCAAAAGTACCTATTATTTCTTGTGAATCATTCTTATAACACTAAATCATAGTGAATTTTAAATATATTCATAGGCATGTAATATAAAATGAAGTATATGCATAGCTTTTGGAATAATACTGGACATTCAAGGTCGCGGGTGACGGAAACCTCATTATAGATCTTTTGGTTGAGTGTCCCGACTATCAGTCGATATGAATGAATTTACTACAATCTTTTTATACACTTTGCACGCTTGTTATTGATCCAACAATTTCAATTGAGCATAAGTGATAATCTTTTGACCTCAATTTATGATAATGTTGTTTACACATGACGCCTTTAACTACATTAAAAAGAAAGTTTTATATAAAATCACAAACATGTCTGCATTGGTCGGATATAAATTTTATCTGTATATTTAATATGTTGTTTACAGATCAAAAACAATTTTAAAAACATGTAGGTGCAAAACAACTAAATAACAACAATGTTCCCCGCATCAGCCATAGAAACCCACATTTGACAGACATACATGCTCAATAAATGGATTGCACTTAGCAGAGGGGAATAAAATGGCTTCGCACACCCATATAGACCAGGAGAGACCACACTCAGCTACACAACCCACCCTATTGGGTCCTAAACCCACTACAATTGATTTAGTTGGTGGCATATACTGTCATATATGTCATATTACTTACGCTAATAAAAGAGAGTATGACATGCATTATGTTAAACATGGAACTGGAAGCAAAGATATAGTATATACTTGTGTAGTATGCCATAAAGAGATAACGGGGTACCCCAGTTTTCGTGGCCACTGTTACACAAGTCATGTTATTAAAGATAGATTCAAGTAAGTTTATGAGCAATTTCTAACATACTTATTATTTATATTTTAGGAAAGAGAAGAAATGCAATACTAATTGTGTGCCATGGTACTATGTGAGTGTTTAAGGGCTGTCGCCTCTTAATTACCCTTAAAATAGGTTTTTTAAATTAAATCAACATTAACTGACTGATTTTAACCCTCACAGAAACTTTCAGAGCTCCTTTCTAAATTAAACTATATTCAAATTATAAACTTTTTTTAATTAATTTATATTTAAAAAAAAATATTATTTATTATTTTATATCTATAAATACTTAATAGTGCATTTTGATAGTATATTATAATTTATTTGTTTTCCCTTCAAAGTATTATTTTATATTCAGGAAAGTTTTTAGAAAGACAATAAATCAATCATAGAGGTATTCAAACCTTTTCAAAACCATCCAATTTCCTTAGTGTACGTAAATAACTACTTTAAAAAATGTCTAAATATTTTCAATATTTTTATTTCAGATGTGAACATTGTTCTAAATTATTCTCAAAGTCGTTGTCTCTGAGAGAACATGTCAATGTTATGCATAGATTCAAATGCACTTCCTGCAGTAAAGAGTAAGTAACTGTTTTATGTTTTACTAGCCCACACTACTTAATACACTGAATTACGTTTGTGTTTTAATATACAGAGTGTTTTTGTTAGCACCACTTTAAATTAAACCATACTTTTAAGTCTAATACTATTAAAAAAATTTTTTATTCCCAAAAAATTAAAAATTGATTTTTTTAAACGTAAATAATAAAAATAAATAATAAAATTCAAGAACGACACACACAAGTACGACGCACGCATACGTCTCATTCCGAGATCGAGTCGTAGATATTGGCGGCAAAGTTCAAAATTGTTTAACCTTTACTGGTATTTTGTAGTAGTGTGTCTATGTTATTGATATCTATGCGTAACTGCGTCACATGAAATACAGGTATGCATAAACATTGTGAAATTAAAAAAAATCTATGTTTAGACTGTTAAGGATCTTGATTAATTTCTTTAGGTATGGGTTTAAAATATTTTATCCTATATACAGTTCCCGTAAAAGGAGCGCCTGCATAATATATGTTTGCAAAGCACTTAAGATATCTAATGTGAAAGTTATTACCTTAAGTAGTTTTTCCATACTTCCTATAAGAACATTCAAGTTGTTCAAGTTCAGAATGTTTAAAAAAGAACCAACTTACCGTGAAGCGAAATCAGCCTGCGTTTGCCATGTAAACGAAAAATAATTTTTTTTTTACGACATTACATTAAAAAATAACTGTATTACTCTACTATATAATGGACGCTATTACACATATGAACCTTCCTCTTGAATCACATTATCTGTCAACAAAAACCGCATGAAAATTCTATATTTTTATAACTATTTTCAATTCTCTATACTTGTACTTAACAATCCATGTCATGAATTCAGGCAGAAAGTGGAGACCAAATGGTTCTGACACAAAGTTTTCTCCGCCTTTGATGTAATGTAAAATGTGTTACAAGTACAGCATCTTGCAGCAGGATAGACAGATGGTACCTGGGAACTTAGTGTCCATAAACTCTATTAGGACAATGCCTTTGTTTCCACCGAAGTCTGGAGGCATTGTGTATTGAGTGGAAGAACTCAACGATTTAGTTTTCCTTGTTACCAGATGAGGATTTGAAAACATTAATATAATATTCAGAACATATTATCATTGGAGAATTATTTTATTTCTTTGAGATGGGATCAAACCCACAAACGTTTGCAGTCGCATGTTTATGCACCTACACCATTTTATGGTCAATAGAGGGTTGATATGGAGTAGCCATGCATTATTTTTAACATAATAATATCTAATATTTTTAAAATTTTCAGATTTACTACTAAAAAGGAGTTGCAATTGCATCAAATCATTCACAACGACACCGATATGCCACCATTCAAGTGCCAAGCGTGTAACAAACAAATAGACACATTAGATGGCTGCAAGGAACACGTTGATACACACTCTGCCTCCATATACTTCTGTCCCATATGTAATGAAAACATTTCATGCAAAAACAACGCGTCAGAGCATTTGAAAAAGCATTTTGGAGATATAAATGAACAGAATACAGACATACAAATTAATTTGGATAAAGATGAGAATTATATAAAACAGTTGGGTGGGATTTTATGCAAATTCTGCCCTCTAGTATATAAAGACAGAGTGGAATTTGATGCTCATTTTTCATGTGAACATGGGAACGAGGATATAGTCTATACATGCAACGTATGCGGGAAGCAGTTTGAGAAATATTCAGTGTTCAGCGATCATTCTTACAACCATATTATGAAGGATAGGTTTTGGTGAGTTTATATTCAATATATGTTATTAAACATAAAATTCCGAAATTGAGTCGTAGGTGTTGGCGGCAAAGTTCAAGGTTGATTATCCTTTAGTAATATGTGTTTACGTTATTTTTATCTATGCGTAACTGCGTCACACGAAATACAGATATGGATAAACATCGTGAAATAAAAAAAAATCCTACGTCTAAACTCTTGAGGTATCTTGATTAATTTCTTTAGGTATGGGTTTAAAATATTTTACCCTTTATGGTGTTCCCGTAAAAGGAGCGCTAACACTTCCACCCTGTTTACATGCAAAAATGTAATTGCATAAAAAATATTTTTTAGAAATTTTAATTCAAAAGTGCCCTCCGGTGGTAATGAGTTAGCGACAGATTCATTTGACGATTCAAGTATTTGCAAAGACTTTTTAAAAATTATATTTAGAAATTGTTGCTGCCTACAAAGTCAGTATTAAAGACATGTTTATTTGACGGATTCGAAATATCCGCGCAAAAGCTTATTTAAATTAAATTTATAAAGAACTAGCGGCCCATTCGCGGCTTCGCTCGCATGCCACTTATAATTGTTTTATTATCCTGCATTTTCCATAAGATAATCAATATAATTTGACGCTGGACTTGCTTGATGATTATATATCTTGACTTGATTATATATCTACTTGCGGCAGTAAACGGAGCGTTGAATTATTTAATATTTATATTTTCTCAAAAAGTATACGTTCAAATTATATGTTCAAATTATATAAAAGACAAAGCATTTCTTCATAAAAATCCTTGATGATGGAATAACTTTCGCTCGTAAGTTTCAATATCTTTATCAAATAAAAAAAAACGTTGAAATATCACCTTGCAATTTTCTATTATTTTTTTATCACAATATATCTTATTGTGACTTATTTATAAGAGATAGATATATCGTATCACGGTCTTTTTTTTAGAACTAATAAAATAGAACATTTCTTCTATACAATATACTGACATATTTTAAATGAAACTCTTTTAACCGGATTAATCGCGTATATTTTGTATGTATAATACAAAATATACGCGATTAATCCTAGTATCCACTCATAAAATCTTTGAAGTCTCAAACCGATAACATAATACACCTGGACCTGGACTGAACAGATAACACCTGGGACCCACTCATAAAATCTTTGAAGTCTCAAACCCACCATACCAGAGGGCAAGGTACAGTTAGCTCATTCTGCAAGAATCCAGGGCAGTACGCGAGGAAATTAAGAAATCATTGGCGGTAGTCTGATATAATAATTATGTCAACTGACAGACGAATGCCACCTCAGTCTACTCGTGACCACGGACTACTGCAAAGTGTTCGAAACGTCGGGTTTCCAAAAATGTATAATACAAAATATACGCGATTAATCCGGTTAAAAGAGTTTCATTTAAAATGTATAATAATCGTGAAAATCAAAGATCTTATTAAATATACTGATATATATTTTACTATATTTGCAGCGCACGCGCTTAAAGCAATTCGATGGCGTTCATTATTATAGTTATTTCGTTATGAGAGGCTAACTAATACGTACACCATAATATTACATCACAGCCTATAGCACTTCTGGAAAAACGTAGCTTTCAAACAAAACCAAAAATAAGTAAATCGGACCAGTAGATCCAGAGATCTTAGCGTTTAAACAAACAAACAAACTCTTCCACTTTATTATATTAGTATAGATAAAAGCCGAAAATTATCTTTATTAAATTTCATGATGAAATAATTTTCGATCATAAGTTTTCAATATAAATGTATTTTCAATACCAAATCAAAGTGTAGTTTAAATTAATAATAAACAGCAAATCTATATATATAAAAGGACTTGTGCTGACTGACTGAGGTAAGACGCACGCAGAGCCGTAACCGCTGATGGTAGAAACGTGAAATTTGGGCAGATGTTTATTTTCATATTCTGGACATCCACTAAGAAGGGAATTTGAAAAATTTTAACCCTAAAGGGATGAAATAGGGGTTGAAAGTTTGTATGGAAAAAAAATTTTATCTGTACCGATTTTTATAAAATTTGAAATTCAGACTTTTAAATATATTTCATTGAACACGTGTTTCATGGTTTTTAAGAATTCACCCCCTAAGGGTTCAAATAAGGGGTTGAAAGTTTATATGGAAAAATCTTTAAATTGCCACGGATTTTTATAAAAATTTAAATTCAGACTGTTAAAAATATTTTATTGAACATGAGTTTCGTGGTTTTTTTAGAATTCACTCCTAATAAGCGGGCGAAGCCGCGCGCGCCCTCTAGTAATTACATAAAAATTAACAGTATTTCGTAAATGTATGAAAATTTCTGCCCATTTGCGTCGGTCATACTATGCCGCCCGAAGGCTGGGTCATTTCGAATCAGTGACATCTCCTTAATTATTTATTCAAATTCAAATTCAAATTCAAAATATTCTTTATTCAAATAAACTCGTATAAGCACTTTTGAATCGTCAAATGAACATGTAAACAAAAAAAAAACAAGCTACCACCGGTTCGGAAGGCAGTTCTGCTGAGAAGAGCCGGCAAGAAACTCAACAGTTGCTCTTTTCAAAGTCAATGGTATTATTACATTATCTGGCAGCTAACCTGCATCACATTCAATAGACATTAATTCCATACATGTTTATCATCTAAATATTCTTGAACAGTGTAATAAGCTTTACTTGTTAGTATTTTTTTTAAAGTTACTTTAAATTGTGGTAGTGGCAAACTTAGAATACGTTGCGGAAGTTTATTATATACACGTATACTCAGACCCATAAAAGATTTTTTTACTTTTTGGAGGCGAAAACTTGGCGTAACAAGTTTATCTTTGTTTCTCGTTCCTATCGTATGTATATCACTATTTTTACTGTGACACTGTGCATTTTGCCGGACAAACAGAATATTGTAATATATAAATTGTGAAGCAACTGTAATAATACCTGCATCTTTAAAAACATCTCGCAGAGAATCTCGAGCTCTTAGGGTATAAATATATCTCACGGCTCTTTTTTGGAGAATAAATATTGAATTTATATCGGAAGCACTGCCCCATAGCAACATTCCATAACATAAAATACTATGAAAATAGCTATAGTAGACTAGTCGGGCAGTTTCAACGTCCGTCAGTTGTCTTACTTTTTTTATTGCGAACGCGGCAGAGCTGAGTTTATCCGCAAGTGCTTCCAGATGAGTGTTCCACTGGAGTTTGGAATCTATAGTTAAACCTAAGAAAATAGCTGATTCCGACACATTGAGGGTTTCTCCTTTAATTTCTAGACTAAGATCACGTTTATTAACGTTTGGCAAAGCAAATTCAATACATTTGGTTTTTTTAGCATTTAATTATTAGAATGTTATACAGTAAACTATAATTTCAATAGCCTATAGCACTTCTGAAGAATCCAGCTTTCATACAAAACAAAAACAAAGTAAATCCGACCAGTAGATCCAGAGATCTCAGTGTTTAAGCAAACAAACAAACAAACAAACAAACAAACTCTTCCGCTTTATTATATTAGTATAGATTGTGATTCGTTGTTATAAATCTATGTCGAAAAAGTAATACGTATTACTTATGTTTATAATAATATTCCAGCTGTGACATATGCCTGAAAACATTCAGCCGTCTATCACTCCTGGTAACCCACATGGGGGCGTGCCAGGCCAGTTCGGATGCCAATGGAAAGCCATTCTCCTGTTTCCATTGCGGACACAAGTATGCAACGGAAATGAGGCTGAGAGAACACTTAAGGGATGCTCACGGAGTACACTGTGTTAGCTGTATGGAGGAGGGTTGTAATAAAGTGTTAGTATTTGAATTTATTTTGAATTTTATTTGAGTTTCTCTATTTTAAAATAAAAGTATTTGGAATATAAATTAAACATGTGCAATTGTATACATGTATAGGCAAGCAAGTGACATGCATTATGTAGGGTTTCAAATGGAGATCAAACCCACAACTAAGACATTCACAGTAAGACGTCATTCCACTGCACCACAATGATCTTATTTTTTAATACTTATTACATAAAATATAAGAAAAAGTTCAGATAATCTATTTATTTTATAATACCAACATTTGTGTTTTCAGGTTTTCAACACCTAAAGATCTAATCAGCCACCAGCGTGTCCATCGCTCCCAACAAAACTGGTGTAGACAGTGCGGCCTTCTCTTCACTTCCCTCAAAGCTTGCGAACGACATCTAGACGTACACAAAAAAAGGCTGTATGTCTGTCCCGTCTGCAACCGAAATTATAGCGAAAAATATCTCATATTGAAACATGTGCCGCAACATTTTGAAACTGTTATCCATCTTTGCAAAGTCTGCGGGAAAGTGTACAACGCTAAAAATAGATTGATAGAACACATAAAAACACATTCGGAAACTAAAACACATAATTGTTCATACTGCGGCAAGGGGTTCGTCAAGCTTGGGCAATTACAGCAGCATTTGAACATACACACTGGATCAAAACCCTACAAATGTCCCGTTTGCGAGAAATCTTTCGCTAGCTATCCCAATTGGCATAAACATTTGCGTCGGATGCACAAAACTGATGGTAAAAAATATAAAAAATCTGAGAATGTTCCAGATATCAATGAATCTGATGATGAAGAAAGCAATGATTTTATTAAAGAAATTGAAACTGAAATAAGTAATAAAACAAATGATTTCAACGCGCATTTACAAGTCGACATATCTCAATTAACAGATGCAAAATTAGAAAGTATTATATTCAACGAACCGGATGACAGTACGATGGAGTCGGACAGTATCAATCCCACTAACATTGCAAAGGAATTGGAAATATTCGAGAATACAAATGAAACTGATGTCAAGAGTGTAGTCGAGTTCGTTAATAATATCTTGCCGAATAATAGTGTGATCTATGGTGGTGAGCTATATCTTTCAATTACTTTTTTTGTTTTAGTTTTATACAGAAAATCCTTGTGAGGATTTTGTTGGAACCATGTTGAGAGGCAAAAGCGAATTCTGAGGGTTTTCTTCGTCGCGTCTTATTTATCTGAGCGAGAAAATGAAAATATTAAATTTTCCCACAAGTAGGAATTAACCCACAACTGATAGCGACTAACTATTTGTGATTCACTTTGTGGGATGATTAAAAATCAATTTTTAATATTTCATCTGAACATTGCGTTGTAGAATTCTACTATTCAACATCTTGAAATAGACGAGAAGAGTTAAAAGGGGCCTGGTTTAAAACCACAACTGTCTTATTTATTTGCATCACTCTCACTGCATTATGAAGATCCAAAATAATTAAATATATAATTAAGTTAAATAAATTTTCAGATACGACAGAACAAAATCCGCAAACATCCATATCAAACTACAACTATCCAGCTGAATACGGCCCTGAGTTCAGCACATTCCCGAGCGACGGCAATGGCTTCCTCGATCTAGACGACCACATGCTACCCCATATAGACCCTCTATTGACCATAAAAAATGAATGCAATCAAGTATACAATCAAAATTACGCACCAGCAATTGAACCTACTACCTATGATACGCAAAAATGGGAACCCATCATAACTAAGGTATATCCAGAGTATTCCTACACTTATGGTGACATGGTGGAGACTAATCGACTGTCTATTATGAATACTGATATATTTTAAATATTTTTTTGTTTTTTTTTTTACATACTAATTGTATATTATTAACATTTTTTATAAAATGTTATTCCACACTAAAAATAGAAAAAATAATTTTGGGACACGTAAAAAATTTGATGTATCGGGACTCGAACCCGCGCCTCTTGACTTTTGTACGTTATCTAAAATATTTTTACTAATTTGTACAACTTTTGAAGGTATTTTTGTATATACATATATATTTGTTTTGGGACGCTCTGTCCTGTCCAAACGTTTGGTTACCATTACTGCCATGTTCAAGAGTTATTTACAAGATATTCTTATATATCTTTTTTGTAATTTAAAATAAGTTTTTTTTAACGGCAGTAATGGCCGCCAACCTTCCACATAGCTACCTCAGTCAGAAACAATTATGTACCTCAATATACAATAGGAAATATTTTATTGTTGATATAATATTATATAAATCCCACCAAAACCATTTAGTACGGTTAATGTTATTCATATTTCATAGTGCTACCTCATTTAGTTAAGTTTAATTCGCTTATAAATAATAATAATAATTGTGTGTGCGTATGTCTGTTTGTCATAGATTTTCCGACTTTGAAGTTAATTTTATTATTGAAAATGTAGTTCTTTTATATATTATGTTATATATGCTGTTGCAGTAGGCTTTACAATTATTGTTTTTTTGTTTCTTTATATCGCTTATAATAATTATGGTTTTTTTGTTTGACCTGTAAATATTTTGAAGGCTTTATAATTCATGTATTTTACATGAAAGGTTACTAATGACGGTTATCTTAATTTTCAATGGGACTACTGACATTTCATATTACGGTTTTCATTTAAAAAAAAATTGGATACCTCTATAAGTAAAACACTAATTTACATAGAGATCTCATAAAGTTATTCTTATTAAACGTAAAAAGTTCTTTATGCATAATATTTCTTTAGATATTCACATTTGGTTTGATGACGTCATACATTTGACAGGTCATTGAACCCGTATACCCAACTTTAATTGCATAATATTATATTGTTTTTTTTTTATATACTTGGTAATATACAAAGCCTTTTTATTATTGATAATTGTTGTATTGTTTTACTATTATTTTATTACTTTTATAAATATACGATAATTAGAATTACCATTCGTAAATTAGCTATGAAGTTGGAAATCTATCACATACATATATACCGTACGAGTTTTTGCATGAGAGGTGAGTGATTGCTTTTTTCGCACTTTCACTTTAGTTTTTAATGGACTATTACGGGCTTTAAGTGAAAAATTCTGATAATTATATAACGTTCAGCCCGATTTTGCAATACACGCCGCCATACCTAGTTAGAATAAGCACCGCAATACATTTACATACAACAACAATATACCTCAACCAATAGTGTTCAAACATAAAATAGTGTTTATATTTCATTATTATATACAATTAATATAATATACAAGTTAAATAATAAAATGGCGGCGTACGTTGTAAAATGTAATTGAATTTCCAAAGTTAGAATTAAGATTTGGTTATGAAAAAAACAGCTTTTGTAAATATTTTTTGGTACCTACATACTTTTTTGCGGCACTTTGTAATTTGCATTTTTTTTATTATGCTTGAGTTTTTCTGCCATAGCTTCCTTGTTTTTGTTATCGTTGCAATGAAATTCTCTTTTAGAGAAATATTATTCTACAGTTTTAAATATCTACATTTTTAACTATGCTTCTTCTATGAAGAACTTAGTTACGTAGCAATGTTGTAACGATAATACAAACAATGTGCGGAATGGTGTACATGCATTTCAATTTCGATTCCTTTTTTTAATTATTTTATTGAAAGCCGTTGACGCAAAGCGTTTCGGCTTTAGTGTAAGTGAATCGATAGTGCTGTGATATTTTTATGTATATTTAGGTATAAGTGTGACGGGCGATATGTAACGAGTACAAACATTATTTATGATAAACAGCCGCATCTACGTCCTGTATTACATATATTTGTATATATTTAGAACAAAATGGCGTCTGTTCAATGTGTACAACGTACTTTCAGTTATTCCGGTACTTTTTTTGTATTGAACGTAACCATTTTTTTCTCTATAAGGACGTTGTTCATTGCCCACACGCATATGGACGTGGTTGAAAACGAATAATAAATATTTGGCCACAGATTATTTAAACTTTATATTCGATTGTCAACTAATCGATTTTCTAAATTGATTTTTATCGGTATCCAGTCGAATTATATCGAATTTATTCTGCTCACTAATCGAATCGATATAGAAATATTAAAAAGTTTTGCTGATATGGCACAACGAGTTCGACGTATTATAGCGTTTTGAGAATATCACATGCATAATAGTGGTCCTTGTAATTAATTATCATATAAAAAAACTGTCCATATGCGGTCGTAATTCGTGTAAATTTCACGTGACAAAATGACAGGAGATATAATAATAAGCAGGTTACTGCGTGACAAAAGCGTAGATTTAAAGAGATATGCTAAGAAACAACTCCGAAATATATTTTCGAGAGAGTAAACTATTTACAACGTCGCGGCGAAGGAGTCTTAGTGATAGGGAAGTATCCAAAGACTGTATGTATTTATAAGTTCGATGAACTTGAAGTGTGGAAACAAATCCGGGAAAAAGTCAGATGTGAACAAATATAAAATGAAATAGCTGATTAGCTTTGGGCTTCGGCGGTCACCCGCGTTGTGGTACCACGCGGGTCTACTCACGACATGCTTGTTGGTATACAAAATTATAGCATCAAGGGGGGAGGTGGTCGCAGGTTCGAGAAAAATTCTCGCGCGCCATTTTTAAACCTCCCCCCTGAACAATCAAGCCTGCGCTGTAGTCATTCATCGATGGTGTCGATCTGTTTTTCTCCAAATTAGATTTAATAAATGTCATTGTGTAAAATTGATGTAAATAATAATATTATTACGTGCTGAGTTACTGACTACAGCGCAGCGTTAACTGTCTACAGACGCTAGCTTAGCCGCAAAATGTACTGCGACATCAAAAAAAAGAATAAAAACAAAAAAAAATTGGCATGCTTTTTTTTATTATTGTAAGGTCGTTTCAGATGTAATGGTTGTTTCCGGCGATCTATAGATGTCTCGTGTCCTCGTCGCAGTGCATTTTGTTCCGTTTCGACAGTAAATAGCATTATATTTGGTGGTGTTACATAGTCTTAAATAAACCTCATCGTTCAATGTAATAGTACTTATTCAAAAATACTTCTATATTTCATAATAAAATAACAGTTTCTGTGTCATTTCGTCGCAAAGGTGGCAGTTGTCGGGATTTTTCCAATTCTTGTTAAATACTGCTTGAATAAACATAGTATTTTAATATTGTCAAATAAAAATATTTCTATTTAATGAACTTTTTAAATTAAATATTAATAGTCGCTCGAGTGACGACACTTATTCGTAAGTGGTTGTTGTCAACTGGCCTAATTTCGATCTAAAAATGTCTAACGTTCTCAGTTTATAGAGGCTTTTAGAAGTTTTATATCTAAATAAGAATTTCTCGACCCGAGTGACGTTAACCGAGCGACGTATACATTTTAATGTGTTATACATTATATTTACACTTAAAATTCTATCTAAACAATTATTTTTGATATAAAAAAAATGTCGTATACGCAACCTTTGCGATCTTATTGTCCCTTAGCGTTAAGTGATTTAGGATTAGAATCGAGCACAGGGTATTGTGGTTCTATTTTACGGATGTGATTATGATATCGATAAGTAAGCACCAGCCTCCGATACTGATGGGTTCACAATACTACCTCAATACCCGACTACTGTGTCTAAATAACATCTAAATCTGTCTGTCTTTTTGTAAGCTTCCAGGCCGGGCTAGATCTAGACACTAGGTTGTAATGTCTAAAATCTAGCCTTTTTGGTCTATGTCTATAAAAACTTTTTTTTTTTTCAAATTAAATCGAAAATTAAAAATCGAAAGGCTGTATGTTTATAATCCAGCGTCTAAAAAAGTATGTTACGAAATTTAAAAAAAAGTAACATGTCTATGACAAGCCCGGCTGATGTTTTATCTAAGGAAGATACCATTTGAACGTATGTTTTAGTGCTTCGAAATTGTTGCATAATAAATAAATAGTACATTTCATAGAATTTATTTTCTCGTGTCGAAATATTATAATGTAATAAATACGTTTTTTTAAAATATATATTTGAAATGTTTATGTTCAGTGCAATGTCCTTGTCGCACGTAGAGTATTAATGTTCTGTTTTTTTTATCTCGCATATTTATTTATTACCTTACTTGTATTTTTTAATATTAATAGTCGTATGTTAACTGTGCATAAAATAAACAGTAAATCTCCTAAGAAAGCGAAATAGGTTTTTTTTTTTATAATTTTAGTATCAGGGCGACAAGGGCATTACGATATAAATAAATAATGTTTGACATATAATGTTCTATTAAAAGTAAAGTATTTTTGTGCGAGAAGCTTGAAATTTGTAAATAGATATCGCTGTTCTTTATGTATTCGATTCCTAAACGTACATATATTTGTTTGTAAGATAGCTCGTATCGCTTGTAAGTCGTACTGTGAAGCACGGCCACCGCCACCGCCACGGGCGACTACCAATAGCCAATATTTGATTTTGTTTTTATATATTACTTTTATACGAATTTTTACTTGTTTATTTTTACTTTTTATAATAATTTTGAAATGAGGTGGCGTTCAGTACGCAGAAGATGATCACGAACAACACACTAACTAATATTGTTTTTTTATTATTAAAAAAGACGAGACAATTAAAAAGTCATTCCTTTTCTTTTGAATGTGTCAATACTATCATGATTGTGACTTGTAAAAAAGATAATTTGTGCTACGTAACGTTTTGAGAGAAGGGAGGGGGAGTGGAGGGGAGACTACTCGAACGTCCCCTCAATGATTCAATAGTAAGAGCCGCCGGCCCGTGGCGTCGCACCGCCCTGCTGTACAGTTGTTATAATGTACCGATCTACCTCTGCATATGCGCATGCCTCCGTGAATACACTAAATATAGTTTTTTTGTTAGTATTTTTGTATGTTATATAAAACAGATATAATTAAGATAAAATAGTTTTTACGCGATTATTGTGCTATTTCGAAAATAACTGTAATGGTAATGTAAGCATGTTCTCAGTTAAGTAGGAACACTCCTATCATGTATGGAACCATATTTGACATAATAAACAATCTGACTAGTTTTGTGGATTTTATTTGTTTTTTGTTCTTTTAATTTTATTCAAAATAAAAAAATTGAGGCCAGTCTGGCGCAGCGGTACGAGGTGTGACTGTAAAACCGACTGGGTTCGATCCCCACTGGAGGAGATGAAATATTTACTTAAATGTATATTTCCATTTCTTCGCTCTGATGTCGAGGTTAAGCGAGGCGTTGAGTTCTGCCACTCAACACGCAATGCCTCAAGAATTCGACGGAAAGTGGGGAACGGAGTGTCTTAACACTAGGTCCCTCTGCCTACCCTGCAGTGTGCGGGATACAGCCGATTTAATTTTTTTAAAAAGAAATGACAATAGTAGGATAGATAAAATTTTATAGGTAGGTACTTACGTTATTCATGAATGTTACCGATTATTGAAATATAATGTTTTTCCTTTAAATAATGTTTAGGATGAAACTGGTGTGTTGAACAGGTTAAATGAGTATCCTATTGTACATGGATATGATTTGAACATATCGAATCAAGCTTTTTGAACTGTTGAAAACTGTCTGTAAAAGGGCTATTCGAGGATTTTATGGTGTTTTGTTCTGACAGATATAGCGCACCCTTATATATATAGGATAGAATAGTGGCACTTCTTAATCCGTCCAAGCACTTGTGAACCGCGTGTGAATAACATTAAAAATAGTGAAATAATTATTTAAAAAAATCTAATCAGCTTCACGCTGCATCCCGCACACAGCAGGGTAGGCAGAGGAAACCTAGTGTTAAGACAAGAGAAAATGGGGAACGGATCCCCATTTTACGTCGAATTTTGGAGACATTGCGTGTTGAACTCACCGCTGCTCTTTGCCTCGACACCAGAGCGAAGAAATGGAAATATAAATTTGAATAAATATTACGTTTCCTCGGGTTTAGATCGAACCCACAACCAGTCACGACTGGCTGTATGTTTTATTACTGGTCGAAATATACATTCAAGGCATTCTTCAACGGTTTTCATGATACAGCTTACTATCTCGCTAAAACATACATATTTGTTAAATGGATGACATTTTTGTACATCTGGCTCCAGAAATGGATGTTTTTAATATTTCATTTGTGACTGTGACACTTGTGTTTTTTTGTATTCATAATTTTTATGTCTATGGGAATATCTAATAACAATAGCTTTAAACTATTTTGGGCCAACTCGGGCCACGCGATGAGGTAAACAAAATAAAATAACTTTACACCATTAACAGTTTATTTTTCATCCCACAAAAAAACACATATCTAGAAGAGATTACATTTACAAACATTAACACTAAAATTTTATGTGAAAGACGTTTTTTTTTTGCCAGATTACATGGAATGAATAAATCATTTAGAAGTGCATATATTGTAAAGAAGTAACATGTGGGGGTGATGACTTCATTAACTATCTATATGACGACGATTACATTGTTAGGATGTTTGCTATTATATATTAAATAATATATGTTGTTAATGTTTACAAGGCTTGCTCTTATTTGGTGTTGTATGCAACTTTAGACGGTGCTAAGGTAATCTAAAATTAATTTCTGAATTGGTAAAATTGATTAAAGTATATCTTGTATTCGGTTGTAATTTAAAAAATATTAAATAATATTAAGCAATTTCATCATTTAAACTTTCATATTGTATTTGTCACTATCAAAATTACTAACAAAAAATCTTAAAAATGTATTTCTTATAAATTTATATAGCAGTAGAAGAAATATCTAACAACTGTGGTGACCATTTACATGCATCTTGAAGGAGATGATACTGTGAGTGCAAATTGATTGACACAAATTTACAATAAGTAATTCATCATTAGTATGTCATTGACATAAAAATGTTTTTAAAATCACACTTTATGAGCATGTGAAAAAACCAATGTGAAAAAACTTATTATTTGTTTACCCATATAGGTAAACTGGGTGTTAAATAATGTAACTAAGCACCGCATTTTACATTATTATAAAATAATCTACTATGATCATTCTACAGTTAAATATTGTTTCAAATGTACAAACATAGAGGGCTATATTATTCCCAAAGATTACTATCATACTTTCAGTTTTGCACAAAGTCTCAATACACAAAAAAAACCACAATTAAAATATCCTAAGATAATAATAAGAATAACACTAACATAAAATAAAAAAAAAACATATCACTCAGCTTTATACAGCTTTGAATGTATGCACTATACTATTTCCAGTAAAAGATCAATTTTATTATTATTATAACGATAATATTGGTAATATTAAAGTGTATTAGAGAAGAAAACTATCTATTAGTACTAAAAACCCTTAAAATGATGACTTCACACTGGAATACTCCCATACAGCAGGGTAGGGAACCAAGGATTTCGACCCTCCCACGCACCGCCTTATTTTCGAGACAGCGTGTCGGTTGGCGAAACTTAAAACCACATTTTGTTTACCAGAACGGGAAATTAAAATATAATAAAGACTAAGTCGTTTATAGTACAATTCACGCAATACAACAAAAATAGATTGTAAAATAAAAAAAAAAACACCCTTAAAAGTAACAATCAAGTAGCCATTACATATTCAAACTAAAACTAAATACAATTGTATTTACATAATACGACATATTACATTACATAACCTAAAGGTATATAGCAAAAACATATACAACAACTAAAACAATGGAATTTGCAATCAAACATTCTAGACTATATATAACTAAAACGAACACACACATCCTCAAATGTAACATCGAACACTCTAGAACTTTCCCAAGAAGACTTCTCTACATGTTCTCGAATCTTCCGTCCTTGTCTAACATGAGTATGTTAGGGTTTTCCTTCTCAAACTCCGTCGGTTTCCTGTCGCGTTGCTCGTCCGTCCACTCTCCCTCTCCCTTTCCCCACTCGCCCACTTTCTCTCCTATTATGTCTACTTCTTCGCTCGCTAATTTTCTTTCTACCTGGTAGAATTAAGAAACAATATTTGAATTATAATTATATGTATATAAGCTGCAGTACGGTCGATGAGCTGCGATCCTTAATTCGGAATCGAATTCACAACCGTCGTGTTTACAATTAGACACGGTGCTACGACCAAATCAAAAATATATTTTTAAAAGTAACTAGCAATAACCAATATTAATCAGCTTCACGCTGTATCCCGCACACAGCAGGGTAGGCAGAGGGAACCTAGTGTCAAGACACTATAAGTTCCCCACTTTCTGCCGAATTCGGGAGGCATTGCGTGTTGAGTGGCACAACTCAACGCCGCGCTTAACCTCGACACCAGAGCGAAGAAATGGAAATATAAATTTAGGTAAATATTCCATCTCCTCGAGTGGGGATCGAACCCACAACCGGTTTTACAGTGCCACTGCGCAGTGTCTCGTGCCGCTGCGCCACGACTGGCCTCTTTTATAGCAGTATATTTCTAAATATTTTTAATTAACCAATATATATAATTTTTAAATATTTTTAAAGTGTTTCATTATATTATTTAATAGTACACACAAATTATTATATCTCGAAAAACAAATGAGAAATAAAAATAGTTAATAAATAGGACTAAAATATATGACCTGAGCGTCATGTTGGGCGAACTTGTCGAACATGTTCGCGTACAGTTGCTTCTCACGCTGTTTCTGCTTTAACAGAGTGCTTCGGCATACTATTATTTGGTTTGCGGCGGCCTTTATAAACAAAGAAAAAATATATTAAATAACAGAAATCCATAATAATATAAGCCTTTTGTTACTGTCACGCTGTATAGCGTACATCCTACTCTGCTAGACAGAGGAAGACTATACTCGATTCACGAAGGCATGACATAAAAGGTAAACATGTCAAAAAAGGTTCTTTTACATTACAGGTTTGATGTAGTTATTATATTAATTAATAAATATATATTTTAAGTATTAATTCGCTAATAACACTATAAATAGCCATAAAATTTATTATAATATTATCTTATAATTGAAATAGAATACCAGTAAAGCGGGGAGAATTTTTTTTTACAAAATTCTTATTATTTTCGAATTTTTTTTTAAAAAAGAAGTTAGTTAAAATAAACGAAAACGAAAAGTAGTAAGTAAAACAACAATAATAAGAATAAAGATTGTTTTCATATTTAAAGCCGAGAATATTTTAACTTAAAATTTAAAAATGTTGGTATGTCGGTTTTTTTTATTTTCAATAATATTTTTTAAATATGTCATGTACATGTAAAAACACCTAAAAGTCAACTTCTTCTCAAACTTCAGACACATTTTAGTACTATAAAAATAAATTATATCTCGTAATTAATATTTATATTAGAACACTATTGTTCTAAAAAAAAATACGACAGTAGAAGCTTGGTAAAGCTGTAGTCACCATGTGATAAAAGAAGAGCAAAAGATGAAAAATAAAATTAATTTAATAGATAATGTGGTTGACCGTTTCGTTATTAATGTTGTTGACAGTTCCTTAGAATCCTCCGAATTCTGATAAATAATTGAATAATAGATATATGAGGATTTATTATCCTAATAGTTAAGTAACTTTTAGTAAAACTTGTACATTTTCATTTTATTTTTTGCTATTCTTATTTTATACAAAGATATTTTATATATAACATTCAAGCACAAAAAGCAATAATGCTATATATAGAAAACTCCACGTTAAATAAATTAAATATAAATAAAAAAAATACAATAAAGTTTGAGAAACAGAATTTTTTTGTTTACATTTTTTGTCATGCCATAATGAATCGAGTATAGTGTTAAGACACTGCGTTCCTCATTTTCCATCACACTCTGGAGGCATTACGTGACGAGCGGCGGAACCCAACGCCGATCTATGCATTAACACCAGAGCGAAGCAATAATAAATTATTACATATATCATTTCCTCGAGTGGGAATTGAACCCACATCCTGTTTGCCTTTGCCTGCATTTAAAGTCACACTTTGTGCGCCTGCGTAACGCTATTTTTTAGTACGTGGCTTGGTATATCTATAAAAAAACAACAGATTTAACAAAAAAAAACAAAAAGCTTCACGCTTACACAGAACGCTTTTCCTTACACAGAATACTGAGACAAATTGTCTCAGTTCCACTTTTCATTAATTTCATAAATTTAATTTTCAAAACATTGACTTAGCTCATTGCAGCGCTTTATCTACTGCTCTTTATTATAATTATTTTGGAATCGAATCCACAATCATTATGTTCACAGTCACCTTCTAAAATTCTAAATAAACTATAACATACCTTATTCTGTGGCTCCTTATCAACAACTTTTTGGAAATCCAACAATGCTTGATCAGCCTCCCCAAGACCCAATAAGGCTTGGCCTCTTCTAAATAAGCCTTTTACATTATTCTCGTCAAATTTCAAGGCCTTAGTTGCATGGTCTTTGGCCTCGTAGTGATGGGACGGAGTTACTTTAAGATATACCAGAGATAGGTTGAGATGGGCGGAGATTAGGAGTTCTTTAGCTTGATTCTTCAGTTCTTCCTTCTCGGATGTGTCTTCTGGCATATCTGTAGTGAAATTAGTTGTTACTTTTATATGATATAAAGATATGTAGTTGATTCTTATTAGGGGTAATTAATTATTTTCATTTCTTCGCTCTGGTACGCGGCTTCGAGATCCACCACTGAACATTCAATGGCCGCCCTATAAAATATCAGATAAATTTTTCTATTGAAATTAAAAAATATATATTATAAAAAATATTTACCATCCAACAAAGATATAACTTTCTTATACCGCTTGATGGCCAACTGGAATTGGTTAGACTTAAAATAACTAGTTCCCTTCTCCTTCGCTATCTTAGCCTGCTCGAGTTTCTCTTCCGAATCCATTGCCCACGATTCCTTTGCTCTCTCAAAACTATTGAGTTTCACTACATATTCTACCACTGAGTTGGAAGGTACACCCATTTCTTTGTTCCCCTCAGATTTGTAGGCATATCTGGGTTGTAAAGTTAGTCTTGATTTTTCTCCTAAAGTGAACTTTTCTAAAGCTCTTTCAATACCTTCGCAAACATTGCTTTCAGTTCCTTCCCCGAGCGTGAATGTGACTGTGCGTGTATCAAACACTTTGCCATCTGGTAGTTTACCTTCTAGCTCCACTGTTGAAAAATAAAAAAATATATAGTATTTTATTAAAAGTTTTGTACAGTACATGGACTACTACATGGTCCGTGGACCAGTAGAGGTCCGGAGCAGCTAAAATATGGTGAATGATTCAAAATTTTGGTGTTTGAGCAAAGTCTGCCTACAATTAAGTTGTTTCCTCGGTAAAACATAAAATATTTGGCATTTAAATTTAATATACTTTGAAATTCATAGATTTTTAATACTTACTTAAAAATTCACACACCCCATCATACAAAATGTCAGATTTTTTTTAAAACTTTTGACTTTCAAATTAAAATTTTTGTTTAATTATTATATGATTTATAATTTATTATATGATTTATTTTATTTATTAATTTATCTTCTTCTTCTTATTATACCTACATAGCGGTCCCTGCTAACAAGAATTCTATAAAAGTGGTCCCCGATAAAGAAAGATTGAGAACCCCTGGTATATATGTTAAATCATATTAATGACTAGCAGCCCACTGGCGGCTTCGCCCGCATACTACCTTTGATAGTTTTATGGTGCTGCGTTTACCAACAGACTGATACTAAGTGGGTGTATGGATAGAACGTGATCGGCGGCAAGGACGCTCCCCGCAGAACTCTCGTCCAGGCTTGCGTTTAATTATTTTAATTTTACATTTTCTCAAAAAGTATAGCCTTAATTACATGTTATAAAAGCCGAAGTTTATACTCATAAAATTTCTTTGATGATGAAATGGTTTTTGCTCGTAAGTTTTAATGTATTATAAATGTGAAATAAAACCGATGAAATATCACCTTACATTTTTCAATTATTTTTCGTTACTAAAGACCTTATTATCACTTATTTATAAGAGATATGACGTCGCGGACTTTTTTTAGTTATCATTAAAAAAAATCAGCTTCACGCTGTATCCCGCACACAGCAGGGTAAGCAGAGGGAACCTAGTGTTAAGACACTCCATTCCCCACTTTCCGCCAGTTTCTGGAGGCATTGCGTGTTGAGTGGAGTTATCATTAAATTTGATTATTTTTATCATACAACGTGATGACATATAATCAGTGGCGTAGCGGGCGTAACTCGGGCCCGGTGCAAAGTACCTATTCAGCGCCCCCCAGATGAACATCATATAATTGTATATATAAAATATACTCCTAATTTAATATATTTAAATAGTTTTGCAGACCTTCTGGCGCCCCTTTGTGAGTAGCGCCCGGGGCATGATGCCCCCCTTGCCCCCCCCCCCCCCCCCCTCCCTCACTACGCCACTGCATATAATTCACTATTTTTGTAGCGCAAGCGCGTAAAGCAGTTCGATGGCGTTCCTTGTTATTGTTATTTCGTTATTTAAGGCTAAGTCTTACACCGTAATGTTATATAGCCTATAGCACAATATATATAAGTAAATCGGACCACTAGATCCAGAAATCTTAGCGTTTAAACAAACAAACAATCAAAAAAACAAACAAACTCTTCCGTTTTATTATATTAGTATAGATTTAGATTGAGCCCATGATATTTGCAGTCAGAGTGACCCCTCGCACATGAACATAAGTTAGTTATTTCAGTTCAGAACAGTTCTTAGTTTATGGCGTTCGGAGTATGCCAGTTGAGCATTAATCACTTTTTAACATTTTTTAAGTGTTATTCCAGACTTAAGAAAGAAAAATACTGGAAACCGACCAGGAGGCGCGGGATGGCCTGGTCGGTTTCCAGGAGGCTCGGGTTCGAGTCCCGTATACGTTCAAATTTTTATACGATTTCTAAATAAGTATTAATCACCTTGCCAATGTAGTTACTTCCCATCAACTTATACATGCAAAGCCATAGATAAAATCTAGAACATTATATAAGTACCTACATTAGATTCCATTAAATTATAAAAGGTCTTAATAAGAAACAATTAGCACATAATAAGTATGTTAACTGAAACCATATAATATGAAGTACTCATGTTACACAGAATGACCTGATTATCTATACTTATAATAAAATCGTAACTGATCAGTATCTGTATGTGGAAGATATATGAGAAAAACTATCACTTAATAAATACCCAATACCCAGCAATAAACCCGAAACAATGATTTTTAAAATTTTTGTCTGTTTATATGTGCGTTTGTTCATTCTAATCTCAGAAATGGCCTAACTGATTTTCATTATTGGATTCTGGCAAGCTTCTGTTAATATTTATTTTATAATCGGCACATAAATAAAAAAGTTATATGCATTTAAAGTATGTGGTTCGACAAAATTTTATTGAATTGGCAAAATTTTTGTTGTATATTGTTTATAAAATTATTATCTGTATGAAAATGATAAAATACACTGAAATTTCAAGATTTAGGTTTTCCAAAGTAAGTTGACATCTTTGCAAGCTACAAAGTACTTGCAAATTGTCAATGGAATATAGAGGGAGATGTGGAACAACATTTAATCCATTTTTATCCTGGAATTTTTGCAGAATTGGAATGTATGCGCGAAAAAATAGGTCTGCAGTGCGCGCGCATTTTCGGTTTACCTACACATATGTGTAATAACTAAACATTTTTCTACACCATACTACAATTTTGGTGAGCACAATCAAATAAATTCCCAAAATGTTTTAATTGCGATCTATTTAATGCATAACAGTACGGATAACAATTCTAAAAAAATTGGTCCATTTTTAGAGTTCTGCATATCATAAGAAAAAAATGGGACCCTTATAGGATCACTTTGTTGTGCACAAGGCCGTTTTACTTGAGATTGTGTTGAGGTATCAGCATAATCAAAAGAAGATGCTCATAGCATTTATCCAGGTTCCCTCTGTCTACCCTGCTATGTGGCATATGTGGTATGGCATACAGCATGAAGCAAAAAAAAAATTACCTGTAACTTGTGCCCCATCATTGGGGTTGTCGAATCCAGTACCCTGTTCCAAAATGTGTCGGAGAATGCCTTTGTTCTTGTTTGGACTTAAGTCTTCTTCCTTCCAGTCAATCATTTCGATCTAGAACAAAATAATAAAATTTTGTAAAAATGCTTATTATACTAAAAATGATTGCTCTAATTCAGGAGGTATTGCATTGTTGTAACTCAACACCGCACTTTACCTCTTTCCCAGAGAGCAAGGACATGGAAATATGAAATATATTTTTCTTGAACGTGAACTCTCGAATGTGTCGCGTTTACTTACATAATGGTCTTTAATAACTGATTATAAATATTATTAAACACTTAATAAAATCGATACAAATAGAAAAAATGCTATTTTTTTTATTTAAAATTTAACAGTTACAAAGAACTTACACTAAGATAAGACATTTATTAATATATATTTTTTTCTGTTTTAAACAGAGTATCAATGATTCAAAAGTTTTTTACTTAATTATATAAATAAAAACTGTTAAAGCAATTTTTATAAATAGAAACATAACAAAAGACAATATATAAAAAAAATATAATTCTCTCCTAATACTAAAGTGAAGTTCAACCCCTATTATGAAGATTTTTGACAGAATGAAATAGAATTTAGATGAAACTTTACAGTAATTTAGTAATTATAGATCAGAATAACACATTGATTTTGTACAATTTGACTCTTCTTCTTCTTCTTCCTGGCATTAATCCTGGCTTTTGCCAGGGTCTGCATTCTTACTCAACCTACTCCACTTTGCATGGTCTTTAGCGTCCTGGGTGGTTAGACCATTGGCTCTGATGTCCTGCTTCACGACATCCAACCAGCGCTTCTTTGGGCGTCCGAGAGGTCTCACTCCAGGTACTGACATAGCAAAGCACTTGCATCCGACATAGTTCTTAGGCCGGCGCGTAACGTGAGCAAACCATTTCAGGTGACGCTCTTGGAGCTTATCTGCTATGTCACGGACACGAAGACTACCTCAAATGAATGTGTTGCGTATACCTCCATCATCCACCTTCAATCTTCATTTTTTACCACCATTTTGTACAATATGACTCTAAGGTATCAATAATTTTAAGCTTAAAAAAATACTACAAAATTAGTATTTACCTCAAACTGCAGTGTAGAGTTTGGAGGTATTTTAGGGGGGCTTCCTGACGCACCATATGCATATTCTGGTGCACAGGTCAACACACACACCTCTCCCTTCTTCATAGTCGCTACACCAATGTCCCATGCTTTTATTACTGTACCTGTATAGGAATGTGGAAAAATATTTTTATATTCATTAAATAAAAATATAAAAAAGTAAAATTGATTGTAATGTATATTTATTATAGGATGTGGTTTCTGTACATGCAATATTAGATAAAATAACCACAGTTTATCACAAAATACTAATAACATTGATAATATCTGATTATAAATATCATGGCTGTGGGTGTCATGCCAGGAAATGTGTTTACACAGACCATCCATGCGTAGGAAAGATGTGCCCTATGGGTGAATGGTACTATGGGACTTATTGAGACAGAACAACACTGGGAGTTAAATACAACCATTACTTTAATGAATTATTTAAAATAAACATCAACTTCATTTTGTATCCCGCACACAGCAAGGTAGTCATATGGAACCTAGTGTTAAGACACTCTGTTCCCCACTTTCTGGAGGATTCTTTTGTTTTTTCAATTTTTCTGAAGGTGATGGCTGTTAAATGGCGGAATTTAACGCCGCGCTTATCTTCGACATCAGAGTGAAGAAATGAAAATGTAAATTCAAATAAATATTTCATTTCCTAATATGGGGATTGAACCCACAACCATTCACATTTAGTCATACTTTGTGTCCATGCTCCATGACTGACCACCAGCCACTTGATATATTTATATTTTCTTGTGCTGACAATTTAAAAGGGCCATGTTAAGTTCCAAATTAGGTGGAAATTGAGAGATTGTGTCTCATGGAGTATTTTTTATCTAGCTATGCACAAAAAAATATAAAGCTACTATAAAACTTTGTCTGATATAAATTACACTATAGCAACATATATTTATAATGAATAATAAGGGCAAAATTTTAAATTCAATATTCATAGGGTCACAGAGGGTAACAAAATTCAGAATAAATTACTATTTAAAGTTAATAATTTAATTAGATTTTTGTTATTAATTTGTAGAAATTGATTTATATTGTAATAAATAACATCAATAGTTATAATAAATTCTGCTTTTAAAAACTAGGTACCATATAATTATATATAAATATACATTAATATCAAGTTTTACTTTTACAGATATATATATTAAAACACATATTATAATACAATGAGATTATAAATTATATTTTAATAAATGAAAATAAAACGAAGCATATGAAATTTTAAAATAAAAGGCATAATACCATTTAAATTAAGAAGTATATGAAATTTAAAAAAGGTTAAGTGTTAATAAGTAAATAAGTAATTAATAAGTATTCACACATTGATGTTCGTTATTCGTTTTAAGATAATTTTAAAGTAAAGTAAAATATCTTACCTTTGCCGAGATTAAATTCAAATGGTTCATTTCTATCTTTGCTAGAATCAAATTTTGTCCCATCTAATAAAGTTCCAGTATAATGTACGGTAACCTGGCAGCCGGCATTAGGAGTATCGGCACTTTCGCCTTCTTTGATTATCCGTTTTAGCACACCACGGTCTCCTGCTTTAGTAATATCAATTCCTTCATCTACAGTCATTTTGCTGATCCTTTACTAAGCGAATGAAGTGGAAATAAAATAAAATATGTATAAATTGAGCACGTTATCAATAAAGCACGTTGTTTTCTCGAAATCTCGAGATACGCGCCGGCTACCTTAGGAATTACACACTTGGTTAATGAATGAACTATGAAGTTAAGACTTCAAGAGAAATATCGAACAAATAGGAATGAGTACCAGTGAACTGACAGTTTTCATCGAATGAGTAGAAATTTCTAGATATTAAATTCGAATACTCGTATCAAAATATATATTTTTATTGTCATAGACAATTAATAAATTCTAAAATTTTATTATGTACATATAAAGTTGAAGAATTTGATTATAAATGAAATACTAGAATCAAAAATAGAAAAAAGACTCTTATCTTTTCTGTTTAAATATACTATGAAAATGATTAATACTTTTTAAAATTAATATTTTAATTGAGAGTACTATAAGCAATCACTCTTCCAAAATGATTTTCTAGGAGTTATACTTTTTAAATAAGTCGCCGAGGCTAAATAAAACAATTTATTTTAATGCACTTATGGAACTGTAAATGAGAATGAATTATATAGGTTTCGGAATCAGCTTTACGATGTATCCCGCACACAGCAAGGTAGGCAGAGGGAACCTAGTGTTAAAACACTCCGTTCCTCACTTTTCGCCGAGTTTTGGAGTTGCGTGTTGAGTGGCGTAACTCAATGCTGCGCTTTGCCTCGACACCAAAGCGAAGTAATAAAAATATAAATGTAAATAAACATTTCATTTCCTAGAGAGGCGTTCGAATCCATAACCATTTTAGTCACACGTTATACGCCTGCACCACGACTGGCCTCAGGTTTCTAACAAATAACTCATTATTTAATTTACATTAAAAAAAAAAGGTAAATATAAATTTTTTTAGTAATATTATAGTAAAAAAATAAATTAGGAGAGAATGATCTTATTCCTTACATTGCTTTTATTACATTCTATATTCCTTATTTATATTCTAGAAGTTTAGCTTTTACTATGTTAACTGTCCACATTATATATTTTGTGCATCTACCACTATAGTCATTTTCACTTTTTAATCATTTTATGCAAATTTTAAGAAAAGCCTCTTAATAAGTCATAACTAGACCTGCATCAAAGCCTACAACTATGGATACTATTTAATATATATAAATAAAGTGTATATATGCATAAAAACTTATAAAAGTCAAATTTTGTTAAAAGTAAAATTTTTGGGATAGACAACAGGTTGACCCAGTCCATCCCACTTCCCCTTCCTACACCCATGTATGTATATTTGTAAAGGTGTAAAAAAGTAAAAAAAAAACAATAGTTAGATGCCTAGTTATTTAGAATTTAATCATACCAAGTTTAAACATTTAATGATTGATTGGGGTAATAAATATACCCAATGTGTAACTGTTTTTACATTTTTTTTTCCATTTCAGCAATTAGACTAAGTATATTGTAGGTAAATAAATTTAGTATTTAATATAATATAAGAAGTAGTATTCTATGATATTTTTTACTTAACATCAGTCTTTAAGGATCTTATGAACAATAATTACAGATTAAAAGATTAAGAATATTTTAAAGAAAGAATGGCTCATATTCATACAATCTTTTTGACATTTTTCAAGACTAATTAAACATTTGAAACTACTAAGCAATGGAATGTTTGTACTTACAAGAAATACTATTTCAAAATTTAATACAGACAATTTAGAGACTAGCAAATATAAAAAGTTCTTTTAATAATTTGTGTTCATACCATATCCATGGATAAGTAATAATATTTAATATTTTTTCATTTAAAGAGTAATTTACTACATACAATAAACAAATAACTTTTTAGTTAATTCTAACATTGATCATTTATTACAAGTATTGGGGCACTTGGTAACATAAAATCTATAATTATTTATAATAGTTTGGCTCAGAAGATTATTATTTTCATGAAGCCACTCATCTGATCCATCACAACAGTCACATATACCATCATTCACTTTGCCGGACGGTACAGTAAAAGTTTTTCTTTTAGGTGGTTGAGTGTCACAATAAAAGATGCCATTTGGACAGGCAGCAGTGCTTGGTTCATCCGAGTTATCTGAACAATCACAATAATCATCATTAACTTGATCAAACGCAATTCTTTGACTAGACGTTTTACATTTAAATTCATTGTCAGAATCTGGCCGGTATCTCGCAACATCTGCAAAATATACTCCTCTCATCTTACCATACTCATTTATGTATTTATCGAATTCTGAACGTAATTGTTGCATTCCATTTATAACATTTTGATCTAAAACTGGTCTTAAAATACTTTTATTCCCTTCCGATGTGATAGTAAGGAAGAAATAAAGCTGGTACAAAAAGTAACATGAAACCATACAACATGTAATAATTAAGACGTTTTTCTTTTTCTTTAGACTCATTGTAAATTATCTGATAGTGAGTTCCTTAAAATATGAAATTCTTTTTAACTCAATTCACATATTTTTTTATTTATAATGAATTTACTTTCTTCAACAAGTATTATGTCAAATTTCTTACACTCTTGTCAAAGTCAAAACAGTAAATAAAGCATAAAAATAGACTTTTTGAAATTTGGTAATACTCGAGTCAAGTTCAACTAATTCAAGCTAGTCGACCCGGAAATTCAACGATGAACTTATAATTTACGTACAAAATGTATTATTTTATTTCTTTAACAAATGTGCTTCAGTATTTTTCTCTTATTTGTCATTTTACTATTTTGTGTAGCACTTGCTGGTTTTTGGGCGCAATATCGTTACGTCAGTATAGTCGATATAAACAAATTGATCATCTGTCAAGAGGAAATCTGAAATAGGAATACATTTGACGAATTGATTGGGAAACAATTACAAAACAATAAATATTTAATGGAAGGTGATACGATAAATAGAAAAAAAACTAAAAAAATGGATTACTTAACTGTTGACTCTTGTGCTACATCAACAAGTCCAGATAAAAATAAAGATGAAAAATCAAATGGTGATGATCTTGAAGTAAATATCTTAAGCTCTATTTGTATATGTACTATTATATAAATAACTACCAAAGAAATACATTACATTGACAAATCTGATTTTGCTACATATAATTATGATATCCAATTGACTTATACATTTTTTTATTATATAGAAGAGTAATTTTACTTGGTTCTAAATATAATTAGTGTTGCGTATGATTGAAACAATACTTTTGATATTAAACTTAAATTTTATTCTATATTCAGGTGGATAATTCACAGAGTGTACTCCACAAAATAGCAAATTTATATGCAGAACAGCTAATGAGTGATTTGGTGTTAGAAGTTGGAGGTGCTCGATATCCTGCACATAGGCTTATATTATGTGCTAGCAGTGAAGTATTTCAGGTGATTAAATTTTATATATTTTTTAAAGCTACTGTGTATCTTGCATATAGCAAAGAAATCTTGTGTTAAGACACCCTGTTCCCCAATTTCTGCTCAGTTTAAGACATTCTGTGTAACATAACATAGATTTTTTGATATGGTGCTTGAAGTGTGCCAGTTGAGCATAATTCACTTTGCCAATGTTATATTGTACAGAATATACAAGAAGGAAATTGACTGGTAAAAAAGGGATAACTATACACAATTATAGAAAACATGTAAAAAAAAGATCCATTAAAAAGACAGCCTTCACCCAAAACAAAACAAACACATATTTACAATATGTGCACAGCATTTTAGGTTAGTAATAAATAATATTTATATATGTACACACCACATTTTTTTTTAATAATGTAAGATAATGAAAACACTTTATTCCCTCAATTAGAAATAAAACTTATAGCTATCACATTTACAATCAGCAATTGTGTTGTTATACCAAGAATTTTCATAGCTTTTTTACACTTGTGGACTTGGAATAGGTGTTTGACAGATTTGTGCAGTTATTGCTGCAGGCTGTAAAGTCTCTTTACAGAGATCACTCAGCCTGCATGCTCGTAGGAGCTGGCTTGCTTTGGTATCCAATCGTTAATGTTAAAAAAGAATGTACCATGTCAGCTTGGTTGTTCAATTTGTATTTGGATACCTGTCTCCAAGGAGTGACAAAGTGACATGGGATCACTCTCATGTAGGTGACTTCAATGTGAATTGCCTGCTGTACACAGATGATGCAGTGCTCATTGAATCAAAAAAAAAATCAGCTTCACGCTGTATCCCACACATAGCAGGATAGACAGAGGGAACCTAGTGTCTAGACACTCCGTTCCCCACTTTCTGCCGAATTCTGGAGGCATTGCATGTTGAGTGACCAGAGTGAAGAAATGGAAATATAAATTTAAGTAAATGTTTCATCTCCTTAAATGGGGATCGAACCCACAACCAGTCGGTTTTATGATGATGCCGAAAGGAATATTGCTGCCAGTAACAGGGTTGACCGAGGCTTAGCTGTATTGTAGAGACAGGGAAACTTCAGTTCAGCTGCACATTTAGCCGTACACAATGCAGTGCTCTTACCGACGTTGTTATAACAAGTCTAACTTCTGTATATTATTATAACAATACTAACTTCTGTTGTTATAACAAGTATAACTTCTGTAATGTCGCTGCCGTAGAAGAAGAAGAATGAAAGAAAGATGAATGTAGTGGAGATGCGATCTCTTCCTATAATATGAGGAGTCAGCTTAGCTGATCGAATCCGCAATATAGAGATTCACAGAATGGCAAGTACTAGCGAGGATGTTACGTCGAACGAATGAGTGATGAAAAAATGCCAAAAAAGATTTATGATGGGTAATGAGCGGTAGGAGAGTTAGGGGAAGACCTCGATTGATCTTCGAAATCACAGTATGGAAGATACAGGAGGAAGGTCACGTAAAAAGCATGAGGACCCTCTAGAGAGCATGTACTAAGAGGTTGATGAAAGTGGTAGAGGCGAAAAAGGTATGTAGAGACCGTAGCGTTTGGCGCTCCGTTTTCTCTGACTTCCTCTTTAGAAATACAGTGTGAGACTAAGTTAAGTTATATTTCTTTTCTTTAATTTTCTTACAGGTTATGCTTATGAACCGTGAATGGAGTGAATGGAGAGAAAGTCATATTGTTCTACAAGAGACTCCGATAGCATCATCAGTCTTCCCTCATTTTTTGAAGTATTTTTACACGGGCCAAATTAGGATATCTCACCAGACTGTGCTTCCTGTCTTGTCATTAGCAGATAAATATAATGTGAAGGTTGGTACAGTGGAAATAAAAAAATTGTAATACAAATTTAAAATATTTTGTTGTTCAAATAGACATATGCAAATATTTTTACCATTTTAAGTGTTACTTATTCCATACTTAAAAAGCTGTTGAAAATAAATAAAAAATATACAACAGATTCAAAAATTGAACCTACGCTTTGTGGAAATCCTGCAAAAATTAAAATTAAAATGATAATAATGTAAAAAATGAATCAGTTGAAATGTTTTAATTGTAAAAAAAGAAGGCATTACATACATTCATAGTAGAATGAAAAAAAAATATATATTTGTGCTGAGGTATCATTAGTAGTTTTCTATAATGTATGCATTGCCTACTCTAAAAATATTTTTTTGTTGTATGAAGTTAGACGATTGTTATTTCTGCTGTGTTGATTTGCGTGGAGTTAATGTGAACACATCCAGAGGAAAAAACTGTTCCAACATTTTATTTTAATAAATGTTTAGCGATGGTGAAATTGAAGTTATAGCGTCTACAGAACCAAAACTTTACTCAGGAAGAATTAAACAATTTAATCAGGGATCTTAAACTACTTAAAGACTCTGTATAGGGCTTGGCTTCTAAATCAAAAAGAAATAAATTAACGCCAATAGTCCGATACGAAAGTACGAATATAATACATTTCCTCGAGTGGAATTCGAACCTACAGCCGCTTGCGCTTAATGTGGCACGCTGCGCCACTACTAATTATCAAATTTGATTCCAACAGGATCTAGTGACACTGTGCCTGGACTACATGTCTCAGCACATAGCGCAGGCCGCCAAGCGCGGACAGCTCATAGCGTGGATGCAGTATACAATGGCGTGTGGGCATGTCGACGTTGCGAAGGTAAGACGGATGTTAGAAACTTTAAATGTATATTATTAATATAATCAAGTTATTTTAAAACTGTTTGCGGCGCGGGTTCGATTCACAATCGGAGAAAGTAAATTTATTTTTATTTTCTCGCTCTGATACCAAAGCCACGTAATATCTCGAAAATTGGGCGGTGCGTGTTAGCAGTGGTTTTCCACTGCCTGCCAAAAAACTTATTTTAGGATCGTCGCGGCGCAGTGGCACGGCGTCTAAAGTAAATTAGGTTGCAGATTTAACCCTTATTTATGGAAATTATTTATTTCATTTCTCTGTTCCTGGTGAAAAATCGCCGTTTAACACATAATGTCCCGAAACAAAATAAAATTATTATACGCTTTCTAAAAAAGTTTCTTTTCAGAAATGTCAAAATTTCGTCAAATGGAACATGGAGTGGATGGTGGACAGCGAGCTCGCCGAACTGGAAGACGACACTCTGTTGTTGCTACTACAACAGAGTGATTTAGTTTTACACAATGAGATGACTCTTTATCAGTTAGTTTTGAATCATATATCAATTTAGCGATTACAAATCTTTTATATACTTAATCTTGCCATAAATATTGTTAAAAATATAAAAAAAAATTATTGTACGTAACATTTAAATGGAGTCCATTTTAATAACACAAAACATTTTACAATATATTGTCGTGAAGATAAGAAAAGGCAATGAACAATCGTATACATATTACATATTCCAAATTCAAAAGTAATATTTGGTTTATTTTTAATTGTAACAGTATTTATGGCCAGACATATAAAGTAATTATTTAATATTTTTTTCGACTACGAAAATCTTAATTGTTTCTAAAACATAGGATTCTATTAAATTTATTGTAATATATATCTAATTATTACAGTATAAATTATGAGGCCAGTGATGACGCAGGGGCACAAAGTGTGACTGTAAACGCGACTGGATGTGGGGGAGATCCCCACTCGAGGAAATGAAATATTTATTTACATTTATAGTTCCATTTCTTCGCTCTGATGTAGACACGTTGAGTTCCACCACGCAGCACGCAATGCCTCTAGAACGGAGTGTTTTAACACTAGGTTCCTTCTGTCTAACCGTGCGGGATACAGCGTGAAAGTAAAATATATATAAATAGATTAATAACTAAGGTGAAAGGACCAGTCTGTCACATTTTTAGTGTAGAATTAGTGTATGTAAAGACTTTCCTAAACCCAATCGTAGAGGAACTAGACTTAAACGCATCTGCTTCAGGATTATTAATTAAGACCAAATATGACACAGCTATTCTTTGCATTTACCGCTCACCGTCTACTGAAAACATTGACAAATTTTTAGATGCATTTAATGTCATACTTCCAACGCTGCGTAAATTTCAGTCGGTTGTTTTAACTGGAGACTTTAATATAAATATTAAGTCACCCTTAGATCTTCGTTCTCAAAATTATTTAAATTGCCTTGCATTCCATGGCTTTCTTCCCACCCACACCTTACCGACTCGAGGAAATAACTGTCTTGATCACACTTTCGTTCGCACAAAATGTCACGTCACTACACTAATTTTTGAATCAACCATCACGGACCATTACTCTTCCCTAGCATGTGTCAAAATAAAAAAAGCGCGAGCCTTGGAAGTCTCTATAGTGTCTAAAATAGATTATGAAAGTCTAGACTCAATTTTTAAAAACTTAGACTTTACAAATATTTTATCTATTGAAGATCCAAATACTGCGACAGATGAGCTTGTAATATTATTATCCAAAGTCATAGAGGAAAACACCGTCAAAATTAAACGATCTGCCAGAAAGAGGACTCTCAAGCCTTGGATAACAACAGGCTTACTTAGGTGTATCCGAAATAGAGACGCATTACACAAAAAAGTAAAACTATGTCCTGACAATGAAACTCTTAAGATAACTTATAAACGTTACAGAAATTTTTGCACAAAGATTCTGAAAAAGGCTAAGAGACAATATGACACTGATCTATTAAAAAAATCTTGTAATAATACCAAGGCACTGTGGAACGCTATAGAAACCATAACTTACACCAGCAAATCTAGACACTCATCCACTCAACTTATTCAACAATCTCACTCTCCTATTTACTCTTGTAATAACGTCAATAGCTTTTTTGTTAATATCGGAAAGGAACTTGCGGATAAAAGTAAAATGCACTCATCACAACAATTGATAAAAACCTTTTCACATACAAATACTACCTTATCCTCCTTCGTTCTTGAAGAAACTGATAATGATGAAATCCTAAAAACTATCAACTCGCTTAGATCAAATGCTTCTACTGGGTGGGACGGAATTTCATCAACTATACTAAAACGATACTCTGCAGCCCTGACACCCGTTTTGTGCCACATATTCAATAGATGCTTTCAGGCTTCGGTCTTTCCATCTTCGCTTAAAAAGGCTATTATTCATCCAATCTTCAAAGGGGGTAATGGGAACCAAGTAAATAATTATCGTCCAATTGCAGTACTAAGTGCTCTTTCCAAAGTATTGGAACACCTCGTCAATAAAAGACTCAGGCATTACTTGGAGCATTTTAATTTAATTTCAAAACAACAATTTGGTTTTCGTAAAAATAAATCCACAGCTGAAGCAGTTCACGAATTAACTACGTTTATTGTGACCAACCTCAATAATAAAAAAAAGGTACTTACTGTGTTTCTCGATCTCGCAAAAGCTTTTGATACCGTTCCCATTACAATTCTTTTACAAAAACTTGAAAATATAGGTGTCAGAGGCCAACAACTTCAGTTTTTTCAGAGTTATCTGACAGGGCGGACGCAAATGGTCAAAATAGGTAACCACGTAAGTGATGAACTTCATATACAATATGGCGTGCCCCAAGGAAGTATTCTTGGGCCCACGTTGTTTCTAGTATTCATAAATGACCTTTGCAATCTCAGTATACCAAATTCAAAAATTGTTACGTATGCAGATGACACTGCAATAACCTTTTATGATGATTCCTGGTCGAACATCCAAAGAGTGGCTCAAAATGGTATTACAATTATCCTTAACTGGCTACGCTTCCACACCCTCACACTAAATACTGACAAAACTAAGTTTATCACTTTTTCTTCCAAATTAACATCCCAACCTAAAAATCCTATTACCCTCATAGCCCACTCATGCTTCACACAAATGGAAGATAATTGCCATTGCTCAAAAATAGCTTCAGTAAGCAACATAAAGTACTTGGGTATTATTTTGGATAAGACATTAAATTTCAGAGCTCACGTGGAAGCCCTAACGGGCAGAATACGAAAATTAATATTTATTTTTAAAACACTTCGATACGTCGCGAATCAATTTATTATACGCAATGTCTATTATGCACTCGGTCAATCTATATTATCTTATTGCATATCTTGTTGGGGAGGGGCGTCTAAGACAGTGATGCTCCCACTAGAAATTGCACAAAGAGCCATCCTGAAAGTTGCCACCTTTCGACCAATCCTATACTCTACAACGCAACTTTATAAGGATTGCAAAGTTCTTAGCGTCAGGCAGTTATTTGTTTTACAAACAATCTTACTTCAACACAAAAACACACCCTACGTTAAGATAACTAAGCGACGTACGGATAATATTTGTCCTCTCCCTGTTATACGCTACTCTTTTTCTAAAAAATTTTTCTTCTATTTAGGCCCTTTCTTATACAATAAAATTAATACAAGTACCTCTATCTATAAGTTATCCGTCCATGAATGTAAAGCAACTATTCGCTCATTCTTACACAGTAAAACATATGAAGAAACAGAATTATTCTTGCAAACATTATTATAAGCAATATTATAAAATTCACACTCTACATGCACAACACATACACACACATATACATACATTACGCTATACATAACACAAATACACACATCCTATACATTCACCAAAATATTTAAAATTGTAAAGATAATTAGGTTATAATAAATGTACATTAAGACTTGTAACTTGTATTAGAATAACACTTGTTTCTATCATCCCCCGTGGGATACGGCACTGTTTCTCTTTATCACGGGCTATTTTGTAACCTATCTAAGAGGACAGTACCTCAACCAATTGTATTGTATACTACATAAGTGTTTAAATAAAGTTATTAAATAAAGTTATTTTTATAGATCAAAAGCGTCAGCGTTCAAATCCTATTAAAAGAGAGAAAAGTCATTACAATCACTTTAGCAATAAAACTCTTATTTTTGTTAATTTAATAACTTGTTAATTACAAACTTCTTGGATACCTTTAATAAATATTTACTTTTTTATTTTATTTAAAGGTTCGTAGTGCGTTGGCTAAACACGCAAAGGGAGAAAATAAATTCTAGTGAATTATCTGAACAAGAGATCAAGGTGCATTGGGACTTGCTAGTCACTACCATGTTTTCACATATTAGGTACGTTTATTATATGTTATTATTCATACTGGCCAGGTCAGTCGTGGTGCAGGGGCACAAACGTATGACTGTAAATGCTGATAGGTTGTAGGTTGGATTTCCACTCGAGTAAATTAAACATTTAATATGATAATTTCCTCATAATGGGGCATAGTGCAGCAATGAGTTTCGTTACTTATTATGTAATGCTTCTGAAACTCGTTGCAAAATGGAGAACGTAAGTTTTAATAGCAATGGAGTGTCTTAAATCTAGGTTATCTCTCTCTCTCTGCTATGTGCTGGTTACAGCGTGAAACTAAAAAATATACTATTAAGGAACTTATTGATATATAAAAATAAAACGTCACTTAAATTGGTTCAGCTGTTGAAATTGTAGAATGGATAATTAGAAACTAATTAAGAAAAATATTTTTTATAAAATTTTCATGTTACACCATGTATATGAGGATGTTGTGGTGCAGTGACTGACTACTATATACGACGGTTTGGGTGTTTCAGGTTTCCAATGATGTGTCCGAATCAATTGGCCAAATTATTACTCTGTCCATTGACACAGGAACATAAGGAGTTTTTTATGGAGAGGATGGCCATCGCTATGAGCTATCAGTCAGGTTGGTACAGATCCACGATTACATACATATAGATTTTATACAGTGTGTTATTTATATTTATTTAATGTTATATATAATGTATGTTTTCATATTTTCGCTCTGGTGTTAAGGCAAAGCGCGGCGTTGAGTTCCGCCACTCAACATAGCATTCATCGAAAAAGGGGGAACGGAATGTTTTAACATTACGTGCTCTCTGTGTACACGTCTGTATGCGGAATACATCGTGAACCTGAGTTATATAAATTTCACAATGCTCATGATAGGTTAGAGTTTCGCAGTTCTATGCGCAACTTAAAATCTTTAATGAAATGAAAAAAAAAGAAACTTTTTTTACTTTGCTAATAGATTTCAAATATTTTTTTATTGACAAAAAAGATACAAACAATTTACAAAATTTGTATTTAAAAAAAAATATACAGGGTGGAAGTGTAAGCACTACTTTAAATGAAACCACAGTTTTAACTACTCTATAAAAGCCTAATATAAATCAGAAAAAAATAAATTCCCAAAAATGAAAAAGTTATTTTTTCAAACAAAATAAATAATAAAATTGTCGTTTTAAAATAAAACGCCATTTGTAAGGACGACGCACGCACACATAAACCTATCAAAGGAACACCGCCGCACACGCCTCATACCGAAATCGAGTCGAAGGTATTGGTGATAAAGTTCAAAGTTGTTTAACCTTTAGTAGTATTTTTGTAGTAGTAAGTGTTTACGTTTTGGGATTGGGATCTATACGTAATCGCGTCACACGAAATCCAGGTATGGATAAAAATCGTGAAATGAAAAAAAAATCCTACGTCCAAACTGTTGAGGCATCTTGATTAATTTCTTTAGATATGGGTTTGAAATATTTTACCCTATATGCTGTTTCCGTAAAAGGAGCGCTGCCTCTTCCACCCTGTATATGTTATTATTCCTACTGTTTTACGGCGTTTTACTATTTTACTGCGCTAAATTACAATTTAAAGATTTTTCACGTCTAGGTTTAAATTTTTTTTTCGAAATTCGTATCCGTACATCAATTATATATTTCGATGTATCAATAATATATTTTTTGTATAATAAAACTCTATATATGTGTTGGTCAGTTGTTTATACTCGTTTCATTTTTTAAATAGCCCAATATGCGAGAGTATCAGAGATACAGCAAACAGAAGCCGGTCGTATGTTGTTCACGCCTCGCCTCTACACCGAGGACACTTGGGGTTCGATTCTCGCCGTGGACAATTTTCATTCGCTACCAAGTTATCACACGAGAACTTTCATATTTTCAACGAGACCCTCAATGGCGGACATTGCGACTGATAAGTTGACAGAGTGGACGGTCGACTTGTATCCCAAAGGAGTTTGGTTCAGAAAAAGTATGTTGATAGTTTGGGCGGGAACATGTGATGTAAGTTTTTTTGTGTTTTTTTTCTCTTCTATTTAATAACGGTTTCTGTATATGGAAGATAAATATCGAAAAAATATATAATATTTATCAATGTAATAAGTACCCAAAAATATATATTTTATTTTGTTTGTCTGTGGGTTTGTTCACGCTAATATCAGAAACGGTTCAATCGTTCGTTTTCAATATTTTGTTTTTTGATATTATTTGTAAAATTATTATTTGTATGATGGTAGAAAAAACTCTATTGTAGGATGATTAAATATACCGAGATTTCACGATTCAGGATTCTCCAATATAAGTTAACACCATCTCAAGCAGCCGCTTAGTGCTTGCAATTTCTCAATGAAAGATAGAGGGGGTTGTGGAGCAACATATAATTTGTTATTTATCCAGATTTTTTTGCGGAATCGAGAGGTTCTTTTTGAGAGGAAAATTAAATAAATTCACATGTAGATAACTACACAGAAAAGGAAAAAACGAAACCCTTATAAGAATATTTTTTTGACCATCTGTCTGTCAAGACCATTTTACTTGAGATCACGTTGAGGTATGAAGTTAAAATTAAAATTAGATATTCAGGTTTACAGTCGCTTGAAGCACAAGAAAAGCAAAGGTTCGAAGTCAACGCAGTCATATGCACTTATGTATCGTTTTTGCTTCGTTTTCATTTTGTATAAAATTCCATCATACTTTCGGTGCACCTACAGTTTAAAATTTGGCACGAAGCTAGATCTTATAATAGAAATAAAGAAAAAGACCGAAAAATGAAAATTTGTAGGTAAAGTATATCATAAAAAAAAATATGACAAACTTATTTTTATATTTTATTTCATACAAATTGAGTGCACACGCCCGCAAACTTAAGTTCGTTAATTTTATTTGCTATCAATCTATCATAGGTACGGAAGCCTCGGTGAGCGAATACGACTCGCTCTTGGTCGGTTTTTTCTTAAATACATTAAATAAACACCATATACTTCGAAATATTTACAATAAAATTAATATCTACCATAAATAATATCAAACATACAACCTCACTCAGACGCATACGAATAAGTTAACTTATAATCGCTATTAATAATTTTAATTTAATTTTTATAAAGATATCTAAGTTAATGTGAAAATTAATATTATTTCTAATATATCCAGTCAGTGATTGCAATAAGACCGCCTGTAAATGTTTTATTTTTTTTTATATAATTAGCTTCACGCTGTATCCCGCACACAGCAGGGTAGGCAGAGGGAACCTAGTGTTAAGACACTCCGTTCCCCACTTTCTGCCAAATTCTGGAGGCATTGCGTGTTGAGGGGCAGAACTCAACGCCGCGCTTAACCTCGACACCAGAGCGAAGAAATGGAAATATAAATTTAAGTAAATATTTCATCTCGAATGGGGAATCGAACCCAGAACCAGTCGGTTTTGCAGTCACACCTCGTGCCGCTGCGCCACGACCGGCCTCATTTTTTTTATATATTCTATGGTATTAGATTTCGGTGCAATGAACTATTTCTATTAATTTTTTTTATAATTTTAGGTGCCAGAAGTAGTGTTGCGTACTGTTCGTATATCCATAACGTGTCAAAACTGTCCGGAGAGCACGTGGTACGACCACAGCCAGCGCGCGGTGGTCAGCGACCATGTGCGGGTTAAGGTTGGTTTTTTTTTATTATTATACTAATTATTCGATCTTTGGATGGTGTATATAGAAGTATGAATGTTTTTTTTTCTTTATTTGTAATAAATTATAGCTTCCATTACTGCTCTACCATAGTTTGTAAGTATAGTGGGATATGAACGCTTATTTTTTGGCCATCGGTGGATTATCCGTTTATTTGTAATTTTAGTGAATCATACGGAAAAACTATCGAAACTAGGTTATTCGAAGTTCCACTGACTGACTTGACTGCAATGATTTTTTTTAATTTTTTTTTTTATTTGTTTGTTTTTGATATTATTTAAGCTATTTCACGCTGTGCAGGGAGAAGTGACATGGGAAACTAGCGTTAAAATACTCCGTTTCCTTTAAGATACTTCCGTTTCCCGCTTTCTGATGTATTTTCGAGACAGATTCAGTGATGGGGTGGAACGCCGAACTTTGCTTTGTTACTAGAGTGTGCAAGTAAAAATAGTAAATATTTCATTCCTCGAGTGGGAATCGAACCCACAACCGTCGCATTTACCGTCACACGGTTTTGCCTCTGCGTCTCGGCTGTATCATGCAATAGTATTATTAATTTAATATTCTATATCAGATAGGCATCTTAGTGTGGGGCGTCCAAAACGGCGTGGAGTACGTGGCTTCAGTCGTCGAACGCGTACACCGATTTTCTGTGCAAAACACGTAAATATATCTTGAAATAATTGTTAAAATAAAAAAATATACAGGGTGGAAGAGGCAGCGCTCCATTTACGGAAACAGCATATAGGGTAAAATATTTGAAACCTATACCTAAAGAAATTCATCAAGATGCCCAACAGTTTGGACGTAGGATTTTTTTTTCATTTCACGATTTTTATCCATACCTGTATTTCGTGTGACGCGATTTTGTATAGATCCCAATAACATAAACACTTACTACTACAAAAATACTACTAAAGGTTAAACAACTTTGAACTTTATCGCCAATGCATACGACTCGATTTCGAAATGAGACGTGTGCGGCGGTGTTCCTTTGATAGGTTTATGTGTGCGTGCGTCATCCTTACAAATGGCGTTTTGTTTTAAAATGACAATTTTATTATTTATTTTGTTTGAAAAAAAAACTTTTTCATTTTTGGGAATTTATTTTTTTCTGAATTATATTAGGCTTTTATAGAGTAGTTAAAACTGTGGTTTCATTTAATGTGGTGCTGACACTTCCACCCTGTATACTTATTTAGACAACGTATAAAAATTTGAAATAATTGTTAAAATAAAAAAATATATATTCTTATTTAGACAACGTTTTATACGTAATTTGAACGTAGAAACATTTTTTTCATTTTTTTATAATTTTTCTAAATAAGCATTATATATTTTAACACTTTAAATAACTTACCTTATTTAGCTTTACGATGTATGCCTAACAGGGTAGTCGAGAGAGAACGGAGCGCCAAACGCTATGATCTCCACATACCTCTTTCCGCGGATTTTTTGAGGCATTACGTGTTGCGTGGCGGAACACAACGCTGCGCATTGCCAGGACACCAGAGCGAACAAATGGAAATATAAATTAAAAAAAAATATTTCATTTCTTCGAGTGAAGATGGAACCCACAACCAGCGGCGTTTACAGTCACACTTTGTGTCCCTGCGCCAATTATATATCCATCGCATCGCTCATCAATACCTGACTTGCAATGCTTGAATAATAAAATTAAAATAAAATAATAGCGCCACCGCCGTAACGATGTTCGGGCGTGAATTTACTTTAAAAATACATAAACACCTAAACAATGTTATTTAGTTCAAAAAAAGACAAAAGACCCCCGACAGTGGATTATTAAATTAAAATTAAAAAAATTAGCTTCACGCTGTATCCCGCACACAGCAGGGTAGGCAGAGGGAACCTAGTGTTAAGACACTCCGTTCCCCACTTTATGCCGAATTCTGGAGGCATTGCGTGTTGAGTGGCAGAACTCAACGCCGCGCTTAACCTCGACACCAGAGCGAACAAATGGAAATATAAATTAAAAAAAAATATTTCATTTCTTCGAGTGAAGATGGAACCCACAACCAGCGGCGTTTACAGTCACACTTTGTGTCCCTGCGCCAATTATATATCCATCGCATCGCTCATCAATACCTGACTTGCAATGCTTGAATAATAAAATTAAAATAAAATAATAGCGCCACCGCCGTAACGATGTTCGGGCGTGAATTTACTTTAAAAATACATAAACACCTAAACAATGTTATTTAGTTCAAAAAAAGACAAAAGACCCCCGACAGTGGATTATTAAATTAAAATTAAAAAAATTAGCTTCACGCTGTATCCCGCACACAGCAGGGTAGGCAGAGGGAACCTAGTGTTAAGACACTCCGTTCCCCACTTTATGCCGAATTCTGGAGGCATTGCGTGTTGAGTGGCAGAACTCAACGCCGCGCTTAACCTCGACACCAGAGCGAAGAAATGGAAATATAAATTTAAGTAAATATTTCATCTCCTCGAGTGGGGATCGAACCCACAACCAGTCCGTTTTGCAGTCACACCTCGTGCCGCTGCGCCACGACCGGCCTCTGTGGACGACCGACAGTGGATTATATTTTTATATAATAGAAATATATATAACATATTTTTTCCGTAGCGTTTTAAACATCGATGGTGCATTAGACTTCGATGAATTAAACACTCCGCTCTATACTCCGGCTTCATCCGGAAGTTCCGCAACAACTTCCACACCCTCTGTTTCACATATGTCAAAAACTGGGTAAGAATAAAAAAAATACTAGTAATTTTCACGCTTTATTTTAAGTTATCACGTTGTATCCCGCATATAGCAGGTTAAGCAGAAGGAGAAAAAAAAAAGGTGGGTTCACTCACCACTTCCCGCGCAACGGTGACAGCTCTTTGTCTTGTTATCAGAAGGAATCAATTCTCCGAAGTTGCAGTCGATTCCATTGTCCATTCCATGTCGAACCACCTTGCCATGTATCTAGTACCAAAATATTTAAATGTGCCGAACGGAGTGTCTTCACACTAGGGTCAGTAACCCTAGTATTGCCTCCAGTTCCTCTACTGTATGCGGATACAGCGTGAAGCTGAATATTTGAAATTGTATAGATGCTTAGAAAAAAATTGCTAGAAACAAAAAGTGTGATTACGTTTTCTCTATATTTTTGCATAATTTTTTTTTTATAAGATTAACGTTGAACTTTTTTGAATATGAAACTCTATTAAGCCTTTTATTAGCGAAAATTCCCAGAGTTCAATTCCACTGTATACATGGTTTTTATATGGGGTTTTAATGTAATGTTGTATTGTAGAAGATGTTCGAAGTGCTCGGACAGTACTGAGGTACCAGAACCTAAACACTTGCTAGGACCCAACAGAGACCAACTGCGGGTGAGTCGACATTTATTTACTTTATTTATTATTTATTTAATTGATCAAAAGTATCTATTTTAGTCGTAGAAAATTAAAAGCTATACGGCTTCTTCCATTTACGTTCCAGCAGGGTTGAACCCAGTGTTAAAATATGCTATTCTCTATGAACCGTCTATTTTCGGGACTGTGTGCTGATTGTCGGAATTCGAACTGTTATACCCGGACCCTGCAAGTATATTTGCGGATCCCTAGACTGACGCTGCCGCGTCAGCAATATTGCCGTATGCTTTAATATTATAATTACTTATTACTTTCAGTCTCCATCCCATTGTCTTAGAGAAAGGTTGCCTAAGATTCATAATTTCTATTTCAAGTGTTTATATACTATTTCTATAAAATACTATTTCTCTACTATTTCATTTTAATAAATAAAGTGTAATTAAAATAAATCTTTTTTTTAAAAACACGAAACAAATTCGCGTTATAACATTTTGGTGGCAGCGGTGGGATTTACGAAAATACAAATCCCTGGAACGTCTTTGTGAACATTTATAAAGTGAAAAGTGTAATTAATAAACTATTTGTGAAAAATTGTTACGAGAATCGTGGGCCGTTTTGCTTCCCAAGTCGCATCACACCTGCAGTAACCTGATATGGCGCTTATCTGGACCACCGTGGCGTTCTGCGTTATGTGAGTCTGGCTTTAGATACAAATTCCATTATAAATATTTTAAAAGGGCATTAAAATCGATTTAAATTTAATTTCAATATTTTTATTTTTTTATTTTGTGTAATGAATATATAAATATGTTTTTATCAGTTATTATTATGTGTTAAATAAGTTTCTTATTTCATGTGTATACGTATTAGCCGCAACGTAATTTAATTTTATAAGTTAATTTTATTTTTTTTGTTATATTTGTTCATAACTATGGCGGAATCTAAAGTGCCCAAAATTATTAAGAGCGATTCGTTACAAGTTCCACATCCTATAGATTTGCCGTCTGAATCGGAAGATGATAGACCATTAAATTCTTTAGAACAAAAGAAACAAAAAGGAAAGAAAACTCCTTCAATACCAGAGATGGATTTAAACATTCTATTAAAATTTATAAAGCCATATGATGGATGTAGGGAGACGTTAAATTCATTTATTATAAATTGTAATAATGCTTTCGACTTAGCTTCCGAATGGCAAAAGCCAATTTTGTTTAAGTTCATTTTAAGTCAATTATCGGGAAAAGCTGAAGCAATTTGTTCGATAAAAGATTTTTTGTCTTGGGAACAACTAAAAGAATTTCTAAAAACACAATTTAGCCAAAGAAAACATTACACACATTTACTCACTGAACTGCAAGAATGTAAACAAGAGCCTAATGAAAATGTTAGTCAATTTTCTCTACGAATCGAAACTTGCTTATCACAATTACTGACAGAAATATCATTAAATTCGACAAAAGTAAAAGAAATCCCAGGCCGAGTAGCGGCAATGGAGGATCTCGCCCTCCATCATTTCACAATGGGCCTACACCCTAGAATTTCCAACTTCGTTAGGTGTAGGACACCTAAAAACTTAAATGAAGCAATAAATATAGCTATTTCCGAAGAGCGTGTGCATCAAAATCTTTTTAAAAGAAATGATATGGTGACTAGGTTTAATAAACCTTTACAACCCCGACGACAAGTTGTTAACTTAAATAATTCCATGCAAAAATCCTTTGAACCTTCTCGACCGACTTCTAGAATTCCATATCAATCTACTTCGAAAGTCTGTAATTATTGCAAAAACATTGGTCATACAATAGAAAACTGTAGAAAACGAGAGTATAACAATCGACGCTATGGCAAACCGTCCTTTTCTAGACCACAACAAAGTGTAAATTATTCTCAAGCTATGTCGGATAATGGTCGCGGCGAAGTCGATGACGTAAAAAACTAGGTGATGTCTCACATCGGTGTCGTGTGAGACACCAAAGAAATACAATTGACACCAATTCTTCGTATAACCTTACTAAATCCACTGTATCTTTTAAGCCCACTGAATCCTCTGAATCCACTGAATCCACTGAATCCACTGAATCCACTGAATCCACTGAATCTTCTGAATCCTCTGAATCCGCTGTATCCGCTGTATCCGCTGTATCCGCTGTATCCGCTGTATCCGCTGAATCCTCTGTATCCACTGAGTCTGCGCAGTTAGTGAAGTCCACTGTTTCTGGAAATGCAAGCGTAATTGAGCCTCATTTGGCTTCGATATCTTCCAAAATCAATGAATCTGTTAAACCGATTCAAACCACTGTATCCACTGAGTCTATATCTGTTTCTAAGTCTGAAATGGAAATTTTTGAAATTACTTCTGATCCAACTAAAATACTATTACCGCATATTCAAGTTCAAACGTCTGTATCTAACACGCCATTATCATTATTAATTGACTCTGGTTCCTCAATAAGTCTAATCAAATTTAACTGTATTCAAAATACGCCGAAACTCAGAACTGAAGTTATAAATTTGAAAGGCATTGACCCCACAGAAGAGTGCACTCAAACAATGGGACACTTTAATCTTAAACTTTATTTATCTAATTCTCCGCGAAAGTTTATAACTCATAAATTTCATTTAATAAAAAATATTAACTTACCTTATGACGGAATAATTGGTTCTGATATGTTAGATCATTTTAAATGCGCCATAGATTATAATAAGGATGTTTTAAAAATAGACGATGAAGATATTAAACTTCAATTTCGTGTACCTACCTACATCATTCCTCCTAGATCTGAAATGATAATTGAATGCTCTGTAAAAAATCCCGAAATTAACGAAGGTTTCATCTTAGATCAGAATATTTCTGATACGTTACTAGTGGCGAACTGTTTTGTTAGAGTAAAAGATAATAATAGAATTAATATTTCCATTATTAACACGTCAGAATCTTCTGTTACTCTTAATTCAAATCTCAATTTAGTAATTATTTCAAGGCAAATTCACTTGTTCCGAAAGATGCTCATTCTATTAATTATACTAGTTGCTCAAAAGAATATGATACATATTATAGAACTAAATCTATACTAGATCAACTTCGAATATCTCATCTTAACTCTGAGGAAAAGGATGCTCTCTTTGAAATATGCTCCGAATATTCTGATATATTCCATTTACCTGGAGAATTATTAACTTATACTACCGCCATTAAACATGAAATAAAAACGAATTCAGATGTTCCAATTCATACTAAGTCTTATCGATTCCCTGAAGTACATAAAGAAGAAGTAAGAAAACAAACTAATATAATGTTAGAACAGGGTATAATTCAGCCTTCTAATTCTCCGTGGTCATCACCTATTTGGATAGTGCCAAAAAAATTAGATGCTTCTGGTCAACAAAAGTGGCGAGTAGTAATCGATTATCGAAAACTAAACGACGTAACAATAGGTGACACTTATCCAATCCCTCAGATTAGTGAAATATTAGATCAGCTTGGGAACAGTAAGTATTTTTCTACCCTGGACTTAGCTTCAGGTTTCCATCAAATTCCTCTTGACCCAGCTGACGCAGCCAAAACAGCTTTTAATATTCCCCAAGGTCATTATGAATTTACTCGTATGCCGTTTGGGCTTAAGAATGCCCCAGCCACATTTCAACGTTTAATGAACACTGCTCTTTCCGGACTTCAAGGTATCAGATGTTTCGTTTACTTAGACGACATTGTTATTTATTCCCACAATTTACAAACTCAAATAGAAAATTTAAAATTAGTTTTCCAAAAATTACGGAAATTCAATCTTAAGCTACAACCAGACAAGTGCGAGTTCTTAAGAAGAGAGGTAGGATATTTAGGACACGTAATTACTGAGGAAGGAGTAAAACCTAACCCGGATAAGATAAAAGCAGTAACTCAGTTCTCGACACCATCCTCACCTAAAGATATTAAATCATTTTTAGGCCTCGTCTCATATTATCGGCGTTTTATTCCAGATTTTTCTAAAATTGCCAAACCCTTAACTTCTCTGCTTCGTAAAGACACTGTATTTAAGTGGGAGAATCAACAACAACTAGCTTTTGATACCTTAAAACGTAAATTAACTACGGCTCCAATACTCTGCTATCCAGACTTTACAAAACCCTTTATTCTGACATGCGACGCGTCAAATTATTCCATTGCTGCAGTTCTATCTCAAGGTTTAATCGGTAAAGATAAACCTATTGCTTTTGCTTCGCGCACTCTAAATAAAAGTGAAAGTAATTACAGTACAACGGAAAAGGAGTTATTAGCTATTATTTTTGGTTGTAAAACATTTCGTCCATATCTATACGGCAGAAAATTCCAAATCGTTACCGATCACAGACCTCTAAAGTGGTTATTTAATCATAAAGATCCAAGTAGTAAGCTTCAAAGATGGCGATTAAAACTTGAAGAGTTTGAGTATGAAATTATATATCGTAAAGGAAAACTAAACTCTGTTGCAGACGCGCTCTCTCGTTACCCTGTCAATCCAATATATCCTGAAAAACCTAGTACTGACGATCATTCTAATTCTCTTGACTCAATCACTGATTTCGGGAACATAAATTTAAGTCCACAAAGTAATGACCTTAATCTTGATTTTAATGATCTTGAAATCCCATCCTTACAACCCTCTCCTGAGGTTGATCCATTATTAATTCCTCCAATTGAAAATACTTCTATTCAAGGTGGTACTCCTCTATTGGCTGAACAACCTTCAGTCTCTAATCCTGCTATTTTCAATCCTTCTATTGAAATTATTGATCTTCCAAATCCAGAAAATCAAAGCAAACCTGATGACATTAATCTTGAATCTTTAATTCCTACTATTTCTACAGAACAAGTAAATCCTTCTGTATCTAATAATGATAATGAAATAACACAAAATCCTTCTTCTATATTAAATAACTCTGGAAATAATATTTCCACTGATACTGTAAAACATAATGCCGAATATTCAAAATTCCTTAAAGAAATTGCTTCTAAATCTATACAATATGATACTAAAACTATTGAAAGAAATGAATCTCTTCTTAAAACTAACTGTAAAATTGTTTTAATTCCAAGTTCTATAGATTTAGATGAATCTAACGCTTATATTCAAGAAATAATGAATAATATAGAAAATTTTAATGAAATTATGTATTGCGAAAAACAGCTACACTCTTTTAATAAAGTGTTGTTAAACAATAAGGATATTTATTTAATTTATACGAAAGTTCATCACTTCGATGAATGCACATACCCGGAAATCTTCCATACTCTAAAAATTATAAAATCTTATTTATTACAGAATTATACTAATATAACTGAAATTGCTATTTCAGATTTCAAAAACCCATTTGAAAATAATTCATTTATCAAAATATATAATATCCTCACTTATTTATTTCACAATACTAATATTACCATAAACATATACCATGATAATATAATATATCCCGCTGTTAGTGAAATAAAGAAAATTCTACGAGAAAATCATGACTTACCAATTGCTGGACATTTAGGCTCGGTTAGGATGCTTAAACGCATTCAGGAGAAGTATTATTGGAAGGGTATGAGAAATGATGTGGAAAATTATGTTAAAACTTGTTCTCTCTGTCAAGAAAATAAAGCCCTTCGGAAAACTAATAGAGCGCCAATGCAAATAACTACGACATCCAATGCCCCTTTTCAAAGGGTAGCTTTAGATATTGTGGGTCCCTTGCCAGAATCGGGCACTGCTAAATTAAAATATATAATGACACTTCAAGACGACCTCACAAAATTTTGTGCTGCTTACCCACTCCGTGGTGTTTCAGCAGAAGAGACAAGCGATTGTCTTTTGCATTTTATTTCTATGTTCGGTATTCCAAAAATGATTTTAACTGATCAAGGTACTAACTTTACTGCAGATCTTTTTAAAAAGACATGTGAATTTTTAAAAATTAAACAACTTTGGTCGACACCGTATCATCCGCAAACTCAAGGTGCTCTGGAAAGGTCTCATTCCACCCTTAAAGAGTACCTAAAATCTTATGTTAATGAAAATCAAGACAACTGGCCTCGTTATGTATTCACTGCAATGTTAGCCTACAATACCGCAGTACATTGCACAACACATTATACTCCGTATGAGTTGATTTTTGGCCATAAAGCTTTTATACCTGATTCCATTTACGATGAGGTACCGTATGTCACTTATCCTGATTATGTAAAAATGTTACAACATAGACTTAAGTTCTCGCGTCAAAAGGCTCTCGAATATATATGTAAGTCCAAGGAGACTTCAAAAACATATTATGATCAACGATCCAGGAAGGTTCAATACAAAGTGGGTCAATATGTGTACCTGAAAAATCATTTAAGACTCAGAAAAGCCCTATCTCCTATATGGAAGGGTCCTTTTAAAATAGTAAAGATTCACGGAAACAACACCTTGTCATTACTAATTAATAGGAGACATATAAAACATCATTATGATGAGGTTAAGCCAGCAAGTGATGTCGATAACCATGCGAGTTCCTAAAATCTTAACTAAACTAGTATTATATTTAGTCATCAGTAATTAGTTATTATTTTTAGTTTTATTGCTATTGTTTTATTTCTTTGCAGTCACGCATTGTGCAGTCGTTACAAGGTGATAGCAACTTCAAGTTTCGTTCAACCAATTTCTTCGAGTTCAGGGATATATTTTGACTATTTGGGAAAATTAAAAATTATTAATGGTCATCTCAATGTCGTAATACCAATGAATATCGCAAACATTAGATTACATATTGATAATATTAATTCTGTTCTGGGAACAGTTAGATATCTTTGCAAATCCTCAGAAATAATTAATACGGAATGTCATAACATGTTAGAGCCCTTAACTACTCGATATCGAGAAATAAGTCAGCAATATTCTTCTATTTCCCATTTACTTGAAACTAGAACAAAACGTGGTGCATGGATTGGGGGTGTAGGAACTGTATTTAAACATATTTTTGGCACTTTAGACGAAGACGATGCTATTAAATACGATAATGCTATAACTGTTGTGCAAAATAATAATAAAGAACTAGCTTCATTAAATAAACAAAATATTCTAGTTACATCATCAGTAATCTCGTCTTATAATCATTCTTTACATAAACTAAAGATTAATGAAGATAGTTTAAATGAAGCTGTTGACCAGCTCTCTGTATCTATGAAAAACGTTACCGTTATTTCAAATAAATTAATTCAAATTTCGGAAATAAATTCTATATTAAATAATTTAGAATCTTCGATTCTTGCTTTATCTTTTCAAGTAGAGGATCTTATTAATGCTTGTCTATTTTGTAGTATGAATGTACTTCATCCTTCCATCATAACTCCAAGTCAGTTATTTCAAGAGCTTGCCGACAACCATAGATATTTACCAAATGGTCTTGAATTAGGTGTAAGTTTAGATTTAAGTTCAATGCATTCTATTATGAATATATCTAAGTTAATTTGTTACTATTTAAATTATAAGATAGTATTTGTGTTACAAATACCTTTAGTTACTTCTCAGGAAATTTATTTGTACCATAATATTCCATTGCCCGTACCTCATAACGTTAGTAAGCCAGACTCATTCACTTTGGTAATACCAGGCAGTAAATATACAGCTATAACCAAGGACAAGATCCAGTACATCAATATTGACTCTCTCGAAGTGTGTAAAAGTGTAAACTCCCAGAATTATATATGCTACGTCATGAACATTTTGTCGGTAAACGCAAATCCATCTTGTGAAAGTGAACTACTATCAAAAGTGATAAAAAATCTACCAGTGCAGTGTAAAACGGAATTTCTTAAAGGTGATTTAGATATTTGGAAAAATTTAATGAATAATAAGTGGATTTTCATACAATCTCATTCTGTTAAATTATCTATAGATTGTATTAACTCTGAGTTAGTGGAAGAAAATATTCATGGTATTGGTGTACTTACTTTACCCAAATATTGTGTAGCCTATTGTAAAAATACAAAATTGTATGCTAATAATAATATTGTAAACATTACTGCACCTTTATCAAGTTTTTCTAATTTTAATTTAATAAATGATCCTTGTTGCAATGTAAACACATTTAAAGAAAGTATAAGTAATGTGCCACATATTACTTTACAGGATTTAGATACAAAAAATATCGATGTTAATTACAATGAAATCATTAAATCTTTTGAAAAGAACCTTGACAAAATAATAAATGAACCACATATAATAAAATATGGAGCTCATTACTCTGTTTTAACTATTTTAATTATAATTACTATTATTTGTTATATTATATTTAGATTATATTCTAAGTTGTACAAATCTAACAGCAGCCTTTCCCATTCAAACTCTTTCAAATCCCCAAAGTCGCCTACAGTTCTTTTAGAAGTAAATGAAGCTGAAAGACAGACTGACAAGACTTCTGAAATAGTTTCACCTGCTAAACTTAGAATCAATGTTTAAAATCTAAAAAAATATAATAATTTAAATTTAAATCTTTTATTGTACATAAACTTCTAAAAGTAGAAGTTTATTTCTTTAAAGGGGGAGGTGTTATACCCGGACCCTGCAAGTATATTTGCGGATCCCTAGACTGACGCTGCCGCGTCAGCAATATTGCCGTATGCTTTAATATTATAATTACTTATTACTTTCAGTCTCCATCCCATTGTCTTAGAGAAAGGTTGCCTAAGATTCATAATTTCTATTTCAAGTGTTTATATACTATTTCTATAAAATACTATTTCTCTACTATTTCATTTTAATAAATAAAGTGTAATTAAAATAAATCTTTTTTTTAAAAACACGAAACAAATTCGCGTTATAACAGAACGAACGCCGTGGGTTGTCAAACAGAGGAACAGCGATTAGATATAAATAATTCAAATATTATAATCATTTCCAGAATGTGGATTAAACCCATAACCATCGCTTTTATAGTCAGACACTACACACTGCGACGCGACAACCCTTTTGAGCAATCTGATCTTTTATTAATTACTAGAGGGCGCGCGCGGCTTCACCCGCTTATTAGGAGCTAATTCTAAAAAAACCACAAAACACGTGTTCAATAAAATATTTTTAACAGTCTGAATTTAATTTTTTATAAAAATCGGTGGCAATTTAAAGATTTTTCCATATAAACAAACTTTCAACCCCTTATTTGAACCCTTAGGGGGTGAATTCTTAAAAACCATGAAACACTTGTTCAATGAAATATTTTTAAGAGTCTGAATTTCAAATTTTATAAAAATCGGTGCAGATTAAATTTTTTTTCCATACAAACTTTCAACCCTTATTTCATTCCTTTAGGGTTAAAATTTTTCAAATTCCCTTCTTAGTGGATGTCCAGAATATGAAAATAAACATCTGCCCAAATTTCACGTTTCTACCATCAGCGGTTACGGCTCTGCGTGCGTCTTACCTCAGTCAGTCAGCACAAGTCCTTTTATATATATAGATTATATATTTTCTATTACTTGGTCGAATCAAAAATTCAAGAGGTTTCCAATAATTTGCATTAATTTTGTTATATTTACTTTCAGATACAAGTGGTAATATTGCCGATGACGGACTTCTGTCACGTGTCCCCGCGCAACTGATGAAGTGAAGTGAAGTGAAGTCTTTATACTGACAGTAAGTCGGTCAAGTCGGAGTTGTACTGACTTACTCTACTTACTTACAGTACTCTACTGTCAGACACACAGACAACACATTGTATAGACAGACAACAGTACATTCAAATATTACGTAACGCAATCTGGAAGTATAAAAAATATTAGGGAACTTGTTCCCTCTGTCTACTTACTCTGTAATGTTATATGTGCGGAATATAGCGTGAAGCTAAAATATATAGTACAAACTAAAATGGATTTAACCTTAAAAAATTGCTTTTAAGTGCTACGGCGCTTCATGTATATAATACATTTTAAAAAATTGCGTTACGTCAATCTTGAACGTCCCTCTAAGACATTTCAGATGTCTTAGAAGACGTTCTTAATAATTTATCTTTGTATATAACTTTGTTAGTAGATTATTAATAAATTATGTTGGATTTCAAACGCGATATGACTTATTAAGTTTTTAATAAATATTATGGTGTATGTTGCATTCGGATATCTCTGAAAATCCAGTATTTCTAATGAAACTACTGCTGTATACTGGTACTGTACGATCGATTGTTCATTTAGAAAAAAATATTCAAAACATGAAAGAAACCTAAAATATACGTAGACTTTTACAGAAAGGAGCACTTTATTTAATTATTAGAAATACTCAATTTTCGGAGTTACCTGCATGCACTTTATATTGTTGTGTATAAATAAGGCAACTATATAAACTATATACAATCTCCATTTCCATTTGTAAATTAATGTTGTTTTGTGAATAAAGTTAGTGTAATATTAAATTTAAAATGTAAAAAAAAACTAGGCGTTTGTGGGTGGTTATTTCTGATACTGATTGATGTGTTTAATCATATTTTTATATGATATACAAGAGAATATAATATTTTTTTTCTGAGAAATATAAAAAATTGTGCAGTTTCTATAAAAAGTTATGACGTAACGTATGTAACGTTAATTTTTTTTTTATTTGCAAAAAGAAAGTTTATTTTCTATATTTCCTATTTGATTTGTTAATAAGAGTTGTTGCATAATATGTAATTAATATAATTTGATGGCGGCTAATTTAAGAATTAAGATTAATAAATTTATGTGTATAAATTGTCTAAAGAACTGATAAATTTGGGATTACACTTGAAAATAATATTCTTTTGTTATAATTACTACTACATATATATATCAATAGAAAGGAAAATAGAACTTATTATTTTTATATATGTTATTATGCTAAGTTCAAGTTATTTAATTAGGAATGCATTTTTATTTTGGACATCGACGTGTTCAATATATGATGTTGTTTTTGACTTCTTCATTTTGGATTTTTTTATTCTTAATTTTTGGAAATAAAGAGAATTTAAATTGTACAGTAAATAATATTGAATTTGGAAAAAGTATTTTTTTGTCAAAACTTAAGATGACGAGAAAATATCGATTTATATATTTTGTATCATTAAAAAATAGCAACTTAATTTTTTAATTAGAGGCAACGAAAACTTAACTATGTTTCATTCATATACTAAAATAATTTTATTTTAATTTATTTTGTACGAAGCTATTTCATTAAGCTGTTATTTTTTTAAATAAGGTAAATTAGGTATAATAAAAAAAATCGGTTGTGTATATCTTCCTTAAGTCTGCAAATGTTAGAGGAGTGCAATAAAGAGCCAACCTGTGTGTTATATTTGAAACATAATAAAAAAATTCAAAACATTGGAATGTTTTATTTACTTTTATCATTTCGATTTAATATATATTTTTTAATTTCACGCTGTATCCTGCATATAGCAGGCAAGCAGACTGTACCTAGTCTCAGGACACTTCGTTTTCTACTTTCCGTCTGAATTCGAGACTGCGAAATCTTGACTTCATAGAATTTTCGGATTATTCTACTAAATAGCCATTTTCCGTAGCGATTCATGAGAATCGAACTTACAACAGTCTTCATTAAAATGCGTAGGTATTTCTGAAAATACTTATTTAGAAAACGTATCAATATTTAACCCAGCGGGATTTGAACACGCGCCTCTTGGAAACCGTCCATTTTGGAAGGATAAAAAAATACTAGGGAACTAAGTTCCCTTCGTGTACTCTGTAATGTTATATATAAGCGTGAAGCTAAAATAGTCATTTTACTAAAAATAAAAAGTCTACTAAGATTCTATAGTGGTCTTCCCACAAAACGCCTTTTTTTAAGCTGTCACTTTCTCTTTTCGAAGAAAATATGGTGATAATGATATATGTACCTTGTGCCAGTCGCGGTGCAAGACCACAAAAGGACAGGTTGTGGGTTCGATTTCCTCTCTAGGAAATGAAATATTTAATTCCTGCTACGAAGCAAAACGCGGTTTTGAGTTCCGCCACTCAATACGCAAAAAATTGCCTCTAAAATTCCACGAAAAGTGGGTAACGAAAGAGCCTTAATAGGAATGGAGCTAACTTAACGCTACCAAGTTCTCCCTGCCTACCCAGCTATGTGCGGAATACAGCGTATAATATAAATACTACAGAAATGAAATGACTTCATTTCATTTAAGTTATGACTAAAGCAGGACTGGTTTAAAAATAAAACAACCATATATCAATACAATTATACTGCAAAGTACAATATATATTCGCAGGTCATACATTTTTGAATTCAACACTACATCGACCATACAAATGAAACTTTGTTTCAAAATGCATAATTAAGCGAAAAACTTAACATTATGAGCAAATAAACTAAACGGGGCTTTAAAATTGAGCGGTGCTTAACTGTACTTAACTAACTGTACCATCAGCAAAAAAGTGTATATATTTATTTTCGTTATCTAATCATTATTAAATTTGTAATATATTTATTCGTCTATCTAGGTTTTTTGTCTGTGGCAATAATTAAATTGCAATTTGTACGTGTTTTTTTTGTGTTAAATAATTAGTCTATTCCTAGTTTCTTGCTGACGGTACACGAAATATATCCATACATAAGTAATTTAAGTAAATACATTTAATGGTATGTAAAAAGTCTAGTAAACTTAGCAATATTGGTAAAAATTTAAGAAAATGTGCAAGTTTGCTATCAAACATCCACATCAGGGGACTTTTTTAAATATTTTCTTGTTGTAAATATAATTTATAATAATAATACATAAAAATTGACAGGTTATTTAGTATCATAAAATTACAATAATTTTACTTATCACCAAAAAAAAAAACTCGATGTTACGATGTCACTTAGTGTTGTTATTTTAAAATATGTAATATAAAAAAAAAATAAAAAAGTTAAGTACATACTATATATACGAATATTAAATCATAAAAGAGATACAAAGGAATTTCTTAAGTACAATAAAATCTCATTATGGAACTTCAAATTGTTTAAAAATCAAAAAATGGTGTTTAGTATAAAAGCTGAATGACACACTTTTTTTGGTATAAAGAAACTTCATTTAACACTAATAATACATAGTTATTTTAGAAGAGGATTTATTCAATTTTTTTATCAATAAAATACTTCGAAACTGTCCATAGTTTTATCACAGAACTTTTTTTAAACCCTGGACAAACGACAAATGTCTTAAAAAACTTTAAAAGGTTACTTTGTATAATCATTGAGTAATAATAAATTTTAAAATGACCACGTTTTAGTGAAAATTAATAATCAATAAGGCAGCATTTGGGTCACAAAATAAATTATAATCTAAAATTGGAATATAAATGCTTAGAATAATTTCGTTAACATTGAATGTCTTTTACTTAAATAAGCTCAGAATCGTATTAAAATTAGCGGTAGGTATATTTTTTTATAATATATAATTCAGCTTAATACGGTCATAGCAAGAGCTCTTTAGGGAAGAGATTCATCGATGCGTAGTCTTGTAAAACCTGTAAATAAAAAAAATAATGCAAATATATTATACAAAAAACAAATAATTAAGAGTCTTTACTATTTAAAGTGTCTTATTGAACAAAAATAATATAATTATGATGATATTAAACGCAATTAATTTTCTAAAAGATTTTTCTATTATTGACATTGCTATGGCACCGTGGTGGCGCAGTTTTTATATGTATTTGAATGAATGCTATGATCATGAATTTATATGGTACTTGGGAGAGAATCAATTAATTTTCAACATTTTTAACTAAACCAAGAAAATTTCCACAAATACTTTCTGATAATCATCTGTACCTCTTGGTACAGATGATTATCAGAAAACTTCACAAATTTACCGCCATTAGCCCTAATAATTCATCACATTCAAATCATCTGATACTTTCAACATTCTCTTAAATGTTCTATCATTATTCTATATATATCTAATAGGTTAAACGATAATAAAGTGTACATTGAGTGGTGTCAGTCAGTCTACTGTCACTCCACCTTGTCTGACGACACCAACACGTGTAGCTTACCTCCAAGAGGTTCTCTAAGGTAGGCCTCTTGACATCTATCGCCATGATTGCCCTCAACCTGCCTCCATCGAGACACAACTGCCTGTTGAGGAGGGTGTCCGCGCCCGCACTGGGCTCCAGCGGAGTATGCTCTAACGCGTACTTGCGACACAGCTCCGCCCAAGCGGTTAAATGCTTGTCGTTCGCTTCTTCAGCCACTGAGGCTATGTCATTCTAGTGAACAAAAAAATATATATTATTTATTTAGGATTATTTTAGAATTTCGTACCTTTAAATAAAATTGAGCCTCTCTGTAAAGAGGCTGTCAAGAGCCTTTATCTCAGGAATGCTTAGGCCGTTGAAAAGTTTAAGCCGTTTATATCGCAAAAAAACGCGTAAATCGATACAAGAAAGCGAATCAAAATTAATAGGGTACTTCTGGTTGACTGTGAAAAACTATGCATTAGCGGTTAAATCCTAAAATAGCCTCAAAAAGGGGGACAACATTTGGTACTAAAGCTGCTAGTTCAAGTGAGGTATCAGATGAAAGGGCTCTGGCTAAGCTAAGCTTGATTTTCAGAAACAGCTCGAGATCTCCGATTTTTATACGGAATTCTCGGTAGGCGAGCACGACTAGTGCTTGTCCTTTTTTTTAAATAATTGTAATAGGATATTTGTATAATTTTATGAGTGCATTTAAATTAATTTTAAGTTAAATGTTTAAAGATCGTTGTGGCGTGCAGTGATAACAAACAGATAACAAACAGTCATATCTTTTTCTAAGTAAATGTAGAAATACGATCTTTTCAGGAAATCAAAGTATATGGTTATGGAGATAAGGACTCTTGACAGACAGACGGGCGGACAACAAAGTGATCTTATAAGGGTTCCTTTTTTCCTTAAAAGGTACAGATTCCTAAAAACACCACAATCAACATTAAACCCACAAACAACTCACCTTAGCCAAAGTAGAAATGGCAGTGCCATAATAATCATGATTTATCTTAAATATCTCGGACACCAGCTCGGCCAGGCTTCCTTGGGAGCTGTTGGCTTCGTCCACCACATTGTACGTCTGTCCTTTAGCGTCGCCCCTCATGCCCAGAGTCCAGATGGCTCGGCTGACATCTTTTACGTGGACTGTATTCATTTTTAGATCGGCCGTCCATAAAAGTTTCATTGTTTCACCTAAATGTTTGTATATGCCACCGTAGAGGAGGCGTGGTGCTGGTAAGGAAAAAAAGCATTTGAAAGTTTGATGATTATATAATATAATATCATATAATCACTTTTAATCAGTTTCACACTGTATACTGCATACAGCAGGGTAGGCATAGGGAGGCTAGGGAATTCTAGAGGTATTACGTGTTGAGTGGCGGAACTCCAAACCGCATTTTGCCTCGACAACAGAGCGAAGAAATGAAAATATAAATTTAAATACATATGCTCCTGAGCCACGACCTACCTCTATGTTTTAATAAAAATATATATTAAATTCAGTAAATTTTGACTGTTTGACAATCTATAGCATAATATTTTTTTATAAGTTCAAATGTGCTTCAGTAAATTACTAATTAAACAACTAAAGTGAATATAGAAAAACAAGATGACGACGAAAATGATGAAATTGTTACATACTTAAACTCCTCCTATCCCCAATTCCGTAGACAATGGCGGGTCTAATGATAGTGTAGTTTAGTTCAGATTGCATATTCTTTAGTTCTTGTTCCACGCGGCTCTTCATGCGACCTTCCACCGTCCACGGATCTACTGGACCATCTTCTTTGTGAGGCTGGAAAATACCAAAATTGTAGAAGATACTAAAAAACATCCTTAACTAATTTCTCGTTACGATGACCGACTTAGTAACGACATTAGATTCATACTATATTAAAAAATAAATATTGTATTGTCAACGGATTCAGACAATTATGCTTTTCAAGCAAATCAGACGACAAGTAGAGTGAGAAAAGTTTTTTAACAATTTTGAAGTGTTATTTATTACACACTTTAGGAAAGAAAAATATTTTTTTAGAATACGTACAGTTTTTTTTTAATTATAAACACTTTAAAATTGTTAAAAATATTTAATAAATAGCATTCTCTCTCGCCAAATGATAACTCTTAATTATCTTTGGGTAGCGGAAATTTGTAAATTTGTGTACAGAGCTAACAACATAAGTAAGTTATTACAAGCTTATAAGAATTTCTACGTAGCTTGATGAGAACGTATAGCTTAGCGGTCAGAGCGGTTATACGGTTTCCAAGACGCGCGGGTTGAAATACCACTACGTTCAATTTTTTAAACGTTTTCTAACAAACAATAGTGAGAATAGGTTTGCAAGAATTTATAAATAACGTACGTAAATAGACATCAAAGAATAAGTTAATAAAAGTGAAAAAATGTATAAAAATTTATGATTTTCTTAAATTGACGAGAATTTAGCTGTACGTAGCTGTGTGCTAATTTTAGGATATAGTACATATTTATTGGGGGAAGACAACAGATTATATCATAGTGGGAAAATGAAAATTATTTAAATATAAATTATTGCCAGAGTGGGAATCAAACCCACAAAAACCCACGTTGTGGTCACTTATTATATAATCTAAACTTTATTATTTTAATAGGAAATACTTTCCGAAAGAACTCACCTAAAATAATGGGTACAATATTATTTAATCCTGACCACTGTGAATAACAATGTATTGCCAAAATTATTAAAAGCGAGTAAATTTAAATATTTAAATTTACTCGCTTTTAATAATTTTCTTATTAGACATGATAAATTCAATTTTTGGCAATAATATATACTCAAATTCAAGCAATATTTATATTCAAACACTGTAATTATAATTTCTTTAGCACAGTTCAAAAGGAAATAATATTTTGTAACGTACAGAAATAATAAAGGAAGGAAAATGTTACACTATAATGTATATATTAAATGAAGTCCTTCGATCTTAATGTTGTGATCGATTGCTAATAAATTAATCATATCGTCTGTCATTGTTCAGGCTTACTAATAACATTTTTGTAAATATAAATACGTATTTTAAAACCGAAATCCATAATAGGGAATTTTACTAAAGTACTAACTGCACGATTCTAGTAAAGAATCCTTACATACTAAGCTACCCCAAAATTATCTAATGTTACGTGAAATGCCCCTAGACGATACCTTTCAATAGCGTATCGGTTTTGAGACATTTGATAGTTTAAATCGTATAAAACCACTTGTAAGCATTTAAGATAAAGTTTTAAGACGCGGGACTTTTTTTTTAGTTTCTCGGTGTATCCCGCACATAGCCGCGTAGGCAGAGGGTACCTGGGAACCTAGTGTTAAGACACTCCGTTCCCATTAAGATACTTTCGTTTCCCACTTTCCGCTCAATTCTGTCTCGTTACTACAGTTAAGGAAATGAAAATATTAAAAATTAAATTTCCATAACATATCCTAAACATTTAAAGTACGACTGGCCTCAACGTCATGACATGGAGATATCTTTAATGACACTATCGAAACCAGAGGGAGGTCACGTGCAAAGTAAGAAAACCTTTTGGGGGACATAAGCCAAGTTTATGACAATAGAAGCAAAACCCTTTTCACCAAGCCTTTCTCGCGTTATACATTTATTAACGTTATATATTATTATAGATTAGTAGGATAATTTTAACATTATATATTATAATTTAAGTCATAATTTATTTTTATATATCATAAAACCGTTAGTAATTTCTCGTACAGATGTCAGATTAATCTACGCTTTTGCGTAGATTATTGCAATTACAACTAAATCAGAAATCAATATACTATTTTATACTGTCGCTGTATATTTCAGACTCCCCACACCCTCTACTCCTACAGTCTTATAATTTTTGCTCTAATAAAAACAATTTATCAAAAGTATTATATATTATATAAATATTAAATCGGCTTCACGCTGCATACCGCAGCATGAACCTGGTATTAAGATACTCTGTTCCCCGTTTTCTGCCGATTTCTGGAGGCATTGCGTATTGACTAGCGGAACTTAACGCCGCGCTTTGCCTCTACACCGAAAACTAAACAACACTCAAATCTCACCTTATCAGTGTTATACATCTGCCCGCTGGATATTTCAACTAATCGTGCCACTTTGAGCTTGGCGCACTGCTTGGCCACGTTCACACTTAATGTGAAGATGCCTTCCGCGTACACAGCCTCCGTCTGCCCCACGCGGGTCTCTCCCGCACAGTTCACCACCAGCGACCAGTCCTCTCCGTTTGGTTCGAGAGCTGTGGCGCATGATGCTGTGGAAAAGTATTAAAACATGATTAAAGTTACCTATAGTTAGTTAGTTTGAGGCCAGTAGTGGCGCAGGGGCACAAAGTGTGAGTGTAAAACCGACTGGTTGTGGGTTCGATCCTTACTCGAGGAGATGAAATATTTACTTAAATTTATACTTCCATTTCTTCGCTCTGGTGTCAAGGACAAGCGCGGCGTTGAGTTCTGCCACTCAACACGCAATGCCTCCAGAATTCGGCAGAAAGTGGGGAACGGAGAGTCTTAACATTAGGTTCCCTCTGCCTACACTGCAGTGTGGGAATGCAACGTGAAGCTGATTTGTTTTTTTATTAAAGTTACCAGTTCATTAAACGCCTCATATCAAAGAAGCAATAAACTCAGATAGACATTCTTTTTACATATACTGGTGGAAAGTGTTGAAAACTCATTTAACACTCGCTAGCCGACCCGCGCCCACTTTGTTGGGCGTTAATTATATTTTTGTGTTGCAATTATTATATAGGTAATATAAATTTAAATAAATATTAAATTTTCTCGAGTGTATAAATATATATAATCATGTCTTTCAGTCGAGGCCGTCGTATGCCAGGGGCACAAGAGCGTGACTGTAACGGTTGTGGGTTCGATCTCCACTCGAGGGAATGAATTATTAAAAATTCGGCAACAGTGGAGAACGGAGTGTCTTAACACTAGGTTCCCTCTGCGTACCTTGCTGTGTGCGGAAAATGGCGACATTTCATAATTATAATTTCGTGACGGAAATCAACGCGGTACTATGTCTAATTAATCAGAGTATACTTTTACTTTTAAACAAAGATACTCTTTACATTAAAACTCAATGGTCGAGTCATAAAATTGTAATATTCAGAGTAGTACTAAAAAACCCAGACAATGACTGACAGTGCATTATTTTTATTTGAATAGTAACAGAGGCAGTACAAAGCAAATAGCAAATCTATAGTAAAGCGTCTGTAGTTTCTAGGGTAGTTATTTATAAATATCTTTTGTATTAAAAACCTCATTCCAGTCGTGGCGCAGTGGCACAAGGTGTGACTGTAAAACCGACTGGTTGTGGGTTCGATCCCCCACTCGAGGAGATGAAATACTTACTTAAATTTATATTTCCATTTCTTCGCTCTGGTGTCGAGGTTAAGCGCGGCGTTGAGCTCTGCCACTCAACACGCAATGCCTCCTGAATTCGGCAGAAAGTGGGGAACGGAGTGTCTTAACACTAAGTTCCCTCTGCCTACTTTGCTGTGTGCGGGATACAGCGTGAAGCTGATTTTTTTTTTAAACCTAATTCACTTTCTTAACTGACTTCGGTAAGAAAAGGGGGGTTATCAATTCGTCTGTATTTTTTTTTATGTTTGTTACCTCAGAACTTATGCCTGGGTGAACCGGATTTTGGTGATTTTTTTACTAATCTAATGCTACAACAACCTTACTACAATATCGAATTACTAAGCCTGTATGTTTTAGTTGACACCGACTTCAAAATTATAAGATCTTTTTTTTATTATTTTTGTTTAATAAAAACAAAGTACGGTTTACTTCATGTGAAATTATTTTTTACTTTTTAGTTCATTGTTTGAACGGTTTTTTTTGTGAAAAATTAATTTATTTAACATTCCTATTTATTTTTACATACCTACAAACTGAATGGTTGTATAAATTATTTTACTTCTACTACGACTATCGAGACAAAATAATAAAACTAACCCTAACCAATCAAGCCCTACTACATAAGAAACTACTTTCATAGCATATTAATAGAAAACAGAAGAAAGAGAGCTGGTATATGTAAAAATATAAAGATAATTTTCTTTTTGTAGTCATTAAAGGGTCGTTATGAGTGCATCGCCTCGACTATGGCCACTGGCGGACGTTGGTATTATATTTGTCATATATTTTTATTTAGACGACTATTGTATGCACCATTGTGCGCTGCCGATGTGCATACTAATCGATATTATTGTCTTTATTATTTTTTTTGTTTTGGATTTTGTTAGTTTAGGCGCCAGTTAAATAATATTTATATGATTGTTGAGGGCAGTCGTGGCGCCCTCACAGTGTGACTATAAAATCGGCTGGTTGTGCCTTCGATCCCCATTCGAGGAAATTAAATATTTATTTACATTTATATTTTCATTTCTTCGCTCTGGCGTCGACGCAAAGCGCGGCGTTGAGTTCCGCCACTCAACATTCTTGAAGCTGATTATTATAATTGTAATTATGCGTGAAAATTGTCTTTAATTACCTATAAGTATTAATATCATTTATTTTCAAATTTATATCTTATAATTATTATTCCATTGTCCTCTGTATTGATATACCTTAAAACAAAAAATAGGGAACGTAGAAGAATTATATATAGCTTTTCTTAACTGGGTATGAGCTATAAATACAAACAAATCGTTTTTTTTTTCTTTTCACCAAATTAGTAAATTTCATAAACGAGGGCCTTTATAGTAAATACTAATTTAGAAAAAAGTATTTGTTTGTATTGATACACAAAGTATCGCTATCTTGTCTAATGTAAAGTCGTGGTAGGGGCACTTGGGGGAATGAAATATTTAACATTTTAATTTTCTTGCTCTGGTAACAAAACAAAGCGAGGCGTTGAGTTCCAACAAACAATGTCCTAAGAATTCGGCAGTAAGTGGCGAACGAAAGTGTCTGAAATGGGAACGGAGTGTTTTAACACTAGGTTCCCAGGTTCTTTCTGCCTACCTTAGTAGGTGCGGAATTAAAGATGGATTCAAGCCAAAATAAAATAAAAGATAAAATATTCTTCATAAAACGATCGCAGAATTTCCGTTTCGTTTCTTAACAAGCACATTGGATTCACTGTTAGTAAGTTATTTACATTTTTTCACTACTAGTAGTGTACTAGATACATATTTCATACAAATTTTTACAAAGTAACCATAATTGTATTGCATACTGATGAAATTATTAACCGTGACTTCGTACATGTACCTACAACGCGGTTAATGGATTCGACGAGGCTTTTACATCCAATTTACAAACTTCTTTGTAATTATACGAGCTAATTTAGTACTGACTTTGGCGTGTCTTCGTTTTATTACCAATTTCTAAATAATATATTATTTATACTATTTTGAGGCCAGTGGTGGCGCGAGTCACGTTAACGCGACTGGTCGTGGATACCACTCGAGTAAATGAAATATTTAATAATTCCATTTCTTCGCTCAGGTGTCGGGGTAATAACATAATTCGGCGGGAAATGGGGAAAGGGAGAGTGTTTTAACACTTCGTTCCCTCTGCTTACTCTGTTGTGTGCGGGATACGTAGTGAAGCTGATTAATTTACACTGTGTTTGCATTTAAATTAGTATTACATAACGTCTAATTTTATGTTTTTTTTAAATATATTTAGTATTCCAGTCGTGGCCCGCAACATAGTTTGCGTAGAATTTATAATGTAAATTGGAAAAGCCCGTTCTACATGAAAAATAATAAATTTTCAACAGGTGTAGTTTCGTCAGTAACGGAAATCGTAAGAAGTATTCGTTTAATTGTAAAACCGTGTAAAATATTATGAAGGAAAAATAATAACCCATAATATCTATAAATATAATAAAAATGTCAGTTCTTTATATTGAATATAAGCTATATAAATAAACGATGAACACTTTGTTGACATAAAAAAGCCAAGGTCTCGGTCCGCCCTTAGCATCGCAGCTAAGATAAGAATACTAAAATAAGGAAAAATTATCCACTACAAAATAAAAATATTCTTTATTCAATTAGGCCATTACAACCACTTTTGAATCGTCAAGTTATATAGAAAGGCTCGGATCACATTCTGATTATGTTAGAGAAAATGAAGATCTAGCATACCTAATGTAAAACCCCAGGATCTCGAAGGAGCTAGGAAGGCTGGTTTATAAATATACGGTTACGCACGTATTAAAATATTAACTTTAAGACAATTATTTGTAACATTTTTAAAGTGATATTCCACACTTAGGAAAGAAAAATAAAATTTGACCGTAGCGGGACTCGATCCCGCGCCTCCTGGAAACCGACCAGACCTGACCTGACCTTTTCTAAATAAGTATTTTAAGACAATTAGTTGTAAAATATATGTATTCTAAAAAATAGTCATATAGCAAGAATATTCCAGCAATCATTTTGGCTCAAATAGCATGGCGCCGCGGAGACCGAAACTTCACGGCGCCACGACATTTGTACTCTGATTTAAGGGTGTGTTATTCGTTAAGAGTCAAACGTTGTGTTACATAACCGTTCCTACAACAACATTATTATTTTATTTTTTCGTTCATTATATACAAAATAATTTATATAGATTTCTTAAGCTTCTTTCAATTTTCTTTTGATATTAAAGTTACACACTTAAGATAAAACATGGACATTTAAAATATATAAAAATTTTGCTAGGTATTTCTTTTTATATTTCTTAGTTTCACGTTGTTTCACGCATATAGCAGGGTAGACAGAGGGAAACTTGTTGTTAAGGCATTCTATTCCTACTAACGTCCAATATTAATAACCTATCTCCAACGTCAATCTTAGATTGTACATATATCTATCCAATATATTAATATTGGGCGTAAGACACTTCGTCTCCCATTTTCCGCCGATTCGGAACTCAACACGACGTATGTTTTGCCTCGTTACCAGAGACAACTACGTTGTTGTTTTAAAATATAACATATTTCATTACCCGGAGTGCGAAACGAACCCACAACCATCACGTTAAGAGTCGCATTCTTCTGTCCCAGTGATGCATGCACAATGAAGTAATATAAAATTTCGACAGGAACGGAAATTAAAAAAATGTCAGGACACGAAGCTCAAACTTGTTATCTACCAGTTTGCTTATCAATAGCGATAAGCCGCTTTTATATGAAGCTGTTGTAAATATATGCAGTGTTTGATAATTTGTGTATAATATTAGAAGGTCTTCGTTGTCTAAATATATTTTAAATAGTGATTTTCGCTTTTTTTATATGTAGGTTTTAAATATATTAGTATAGCTATAGTTGCACTATGGTCTGTATTTATGACATTGAAATTTTATTTCATTGATCTGCCAGTTCAATGAAATAAAATTCACATCCATGTTGTGGATAGTTTTTTTTAGCACACCCTACTTTTTAAATTAAGTCAACAAATGGGACGCGCAATCTGAAGTATTTTCCGAAGCACTTGTGCCACATTAGTACCTGCATCAGCCATAAAGTCCGAACTCCGAACCCTCTTTTAAAACAGCGCAATAGCCTTCACCGCCGGATCAGGGCTTTGTTCACATTTTTCCTCATCTGCGCGATAATCTGTCACGACCGCTCGCATGCACGGAAAGCGTTAACTCTAGCGCGCACTTCCACCTGCAGCTTCCATGGCGGACCGCCCGCCAAGAGTATAGCGGAAGTCCACGTACACCGTACGGTATCCCTAAATAGTTCTGACCACTATGACCGCGGCGTTTTCGTACCCCAACCTACACTTCAAAACCACCAAACTTTGTATCTGTGATGGTGTTAGTACATAAGCCCCAAAGATTTAAATTTAACAATGCTTTTAAATGATTACACTCTAGAGCCAAAAGATCAAAGTGTACTGTAGCATATATATTCCTATGAAAGTATTTATTGTGTGTATGTTTTTATGTTCGTAAATATAAAGCTTGTATGAATAATATTCAGTTGATATGTGCAAGCAAAACTTGTCTAAATCATCATGACTTCAAGATGATGGATGGATGGATACAAAAATCATTACATAGTATTCAATAATTAATCAACATTTTCTTTCATTTTAGGTATTATCTCACTATAGAATATATAACTTAAATATTTAAACATAATATATAACTTAATTTGAAGATTTTAGCCTTTCTTGTGATTTGGTTTATTATATGAAAAGCAGCCAAGTTGGCCAGAAAGTAGTTGACTGTTCATTGCAGCCTCATACATTTTCCTTCATGCTTGGTTGGCACAGGGATAAATTCTGTTCAGTATTTGCCATTTTTTAAGCATTATATGTTGAATGACAGAAATCAATGCTGCACTTTGTCTGCCGAAGCAAGAATGGGACCAGTAAAACACAATGACTTCAAAGTCAAAAGCTTCCCTTAATATTATAAGATTTTCCCAAGTATCAAGATTTTCCCATTCAAGGCAACCTTAGCAAAGTGATTAGCATTTAAAATATACATACAATACATATTTAATAAATAACTGATTTTAGAACCTATAGCATAATTTTTTTATAATTTATCTTGCATATATTGAAGGATAGAGTAGGCAGAGGGAATGTTGCATTAAAATTATCTGTTCTTATCCATCTACTCAAATACAAGACACATGCATATTCAATGAGGGAACTCAATGCTGCATATTGTCTCAATTTGAGTTGGGAAATGAAAGTAATTAATTCCCCCAAATGGGTATCAAACTCACAACTATTGTGTTTACGGGCATATGTGGTCCCAATACATCAGATACACATTGTATGGAGATATTATTATACTTAAAACAGTAGTTATTACACACAAACAAAATCATTATGGAAATGAATCATACTTGTGATAAGGTATCATGTAGTGTCAGTGACATATAATTAAATTAATAGTATTATATCAAAATAAGCTCATTATTATATAATATTATTAGAATTAAATAGTTTTAATTTTTATATACTATTATCTATATTATGAGGCCAGTCGTGGCACAGCGGCACAAGGTGTGACTGTAAAACCGACTGGTTGTGGGTTCGATCCCCACTCGAGGAGATGAAATATTTACTTAAATTTATATTTCCATTTCTTCGCTCTGGTGTTGAGGTTAAGTCGAGTTCTGCCACTCCACACGTGGGGAGGAACAGAAAGTGGGGAACGGAGTGTCTTAGCACTAGGTTCCATCTGCCTACCCTGCTGTGTACGGGAAGCTGATCTATATTATTACAGATCTCTATAATATAATTATAGATAAAATAAATAATTATGAATCATTAAATGTTAAAAGGTACATTATATACAGTTAGTACTTTCACTGTATGCTTCAAGTTTACAATCAAGGTCTTTATGTAATCAGATGGAATTTGATGACTGTAATATGATTTAGTCTTATAGTAATGTATTGTAAAATCTGTATATTTATAATTATCAGAAAAAGCGTAGTTATTTTTTTTTGTTTAAAAGGAATTGTTATACATATAAAAAATCGACAATTCTTTGTTGTTTTTATACATCACAAAACAATGTTATTTTTTGACATTTCTAGAACGTTAAGAAAAAATTGTATTGAACAGAATAATGAAAAATCAGTTTCCTTCGAATCAATAACATTGTATAATTTTTTAAATATAGTACTTACTTGGATTTATAAGATTTGCACTTCTATACTCGACGCGGGGGTCTTCAAAAACCTTCGAATGCGCTGGATTAAGGAAAGCGAGTTGTGGAGGTGTCTTGTCCACCACACGTAACGCGCTCACCAGGTCATTGCTTATTAAGTATTCCACCAGGTTTCGGCCAATGAAGCCGCACCCTGAAGCAAATCGCACGTTCAGATAGTAAAAAACACTTAGGTCACTGATGACTAAGACTTTCAGTAACCGTTAGAGAATTCAAAAACAATATCTTCACACAATATCATAAGTAGGCAATACAATTTAAATAAGTATTATTATAAGAATGTTATGAGTAATAATCCAATATACCTCCTAAAACAACCACTCGAGGTTTTGAATTATCGCCGGCGGAATCAGACATTTCGCTTGCGGTATCACAAAAGCGAATGACAGTTTGACAGTTTAACAAGAATGACATAAGGTTGAGAAGTTGCCTTCTAAAAAACATTTATTAATAAATTTGCCAAATTTTTCTTCTATCTAATTCTTTTCAAAAAACTATGTTAATAGTATTAGGTAATTAAAATTTATATATTTAAAATAAATTGTTGATTTAACAGTAAAACGATATATTTTAATTTGTAATTTTCCGAAAGTAGTTCGGCGCTAAACTAGTGATGTGCTTCAGGCTTTTTACCATGAGTTAACATTATAAGATATGCAATCCAATTTAAAGATTTTGTCATTAAGGAAGTTGCCAATAAAACTAATATGCTTAATAATATAAAATATTTTAATAAATTACAATACTTATGAAATAATTATTATAAAAAATTATTTGTGTAATATGTACAAGTATTATAAGTAAATGTATTATAAATTAGGTAGTTCTTTCTATTGTATATCCCTCTTTTGTTGCTATACTGTTATCTTTTATGCTTTCATGTTTGTCTGAAGGTAAGAGAAAAGCAACTACTAATCCCGCTGGAAAGAAAAAAATAATTATTTATTTTAATATTTTTCAGCTTCAGCTTCATGCTGCATCCCGCATGTAGCCCTAACCTACAGGGAGGGAGCCTAGTGTTAAGACACTACGCTTTCCACTTGTTTCCATTGGTTGTTGAGTGGCGAAATTTAACCCTGCATTTTGCCTAGACACCTAACCGACCCACGAAGAAATAAATAATTGAATGGGGATCGAAGCCATAACCTTTACAGTCACACACTTGTGCCCCTGCGTCAGGACTAACCTCCAATTCCAATTAATTTTATAATAAATAAAATAAATATAAAAAGGAAACATTTGAGGTTATATTGGCGCAAAGGCACAACTTGTGGGTTCGATTCCCATAGGGCTACATAAAATATTTTGTATTTGATCTGCTAATGGAGTAAAGCGTTGAGTTCCGGCACTCAACAAGCATTGCCGTAGGAAATCGGTGAAAAAGTGGGAAATGGAAGTGTCTTAATGAAAAACGGAGTGTCTAAGTCTTAATATTAGGCTCCCAGGCTCTCTCTGCCCATTCTGCTACGTGCGGAGCTAAAAAATATATTCAAGGATACAACGTCTGACTGTAAACGCGGTGGTTACTTGTGGGTATGATTCCCACTAAAAGGAAATAATTATTTTCATTTTCTAATTCTAGTAACAAGATAGCTCGGCTTTGAATTCTTCCATTTATTCACATTCAATATTAACTAGAAAAATTGGTGAAGATTGGAGAATGAAGTATATTAACACCAGGATTCCTCTGCCGTGTTAAGTATAGAAATAAAAAATATACATGGCGTTTTATTTTACAACGATTATTTTATTATTAATTTTGTTTAAGAAAATCGCTTTTTAATTTTTTTAGCAAAATCTTTTTTATTTTAATTGTATTAGGTACTAGTCTATAAAAGACTAGTTAGTACTGTGGTTTATTTAAAGTGGTGATGACAAAAACACTCTGGGGCCGTTCAAGTATTACGTAAGCAGTTTTTTTGCAATTATTGACCCCCCCTCCCCTATGTCATCAAAAATAAACAATCCTCCTAAAAATATTTCATTGAAAACGTCAAAAATAAGCAAACCCAAGACCCCCCGCTCCCCTACCGTGCTTACGTAATACTTGAACGGCCCCTCTGTATATACATAATATATGTATAATACTTACAAAAAACCAGAACAATATAGCCAGTCACCATGGTCGTGCAATAGTTACCAAGTAGACTAGCTATTAACTGAACACTAAAAAATCCAAATCCACGAGCTACGACCACTGACAAGCATGTCGCCATACCTCTGAAAACAAAACAAAAATAAGTCTTTTTTTCAAATATTTTCCTATTTTTTGTTCATCTTAGAAAAATTAAATAATGTACTGGATGGTGAACGATCAAGGCATCAGTACCAGGATATCACCTATAGAATAGAATAGAATAGAATAAACTTTATTGCACACATAAAACAAATAAGTATATTAAATGAACAACATAAATAAAAAATAAAAAAACACGTATGCAAAGGCGGTCTTATTGCTTTAAGCAATCTCTACCAGACAACCTTTGAAACATTACGGATAAGTTGTAATGAGGAAAAGGAGGACAACGTCTCGGTGCAAATTTTAAATCAAATTAGATATATAATAATATAAATCAACAATATATAATAAACTTACATAAAATATGTTTAATGTTTATATACTATACACATACATACATCAAAAAACAATATATACTTACACATATATACATACATATATATATATACATACATATATATATACATACATATATATACATACATATACATACATACTTAAACGTGTGTAACAATATATACATAATATTAAATAGATAAGGATAAAATACTATTCTAACTTAAATAAATATTCTTTTAGACGTTTTTTAAAAGTGTAAAGGGATTTGGAATGTCGAACTTCTGTAGGAAGTTCATTCCAAAGAATCGCAGATTTCACAGTGAAAGACTTGGAATAAAATAGCGTATGGGAAGTTGGTAATTTAAGGAGATTATCACAATGGGATCTAAGGTGGAGGCGAAGAAGTGAATCGGAACCTAGGTAACAGAATCCATCTTTTAAATATGAGGGAGAAAGAGAGTTGTAGAGGATGGAATAGAGGAGAGTCAACATGCGGAAATTTCGACGATAACGGATAGGAAGCCACCCAAGCTGACAACAATGTTCAGAAACATGATCAAATTTACGTAAACCGAAGATAATTCTAATGCAAATATTTTGTAAACGCTCTAGTTTATTTAATTGTTCCTCAGATAAGTCTGGGTAACACGAGTCAGCGTAGTCTAAAATCGGTAACAGTAGTGAATGAGCTAGAACAGTTTTGGTCTTTACAGGTAGGAAATATTTCCATCGTTTGAGCGATCCGATCGTGGCAAATAATTTACGGCTAACCTCAGCTATCTGTACTGACCAAGATAGGGAATTGTCTATAATAATGCCAAGGTTCGTTATAGATGGACTCAGGCTCAAATCGACGCCGTCAAACTGGATAGTAGGGAGGCTATTCTGGTCAAGTTTTTTTAGTTGCTTAGAGCCACCAATAATACTGACCTGTGACTTGGCAGGATTACAGCAGGACCTATATTATAGTATTTATATTTATTCGAATGATATTTCATCTGTTGATCTATTATATTATATTTTGGTATGTAGACAAGACTTTTAATATATCCAATATAGTGTTTAAAATTTTATAGTAAAAAAAAACATGTGTGAAACCAATAAATTACACTAACAAAAATATTATTTAAATTAAATGTATTTATTAAGGACTACATACATTTTCTTCTGTATAAAAATATAACTTACCTTAAATGGGTCGGGTTTAGTTCTACCAAATAAGTATTAATAACGCCTAAAACCAGCGCCACGTATAGGAAGAAATAAAAGAGGGCGATGCTTAAAATTGGTATTGCTATAAATAAAAGAATAATTCCACATATTATGGCAATCAGAAAGACAAGCAATGTAGTTCTTCTTTTGCCCAGAGGAGTTACTATAAAAGTTAACAGAACGTTCAGCGTCCCAGATAAGCCTGAATAACACATCACAGCGTAGAGGGTCATAGGTTTGATTACACTGTTACAGTCGGTCATAGTCTGAAAATAAAAACGAAATATTCTGTCAGCTAAAGTACATAACAACGAAAGAATAGGTATATATAGTTGAACAATATCGGTACAATACCATCAAATTCTAAAATGTATGTACGTGTTTACGAAAAACTTAACTTAATTGGATGCATCGAATCCAGAATGATTTGATACAATCTTCGATACGTAACAGCTATAGATAGATATTTAAGTGAAATGAAAATTTTATAAATATACATCTAAGTATATGTATCATATCGAATAATTATTAATGGGACTAGCCCTCATAAGTCATAAAATATATAATCTTACGATGTTAGGAGATGTGGCTGCGGTGCTGGCAACTTCGCAAAAGGTTTTCCCCGAGCGATCATCTCCGTCAAAATAGGCATTCGTCATCGTCGGTACCCACATTGTATAACCGGTAGACCTGATGGTTTTCATCATATTATATATTATATACATTTTGACCTTTTTTTGTTTCACGTTGTATCCCGCACATAGTAGGACAGAGGGTAGCACGGAACCTAGTGTAGGGACACGCCGTTCTCATAGAGACACTTCCGTTCCTCACTTTCCGCTCATTTCTTGGGGAATTCGTGTTGAGTGGCAGAACTTAATGCCACGCTTTACTTCTTTACCAGAGCGAGGAGATGACAATATTAAATATTTCATTTCCTCGAGTTGGAATGGGACCCACAACATATCGCGTTTACAGTCACACGTTTGTGTCCCTCTCTAATATTTATTTCTCTACTTTTTTTTATTTAAATAATAATTAAATGTAAATGTCTATCAACAGGTTTTTAAATTATGCAATCATCGAAACAATGAACTTGATGAATACTTAAAAATTTAGAAAAAAGGCAGCCAATTAAGTTGTGTTAGCGACAACAGTTGATAAGAATTAAGAACTAAGTAGATTTATGTACATACATTTTGCCTCAGTAAGTTCTTATAGGTTTATATGTATATATATATATATATATTTCACTTACGTCATATATGCACAGAGTAGTATATAATAAAGTATAAGAGAGTTTTTAAGAAGCGGCGGTTTGAAGAGTGGCGCAGTTTGATTCCAAATTTTACGCATAAAAGATATATGCTTTGTATCTGACACCATGACATCATCCATCAATATAGATTTCACCTGAAACACGTATTCTAATGAGATTGATAGCTAGCTAGAGATAGATAGGCAAAGGGAACCTGGGGACCTAGTGTTAAGACATTTAGTTTCCATAAAGACACTTCCGTTTCCCATTTCCCGCCGAATTCTGAAGGCTTTGCGTGTAGAATGTGGGATCTCAGACACAGTGAAGAAACAAAACTTTGAAATGTTTCATTTCCTCGAGTGGGAATTGAACTGACAACCTGTTGCGTTTACAGTCGCACGCTCGTACCCCTGTGCCACGTTTTTTTTTTGTTTTTTTATGGAAAAGGACAAAGCAAACGAGCGTGCGGGTCACCTGATGGTAAGTGATCACCGCCGCCCACGACCCCGCGCATCACCAGAGGACCTACAGGTACGTTGCCGGCCTTTAAGGTGGGTTGGGCGCCGGAGCCCGGCATTACCTGATGCGAAATGCAGTGGTATAAAGCCGCTACTTCACGCCGGTTTTAAATGCCGGGGGTGGTATTGATCCGGTCAAGTCTACCCATGCGTGTTGTCATTGTTGGCGACGTGACTCTACCACACTTACATTAGTCGTTACCTCTTACGACATCACCAGTACCAGGATGATCCTATTTTAGGCCGGGATCACATGTCACAAAGCGTAAAAAACGTTTAGCTTCTACTAATAAGATTGTACAGGACTAATATATTTTTGTATTGTAAACTTATAAATATAAAAGGTGTAAGAATAGTAAATTGTACATAAAAAAAAACATACTGAAAACTTTTGATTTGAGCCCATATTATATTTATATATAATTCTCAATACATCGAGAGCAGTTTCTTCTTTTCCTTTGCTCAAGAGGAACTTTGGGCTCTCTAATATGAAGAACGTTCCAAAAACTCCGATGACGCCTGGAAGGCTTACAATTTGGAGTAGAAGCCTCCACGGTCGGTAGGTCATGGACAGCCACGGTATGTCAATTGCAAATGATAAACCTGCGATCGGCAGTGCTATGGCTGTTGACAATAAATAAAATAAATTATAATACAACGCATACATACCTATTTGTATGTATTTATGACTTAATATAATTTATTGTCTACGAATCAATGATATCATTGTATTCTAGTTTCATAGAATATTTTACAAAGAAATGATGCGACGATTGCTTTAAACAAATGAATTTAGCACAGTTGTCGCATCATTTTTGAATTGACTTGGTTTAACACAGCACGGCGTTAGTTTTGCCACTCATAATTTATCATGTCAGAATGGGAAGACGTAGAGAAGGTAGTGCCACGGCACTAGATTTATCACTGAACATATGGAAATAAAAGAAAATCTAATAGAGATTAGAACTTACCACAAATAATAAATTGCACGTACATAGTAGCGCTCGCCATTAGGAACATGAATTTACCCCGATACCTCGCTGGCATACTCTCTCCTAATAGGACGTAAGCTGCTGCATTTGCTGAAGACGTGCTGTAATGAACATTTTCGTAAATATCTTAGTGCTGATTAGGTGAACAAAAAAGTTTTAGTATGTAAACATCTATAATAATTATGTGTAATGTGGAGTTCCGCCACTCAACTCACAATGTCTTGAAAATCGGTCGGAAAGAATGTCTAAGCACTAGATGCCCTCCGCCTATCCCGCGATACGGGAAAACGCGTGAATAGTTCAACGTATACTTACAAAGAAGCTGAAAAAAACTTTATCGCCGCCAAGGATTCATAGGTAGGTGCGATGCTGGCGGTCAAATTCAAGATCATTCCGATAGGCATCGCGCAGAGCAGAGTGGTGCGGCGGCCGAGCGTGTCCGCGCACAGGCCCCACGCGTACGACGACAGCATGATACCTAGGGGGATTGTAATTGAGTATTTTTGGCCCATAAACTGAAAAATCCAATCACAAAGTGTGACTGTAAATGCGGTTGGTTGTGGATTCAATTCCCACTCGAGGATATGAAATATTTATTTAAATTTATTTTTTCATATCTTCGCTCTGGTGTAGAAGCAAAGCGTGGCGTTGAGTTCCGCCACTCAACACGCAATGCCTCCAGAATTCGACGGGAAGTGGGGAACAGAGTGTCTTTATAGTAGGTTTCTTCTGCTTCTGTTTTTTACGCTTTCAATAAAATTTTAAAATTAAATATTTACAAAAAGTTCGAATGTGTTTTATTAGTTGCAAATGTACTCGTACTCGTCTTTCGCAAAATTAAAAAATAACAAAGTTATTTTAAATGAGAGGTTGTGATGGATTGTTCGTGCTCTTTACAAAAATCCTTTAATCCTAATCAATAAACACAATTTTGCAATATAAAAAAAAGGTTTTCTGTAAAGCCATTGATGAAAAATTGCACAATTTTATGTATTGAATTATTATCACTGAATTATCATTATTTTGTATAAAATACAAATAAGGAGTTAATTGAAAATTACATTTTATTCGATAAATTAATATTTATTTATTCGTTAATTAAATTATACGGATTAATTACAAGTAATCGCAGCGGCACGAAGTGTGATTGTAAAATCGACTGGTTGTAGGTTCGATCCCCACTCGAGGAGATGAAATATTTACTTAAATTTATATTTCCATTTCTTCGCTCTGGTGTCGAGGCAAAGCGCGGCTATGAGTTCTGCCACTTAACAAGCAATGCCTCTAGAATTCGGCAGAAAGTGCGGAACGGAGTGTCTTAACACTAGGTTCCCTCTGCCTACCCTGCGGTGTGCGGGATACAGCGTGAAGCTGATTTGATTTATTTTTAATTACAAGTAAAATATGCTATTCAATTACAAGTAACAATGAATGAAACACACTATCGCTTGTTCTGCTCTATCGCACTCTCTCAGGTGGAACGTGACAATAAGTCATGCTTTTTCTTAAACGCAGCCTTTTCTTACGTCATTCATTAATTTATGTTAAGTTCATAAAGTTATAAAATAATATAAATTTCCCATATATACTTCATTATTTCATTTTTCATTAGGCCCCTATTTATTATATGTATAAATACTAATTAAATTAAAATTAAATCAGCTTCACGCTGTATCCCGCACATAGCAGGGTAGGCAGAGGGGACCTAGTGTTAAGACACACCGTTCCCCACTTTCTACCGGATTCTGGAGGCATTGCGTGTTGAGTGGCAGAACTCAACGCCACGCTTAGCCTCGACACCAGAGCGAAGAAATGAAAATATAAATTTAAGTAAATATTTCATCTCCTTGAGTGGGGATCGAACCCACAACCAGTCGGTTTTACAGTCACACTTCGTGGCGCTGCGCCACGACTGGCCTCAATACTAATTGTATCTATATAATATGTAAAACAAAACAAGCGATGCAATCAATAGAACGTCTCTTGTGTGAATATTTACACGTAATTACTGTAATTATTCGAGCGTGAGTTCTTTAAGCAATTTTAGTTAGTTAATTTTTTTTTTATTTTCTGTCCAGCGACGTGGAAAATTGTCAAAGGGGTTATTCTGTTGGTTAGTTCGAGTGATTGAAAAAATAGACGTGGGGTGTACATGACCTATATTGCGTAAATATTTCAAGGCAATTGGACTACAAGGTTATTTAGACGTATACTTAACCTCCTTTTCATCTATTTATATAATATAAATAATTAATATTTGTTAGTAAAATATATTATATTTGTATTACAGTTTGTGCGTGTCCACGTGCTCACATTATACTAAAGAGTTTCTATAATCATTACACAAACATATTTAGATTCTATTTTGTAATGATTATTGAATTTAAAATTTTAAAATATTAAATATTTAAAAAATGAGGTTGTCGTGGCGTAGCGGCACCGCCTCTCACACTGAACCATTACGGTTGTGGGTTCGTATTCCCCTCGAGGGTATTAATTAATTTCATTTCTTTGCTGGTAAGATAAAGCGTAGCATTGCGGTTCGCCACTCCATAAACAATGTTTTGAAAATTGGGCCTAACGTGGGAAAGGCGTTATAATATTATTGAAATTGAAGTAGATATTAAATGAAGCACCTAAGTATAATAGTTTTATCGGAATATAGTATTACAGTACTCGTAAGAGTAATTACAGCGAAAACAAAACTAGAATATAATGTTCATGTAAAAAATTAAATGTTTAAATTGATTAAAAATTAAATTGATTGTTTCTTATCAACGAGCTTTATTAATAAAAAAACAATGGTACACGTTCACCAATTTTGTCTATTATAGGAGTTACCAACAGGCGCGGGTTCGGTTTCCAGGAGGTGCCACTTTGAGTCCCGCTACGTTCAAATTTTTATACGTTTTCTAAATAAGTAATTTTTATTCCTAAGTGTGGAATAAAACTTCAATAATGTAAAAAATATATTAACATGATTTAAACACTTATAATTTTTATATGCAATAAAGTATATTGTACTGTATTATTGTATTGTAACATGTGTATGAGTACACATAAAATCGTATGTTTTTTATAAACGCTATAATTATTAAAAGGGAATATTGTCATTAGTCGGAGATTTCAGCATTCCATATATCAGAAAAATGACAAAAAGTACGGAGTTCAGCCCGCCATTTAACATTCAGTGTTTCGAATTTGTTCTAAAAGCATAGTACGGAGTATCACTAGGGCAACATTAGGATATTCGTTGCCTACCGTGTTAAACAGAGTGTCCCGTAAAGAATGGATAATTCTGAAACACCTCGCAGTAACTCTGTTAGATTTTTTTCCTTTATGCGATGGATCGGACGGATGTATCACATTGATATAGGAAGCTGTGGAATTATAATTAGGCTTACCTATCAAAGGCACCGCAGAGAGCAAGCCCTGTTGGGAGGTAGTGAGCTTCATGTCACACGCCACGCTCGGAAGGATAACCGAGAAACCAAATATATCGATATACATTGCTAAGATGAGTAAACAGCACACCGCTAACAAACTAACATTGTATCTACCAAAACCTGTAAACAAAATAATTGTTTATTTATTCCCGTTTGTGACAAATTTATTTGATTTTTATTTAAAAAAAAAATCGAACCCACTACCGACGCGTTACAGTCACACTCTTGTGCACTTGGCACTAATTAATATAAAAGTTATGTTTATCATACGATAAAATCATCTAGCTTTTCTTCTGTAAGTGTAATAATGAATCCTAATACTTCTATTATTTTAAAATAAGAAGCCCGGTAACTTCAGTTAATTTTAATAATTTTTAAACAATATTATTCTTTTTTACTGTTTAATTTTTTATTTGAATTTAATGAATCATAATTCAAATAGGAAAAATTTGCAAAACTCGATCTAAAATCTAAAATTATTTACTTATAATATTCATAAGCTTACCAGTTAAATTTAAAGCATCTTCAAAACTGCATTTTGTTGTGACATCCTTACTCTTCATACACACCTCCATTCCGTAAAGTAAATATAAATTCAAATAAAAAAATATTCCGATTCAATTAAAAAAATATAAAATAAATTTTAAATTTAACTTAATAAAATTCTATTTTTATGGTTTACGTTAGAAATTTTACTATCACATGTTGGTTTAATACAAATAATGTTTACAGTGTAAGCGTCGTGATGTAAACGAATATCAAGCATATAATGACTTAATATATTGATAATATAACTGTTTTAAATATAAGTTTGTCGTGGATTTTATCAAATGCTTTCTATGTATTTGCACAGAGTAATTATATATTTTTTTTATATCTTCACTCTGTATCCCGCACTTAGTGGGGTAGGCAAAAGAAACTTGGGAACTTAGTGTGAAGACACTCCGTTCCCATTAAGACACTTCATTAAACACACACAAGAATAGCGGAACTCAACGCCTCGCTTAATTAACATGACGTTATTCTTTATATCATTAAACTGTAGTATTGTGAATTACCATTTTTTTAGGTCTGTAGCAGCCGGTTTTATTGATAATAAAACAAATTTATAAGAATTAGAATTACATACAAAAAAACCGACACCGAGGGTTCAGTACCAATTTTAGGATTTTAATTTTTAAGTGAACAGGTATTATTTATAAAAACTGACGAACCTAAGATTGCGGGAGAATGTTTTAATGTTGTATAAATTTGTTCTACAATTATAAATTTGTCATAGTTTTTCCTTTATTTTCACTAAAAAATCTTACATCTTGCCAAATTTTATTACTGTAGGTCCACAGGAAATACTCTATAAGTTTCGATTACGCTGTGAAAGTCATACCAAATGCAGCAATAACGATGTTGTTTTGATTTGATTGCGTTGACTTAAAAGCTTGGTCTTTTCTGAGCTTCGAGGGATCATAGACCCTGATTATATGATATTAATTTCAGCTTATCTTGAGACCGCGTGGAGGTACCACGCGGTCTCAAATGTACAGATGTTTTGTCATCATTTAAAATGTATGTCAAAAAACAAAACAATTTCATTTTATTTGCAATAAAGCTACTCTGTATTTTATGAAAGGTGCTTTAGTAGAATAGTTTGTTCCATCGTTTCATGTAACACGAATGTGTATGCAATACGTCTATTATATATAATAGAACTCTTTGTTTGTCTGTTGGAAAATATTACGCGTTACACGTAAATAGAATGCCATCAAAAACATCCTGTAAAAAACCCAAGTCTCGCAGCTCAGTCTTTCTACCGTAAAAAGTTGTGAGATCCATGTAATACCAAGTCGGTTAATCTATTTAGTCTCTACTTAAAGGACCTTCTGTCTTAAGTTATTACATAAGTTATTATCATGCCAATACTCAAAATATTTTACGTTTTAAACTAATAGATCGACTTGGACATCGCATGATTTAATTATTAGTATGTATCACACTACATAGCACGACGGGCCAGCAACCGAATTCCTAACCAGAGTCCTTTCGAATATGATGTCTATTATGTTTTTCGATAGGTTGTGTTTTCATGCGATGTCCAAGTCGATCTATTTGTTTAAAACGTAAAATATTTTTAATATTGGCATGATAATAACTTATGTTATAACTTAAGACAGAAGGTCCTTTAAGTAGAGACTAAATAGATTAACCGACTTGGTATTACATGGATCTCACAACTTTTTACGGTAGAAAGACTGAGCTGCGAGACTTGGGTTTTTTACAGGATGTTTTTGATGGCATCTCACTTCTTTTTGTAGAGTCCTACTTTTTGGTACCTATCTACACTTATTATTTTCTATTATACAGTAATAAAGATTCATTATCTGCAAATGTAACCTTGTAATCCTATACATTTATATGGGATTACAAAGTTATTCATGCAGTTGGTGTATTTGGAAAACTGGACCGAAATTACAAAATATTTAAGTTTTCCCATGATTAAGACACTAAACTCTATTTGTATTCTAAATTTGAAGCTTCTATGTCTGCTAGAAGTGCCTTGGACTTTTGATGATCGGTGAGTCAGTCAGTGAGTGACAAAATTTAGAAACTTTAACAAGTTGTCATTCTTAAACTACTGGTTCAAATTGACTGAAATTTTAAATATACCGTGTTTATATTATGCCTGATTAGTTACTGAAAATTCAGGTTTCTTGTTTTATCCACAACGAAGTTATAGGGGGTCGAAAATGGCCTGAATTGCTTCGAGAAAAGATGGTACGGCCGTGCCGCTGTTTTTTGCTCGACTTGGCGGGGGCACTGCCGTGCCCCCAGATTATATAATGTTGTTTATGTAATAATTAAAATGAATGTTATTTTTTAATATACTATCTCACATACTTCGTCCTTGTAGATATTATGGGGACAATCTAAAAAAATGAAAAAATAATTCTATCTCCATTCCCCCGCACTGGTGTTAGGACAAATCGTGAATTGAAATTCCGCCACTCAAAACGCCATTTCTTGAAAATTTAGGCGGACCGTACAGTTGCCGAGGCTTAAGCTGAGCTTTGCATTTGTATGAGTGATTATAAAATTAGAGCCAGAAGTAAAACTTTTAAAAATAATGTTTATTATTAGAAATCCATAAAAAAAACCAACATAAAAGAAGTATCAATCAGTTAATAATGAGTCTTTCCGTTATATAAACAAGAACGCAAATAGCGTTGTGTCCATGTTTTAATGAATAACACAAAAATGAAAATGTGTAGATCGGTTGTCAAAAAGCATTATAAACTGGATTAGGCCAAGCTTTTGCGTTACACCAACGCTATATTCGAACACTCATACAAATGCAAAGCTCAACTTAGACCTCGCTGTTGTTATAGCTTGGCTGTAGTTTTTCGTTTTACCTAACCCGAAATCTTATGATAGGTTACTTCAGTTTCGAAATCTTGTACATTGCATATTTGAAAAATATTACAGTGACATGTCATTATAAACTTTTTATATCGCATTCTATTAAATACAATAACTTTCCTTATGTTATTAAATTTATATACCTGAAATTCTTATTCGGATGAAAAAGCTACATAATCAATTAATCATAATTAATGTAATATGGATGTAGCGCTTGAATAACAAACGATTCAGTCGTGTTCCGGCATGTGAATTTATTAAAAAGTAAAAAAGAGTTTTTATTGCGTTCAAATAATATATTTTCCCGCTACAGCACAATGTTATAAATTCTGTTCTTCTTTAGTTTCAACGATCGATCACTGATGCCAAAACGCTCAAAACTTGTTAAGCCCCAACAATGTCAGGATACCTGACACGGCCTATCAGAATTATCTAATCTAAAAACATTAGATAAAGATTTTTTATGTATTTACATAACCGAATATTTTGTTTAGTTTTATTTGTAGTGTAGTTGTAAGTAGAGTTGATAAACCAAGACAATCTCCTCACAAACGGCCACATAGTGCTTGAAAATTTTTCAAGGACAGAGTACCCTCTTCCCTATCCACCCCATGTCGCTGTGAAAGCCAGTAGTGCTGACAGTATTAACTTAAAGTTCTTAAAAAAAGAATACAGTATGGAATTAGTGGACGAGTTCTGTGACATGTTACAGGTGCACGGTAGTCGTGATAAGGTAATGTATCTATCGACCACCTATACATGCTAGGTGCATTAGCACTTGTAGGGATTAAGAGAATCTGTGCGTTTACATAGAAATAACTATTTTATTTATCTACGTTAGTTAAATTCAAAGATATTGGAACATTTTTTGTAATGTTCTTACATAAGAAGATCACGGTTGAATGAAATTGGGCGCTAAAAATATTTGAATGATCTATTTCATAAGGCAACTATAACATATCGTCTTATACTAAATATTGCTTACTTTAATATAGTTTTCGAAGAGTTTTACGGTATTAGTCAATATCATTTAAAGAAACTGTAGTGGTGACTTTCAGCAGCTTAGTTTTGTACGACGATGAAGTTTATACTTATTGAAGTTACCTGAATAGAAGACATCAGGCATCTTTGACTTAATATTGTAAAGAAATAAAATAATCGTTTCGAATCATTGTAACTTCATTATTAATACATTTTGTGTTGTATTTTTTCTTAAAAGTAGATATTAATAAACACACAGTAATTTTACATTATATCAATAATATATTTTATTTTTCTCTTTAATGTCACAGATAGTGTCTTTAACGTGTTATACGCTGAAGTTTTGGGGAGCGACATCTAAACAGGATAAACTACTTGCCGCGAGTGCGAAGTTGGCCAGCGCAAGAGCTGCTTTGCGACTGTTTGACGACGCTGCTGTGTTAAAAGCCTCTCTAAAATATGGACTGGGCAAAGAAGTAAATAATTTTTTTAACTTTAATTCCCCATATTTAGCGAGATCTAGATATCGTGCCTTTTCGTGCCAGTTGATTATAACTTAAATATTGGATAACAAACAACGGATTGAAATCACAACCGTCAAGTTATAGTCAGGGTTAGTAAATTCAAGAAATAACGTACTAAAGTACGGAGATGACCACCGTCTAAAATAAATAATTCGTTCTCTGGAGGGAAATGAAGCCACAACCATATTAGTATGTATTTACAACCAGTCGCCAATATGTCGCTGTGCAATGACGGCCTATTTTTTCTTCTTACAAATTTATTTTTTCCTTTATGTCAGTTAGACAGTTTTTTGAAATTACTAAGAACAGTAAAAATAATCTATGCTTATAAATAAAAATGAAGTGTCTGTATCTAATTTCAAGGTAACTGGGTTTTTCAAGTGCATATTTATACGTAACTAAAGCACAAATAAACAGTTTATTATTTTTTATGTGTCTGTCTAGTGTTTGCTTGGGATAATCTCCGGAACAGCTGAACTAAGAACTTTGATGGGACTTTCACTGGAAGATGTAGTGCAACATATAGATTATTTTTTATTATTTACGAGAGGAATACCTTACCTACCCATATAGATATGCAACCAAATAATTTTCTATAAAATTTTACAGTTTATGCGAACAAAAAAAAAATTAGAAAACAAAATGTATTTAATGCATATAATTATAGATAACCATATCTACTTAAATAACCGAACCGAAACGGTTGTAGCTTTTCATGTATGTTCATTCGACGATTTAAGAGTTCTTACATTAGTCTATTTGAATAAAGAGTATTTTGAATTTGAACCAATTTTCCCAAAACACATTTTAATAATATTAAATAAATAATCATATAGTTCGGTTGAGATAAGCCGCGGGCCTCTAGTTATTAAAAATTGAAAACTTAAATCAATATCACGCTCTATCCCGCACACAGCAGGGTAGGTACCAGGCAGTTGGAACTCAATGACGGGCTTTTTTGCCTTGGTGCCAGAGCGAAGAAATGAAAATATTAATAAAAAATGATTCATTCCCTCGAATGGGGATCGAACCCATAACCGCGTTACAGTCACATCCTTGTGCCCCTGCACCATGATGGCCTCTGGTTATTAAATGTACCTATTATATAATATCCTTGTTACAGGATGGCCCATTGTGGGGCGCACTCGGTGTAACGAACAGTATATTCACATTGGCCTATTTACAAGCTGAGAAAATAGTATTCTTAATAGACACTGGTGTGTTGAAACTGAGCGAAGAAAACGCATTCAAATGCAGAACTGCGCACAAACTGTTCTGGTCTTTGTATTCATTCGTTGGATTTGTCAGGTAATTTATGGAAAATCTAATTTACATTTATTACTTTATCGCGAATATGTTTCTTTACATATTTAATTTTGATTTTTAGCTCCACCTGTATCTTGCATACAACGGGATAGGTAGAGGGAACCTACTGTTAAGACACAAACTTCTCCACTTTTCTGCCGAATTTTCGATACATTTTGCATAGTTCTTGTTACCAGAGTAAGGAAATTAAAATATTAAATAATGAATGTCCCGGAGTGGTAATCGAACCTTCTACCGTCGTGTTTACAATGAAACACTATGCCACGACGACACTTGGTTAATATTTTTTTTAAAATGATACAAATTTTCATGAATGAATACTTGAATCTATACTTTTTTACTTACATCTAAACGTCATAGGGTACAGCAGGTGATATGTGAAAACTATTTTAATAAATAGTAGGTACATATATTAAACTTGTTTTTCCTATACATATTATCAGTAAGATAGCTTATCGCACCATGTGCTCTGACGTCTAAGAACCGTTGTGAAAAATGATTTATAGTGCTGAGCACTTAATGATTGGACGCTATGTAACAACAGTTCCCATTATCTCGCCGGAAGTACCTACTCTGTTTCTTCTCAATTTTTAGATATTGAGTAAAGTGTCAGAAACTCACACTACGCTATCTTACCAGAGCGGGAGTTTAAAATAATTTATACTCCCGTTCTGGTTATATAGGTTAGCGATCATCCCAAATATTTACTTAAATTTATATTTCCATTTCTTCGCTCTGGTGTCGAGGCGCGACAAGCAAGCGCGGCGTTGAGTTCTGCCTACCCTGCTGTGTGCGGGATACAGCGTGAAGCTGATTTAATTTTGATCGTCCACGAGTAGGAATACAACTCACAACCATCATGTTTTAACTACACAACTGCGCCATGATGCGCGATGGCCTCACATAATTAATTAATCGTAATTTAATACTAAAATTTGTAATTAAAATAAATTTTAGAAGTACCTTGATTTTATCATGTTTTACAGATCAATAAAAGCATTGCACGCAGCTGCAGCAAAACTGAAAGATCCGAATAGTACAAAATGTGCCCCCGCGAGGTTGACGTTAGCTACTTTGACGACCACTAAAATGTTCATCGATATAATACACGTGGTCAACTGGCTCCCTAAGGGATGGATGTGGGGCAGTTCCTTACAAACTTCTCACGCTGCTGGTATTGCCACATTATCTGGAGTTCTCGGTTTAGTTATTCATTTTAGGGCAAAGCAATTGCTTCCTCGATGAATTTTCACATAAATTATTAATATAAAGTAACTGATACTCGAGGAGGTTGTGAGTGAAATATGATATTTTCTATGAATTTACTACTTCAAGGTTTATTGTAAATATTATTTATTGTATCAAGTTTAAAGTTCAGAATAAAATCAATAGAATACCAATAGAATAATTTTATACCTAAGTACACAAATTAAAATCCTAAAGTTGTGTAACACAATTTTTAATGCCATTTTTAATACAATAGAAAAAATGGCAGGTATAAAATTATTCTATTGGTATTAAATGTTTATGAAACACATATTTATTAGTAAATATAAATTAAATATTTTTTTATACTGTTAATTGGAAATGTATAAAGAGCTCAATAATATATTTATCTAATCTTTATAAACAAATAACTTCACTTACATTATCATAATGAATTAATGTGTAGTTGTTTACTTATTATATTATAGTACAAGAATACCCCTTGGTTAAGTGGCAGTTTTGTCTAAAACTAAAACAGTCATAGGTTTGATTCCTAATCAAGATAACAGTTATAATTTTAGAAGATCAAGAATAAAACAAATTATATTTTTCAACATTTATTGAGATAAATAGATAACATTGTTCACAGTTAATTTTACATTGTTTTAAAGATTTCTTTTGACACCAAAAAATATATTTTTCATTTTTCAATTTCCTTTATTTATTAATAATAATATTTAAGATGAATGGAAACATATATTTTTTATATAATTTGAGCAAAGTAACGCGACCTAGTCGGAAGGTAAAGCTTGAGTCAATTATAATCTATAATCTATATAAATATCGACATTCACAATAGGCATCCGTCATCTACTAAATTACGCTTAATTATTATAGTACGTTTTGTGCCATTATTGTAGAATTTAGTAATTTATGAAGACATTCAGTGAAATTCAAGTATTTTAACAATTTTAAACTATTTTAAAATGGAAAATGATTTATAATTTGACAGCTATTATGAAAATTAAAATTATAACTCAAACTTTTTAAACATTTTTAAAGTGTTATTTCACACTTAGGAAAGAAAAATACTTATTTAGAAAACGTATAAAAATTTGAACGCAGTGGGACTCGAACCCGCGCCTCCTGGAAACCGTTTATACGTTGTCTAAATAAGTATAACTCAAACTGTTTGTTTTTTTTAATATTTTTTTATACTTTGAAAATAAAAAAAGTAATATAATTACCCAATACGGAAAGTTTCTTTTAGTATTTTCTTTGCAAAACTAATGCGTGAACTTAAAAAAGGAAAAAATAACAAACAATAATTTCTATGTACATAATATACAAATAATCACAGATTTTATCATGTTTAGATCAAAGATGATAAGAGGTTTTAAGTATATAGTCTATTTGTAGTAATAATTAATTGACCTGAAGCCCTTTTTATACTTAGCAAATATAAAAAAAATATCGACGTTTATTTACAGAGAGAATATTATCTAGGCCGAAAAAAAATTAAATTTCACGATTCTTGTAAGTATAGTTTACTATGGCTTTAAAATAGCAGCATACTTTAATATTTTTTTGAATTAACAGTATGAAGATTTTAAAAGTACAATATATATTTGAAGTCTAGGTTCTGAATTATTTTCACAATAATTTGTACATTTTAAAAATAGTCCACTCAATTTTAATTTTATTATTACATTTCTGAATGATATCAGTTTTCTAAGATTAAATAGACTACTTTATAAAATGTGCTTAGCGTAACAAAAACAAAATAAGTATATGACTAAATAAAATTTAAAAAAAAATATTTAAACATTTTATATATTTAGGCAAACATTGACTAATTTGAGAACACAGAGTCTCCGCTGATAAGAGTAATATTCAAAAGATATTATAACAAAATTATTTATATACAATATATATTTATGAAAATACATTAGAATATTTTTTTTATCTATAGCCCTAGTATAATAGGAAGGTAGTATCAAATAATGATAATACGCTTATACATCTGTATAATAGAACACAGTACACAGACAAACATTAAGTAAGTCATATTCTTTTATATAGATCTAATAATATTCCTTACCTCATTTCAAACAATTCATTTCAGTCCATGTTTAAAGCTCTCATTGAATTTATTCTTTCGAAGAAGAAAAATATTTTTAAAGACATTTGGATTGTAACAACATTGACACATATATTTTTAACATTTTTAATATTTTTTTATAATTGTATTAGTTCTGATTAAACCTACCAAACATTTTTTCATTGATACACAACATCACAAAGAATATTTAGTGATTTCTAGTAATCGATTCATATTGTATTATTGTTTTTTTAACCAAATTGTATATTTAACTGAGATATGTATGAAATATTAAAATATATCTCAAAAGGAAACAAACATGAGGATACACTATTATGTTTTATTAAAGATAACGTTTAGCTATCAAAAGTAAAGATACATGTGGATACGCCATCTCTAATCTCTCGAAGTCACATCCACATTAAGATTTCTTAAACGAGAGTTTAAGACATGCCCAGTAGGGCTGCGGCGTTGAGCGCTATATGGCTTCGGGCATGAGCGCCAGCTCCAACGCGAAGTATCGGTCGTGCGCGGGGTGGAGCCTCGTCGCCAGTCGCGGGAGGGACCGCGCGCTGCGCGCACGTCCCCACGCCGCTGCGTCCGGGGATAGGCCCGCGCTGGCACACGCTGTTTCGTACGAGCGCGCCGTGCCGTCTGACGGTGATATAATGCAGAGCGCCAGACGGCAGAGCAGACGGTGTCTGTAGATATATTATGGTAGTTTAGAACTTCGTTGAATCTATGATCTTACTAGGTGTAGTTGTTGCAGGAAGTGGTGTATTCTATACAATTGATATCTTTAAAATATAAAGTTGTATACAAAGTAATTTTACAGTAGAATTTCTGTCTATCTTCTAAATTTTATTTTTAACAAAGTATACCTTTATAATCGAATCGTATAAACAAATTCTAACACAGAATTCTATAACATTCTTTTAAATCTTACTAAACACTAATTAAAAAAACTAATGAACTTAAAAAAAATCATATACTAACTGAGCAGTTGGGCAATGTGCAGCTTGCATCGAAACCAACTGAAGCAAAGACCGTCGCTGTTCAGCCCAACGCAGCAACAAGGCACGCGCCGCCTCCGCACACTCCCGCCTCTCTGCCTCTTCACCTACCTCTTCCTCGACTCCTGCGCCTATTAAAATTACGAACTTTTGAATTTTGAATTCATTTCTTTGTGGTATTTTTTTGTGAATTCATTGTTGTAATTTTCATATGTGATTGTTCTAATTATAACCTATATTATTTTATTATAAATTATAACCTATATTTTTAAGCGCGGCGTTCAGTTCTGCCACTCAACACGCAATGCCTCCCGAATTCGGCAGAAAGTGGGGAACAGAGTGTCTTAACACTAGGTTCCCTCTGCCTACCCTGCTGTGTGCGGGATACAGCGTGAAGCTGATTTATTTATTTATTTATAACCTATATTATAAATACCTAAGTCTAGTTAACCAAATTTCTCATTATATGTTAACTATAATTTGTAATGTATCAAGTGTCTATATGATTAAGTGAAGCTTATATAATATTATATACTATATAAACCGTTAGAATAGTACATTTGTTTCTTTTAAGCCTAAATAAATATAAATTTTATGATAATTAAATACAGTACCTCCAGTGCTGCTGGAGCCAGTCGTACATTGCACTGCTATGCGACACGCTGCGCATATCCATAGAGATATTATGATTTGATTTTCGTTACTAGAATGTAAATAAAATATATGTATATGAAACTGCAATAACATATGTTTATATTGACAACCATCTTCTTTTATGATTATCCCAAAATTCTTTTGCACTCAATTTGTCGATTATAAGGCATTTTAAAGACAGAAATATTATAATACGATCGACAAGTCGTTGCCGCCTTGAAGTTAACTTTCGCGCCTTGTGTAATCGGGAATAAAATAATGAAAAGTAAGATAAGTCCTAAAATAAAATGTGCACAGCTATTTTCAGGGTAGCCACGACTCATCGACCGTACTGTACAAGCCAATACTCACAAGTCCACATCAGTGTTGACCAATGACCTGAACACCTGGCGCAGCGTGGCGGGCGCGTGCGCGCGCGCGTGCAGCAGCGCGTAGGCGGCGTGCAAGCGCTTGCGCAGTATCAGGGCGCCGCTTTCAGCCCACGAGCATTGTTCCCATCGGGGTGAAATGTCTTGCCAGTTTGCTCCTTCTATGTTTAAATTTTAAATATGTTTAATGTAAACTTAACTTTGAATTGTTGTTTGAAAGTTTAATATTCAATTGCATAAGGGATAGCGCGCATTGGTGACTTTTGTCAGGGTGACAATAAATTCTTTGTCACTGTCATGTCACCATGCTTTTCGTGACTGCACGCACTTGCGATGACAGTGACGAAATTATTTACATTTGATAAAATGGATCTCGAAGAGATGGTTATCTGTGCACTTATATTAAGAAGTAGAAAAAAAAGCAAACGTAGAAAGAATAATCGTTTAGGGATTTGTCATAGAGCTATGGCCTCAACTCAATTTCGTCAATCAGTATGTCGTTGTCTATTTCATCCTCTCTTTCTTCTTCATGAAAACACACGTTTTGCCTTGGTGATAAACTTGACGCCATTCTTGAAATTAAAATTCGGAGAATTTCTTGATTATGCGGAAGACCACTAATATGGAAACCGCAAGGGGGAGGGGGCACGAAGTGACATTTAGTTTCTAATGCGCGCACGGGCATACAAATCTATGGACGCGGTGACAGTTGCGTCACGGGAGTGTCGCCATCCCCCGCGGACAAAGTCACCCAATTGTCACGTATCCAAATGCGCGCACCTTCATTTAGGGTGATGTACACGGTGACAGTGACGCAACAGTCACGGTGACAAAAATCACTAGTGCGCGCTATCCCTAAACAAAACATTTTGATTAAAAACATTGTATTGTTTCTCACTAAGTGATAAAAAAAAATAAAAATTCTTAAAACTTTAAAATTGAGACACAACTACATATTTTGTACTAGGAAACATAAAAAGATCGAAAACGAGTAACTATGTTACGAAGACGAAAATTTGGAAGCAACTGTGTTATATTCGTAATTTTTGATACAATGGAAAAAAGGGAACGAGCAGCTACACTTTATGTTTTTCATATTTTTCTAATTTTTAGCAAATTTAATAAAAATAATTTTAATATACCTTTTTCACTCATAACGCCTTTAGCAACAGCATCAGCAAGAGCAGCAAAATATTCTATAGTGGTGAGACAAGCGACGGCGGACGCGCACGCGCGACGTGTTCTAGGTGAACATGTTTGTATCCACTGCTCCCATACCTGGATGGAATCAAATAAAATATTTAATAATAAAACATATATTGATTAGGGCTTATTTAATGTAAAATATATTTTAAAATTGCATATATAACAACTACATTAGTAATGATTCTTACACTGGGTTCCCTCTGCCTATACTGTTATATGCGTTACAGTTACAGTAGGTAACACTTTGCATGTTGAATTCGTTGAAAAGTCACGCTGTATGTTGTTACCAGAACGAGGAAATGAGAGTAATTTATTCGAAGTAGAAGAGAAGATTTCGAGAATCGAACCCACAGTGGTCACGCTTACAATCACGGTCTTCTGAATTATGATACTACCATGTGTCATTTTTAAAAAATATAAATTGTGGATTATTATTAATTAATTAAAATATTTTTTCATATCATTATATCATCTATACTAGCTTAAAAGTATATATTTACAGGTAAGGCTATTCCAGCCGCCGGTTCCATACTCATGATGGCGAGTGCTCGTCCTATTAGTGCTTCTAGTTCACCATAAGAATGTTCCAGGTGTGGGGCTGTAATAAATAATATTACAGAATTAACTATTGATTTTAGAAAATTTAAAAATATATATATTACTAGCGGACCCGGACGCGGCTTCGCCCGCTTGAACTATACGAATGCTTATTAGATATATTTATGAAATTGTTTTTGAAAATATCTAATTTGAATGAAAAAAATTATAAGTAAACGTAATCATATTAAAATATTTATAAAAAAAATTAAACAAAACCAGCTACATTATTAATATCATCAAAGTAAAATAAATATTTAAAAGAATTAAAATTAAATGTGTTGTGCTATGTTTTTGCAAGTGCACGTGGTTATTTACATACCTAATACTTAAATACAATAAAAAATATTATATTTTTTGTCTCTGTCTGTCTTTCTATTTCCCCGAGCTAATGTCCAGAATAACTGAACTGATTTTTATTGGACTTTCAGTGATAGATTTTACTGATTTACCCGGGAAAAATCTTTTTACGTTTTCCTTGCGCGCGTACATAGATACTATATGAAATAGCTAACTAAAGTCCTTTATACATTAAATATGATAAGTTTTGCGAGCAATATCAAATAAAATCCCAAAAAACTAAAACCATATTTTATTAAGTGTATAACAACGCAATAGATAACCATCCAAGATGAAATAACCAACAATTCTTTCCTTAAATAATATTATGCCGCTGCCGCACAGGGCCGCAACTTACACCACACCAAGAAATTTATGAAAATCTAACTAAACTACTACTCGAATAAGCGAAGAACCAAAGAAAAGTATAAATTAATTATAATTACATAAAAAATAACAGTAGTTCGAAAATGTATGAAAATTTACAAAACTGTCAAAGTCATCTGCCCGTTCGCGTCGGTCATACTATGCCGGTCGTATGCTAGGTCATTTCGAATCAGTGACATCTCCTTAATTATTTATTAGAATGTTATACAGTAAACTATAATTTCAATCCAGATGAAATGTTAAAAGTGACTATTATATTCATTTTCATAAGGATCAATATCAAATTATAGAAAATACATACAACAAAAACCCGATAAATATAAAGTAAATTAATTAAAATGATTACTTTTGCTTAACCTTCAGAGATAAACATGGTATATGTATAGCGGACTTTTTTAAACATTAAAGAAAAATATTTTTGTAAAACATTGTTTTTATGTATCTCATAAGGTTGAGTCGGCGCCCGCAATGTATGCGTTAAGCTCATTTAACATGGCGGAATAAATTGCCTGTTAAACTAAAAAGTATTTTAATATATTAGTATATATCGACAATATTACAAATATGAGAAAAAAAAGTAACCTATGTTCATCCGAAGACCCTTAAGTATCTCTTTATGAGTATTTTATCACAATTGAATTAGCGGTTTGGCCCTGATTGCGGCACAGACAGACAGACAGACAGACAGACAGACAGAGTTACTTTCGAATTTATAATATAGGTATGGATGGATATTCATAAACAAATTTCTAAAAACATTACAAGCAAATGTTTCAATATATTTTAAGAGAACCACTTGAGTTTTTACAATATAAAAAAATATCTAAATAAAAAGTTTACTTCCACACACATACGCACGCACACGCAGACGTACCCAGGTGAGCGAGCGCGTGTAGCTGGTAGGCGGTGTAGGCGGCCACGTGCGCCCTGAGCGCGGGCACGAGCGCGGCGCGCACCCACTGCGACACGCAGCGCGCGCGCCTCTCCGCCGCCAGAGGCCCGCGCGGCGCACAACGCTGCTCGCCCACCACCAGCATGCACACTGACAGCATTACCCTGCAATTATGTTAACGAGGCAAAGTTGTTACATACATACGAGCTTCACATCTTGCTCGGTTCGCTCGTCAACTTTAACTTGCTTTGCTATCTATACTGACTATAACTTAAAAATAAAACTATTTGAATGGCAACACTATTATACTCTACTAGATTAGTAAAAATCACTTACACTGCTTGATAAAAAAAAAATCACACAACTTTTTCATATAAAAGAAAGATTTTAGTATAAGACGTTAACACATTGCAGTTAATTTGCAGGCTCAAGAACCACCTGCAGTATTGGTTGAGACGGCTCCTATCGTGTGGCCTCCTTACTCTGGAGCCTAGACACCGATGGCATTGACGCTTAAAGATTTATTTATATATATATATACATATATATATATATATATATATATATATATATATATATATATATATATATATATATATATATTTTAATTTCTATTTAAAAATGTAAATCAGCTCTTATATACATACTAGCGACCCGCTCGCGGCTTCGCCCGCTTTAACTACTGAATTATATACATATATAATGTACCTATGTTTGCAAAGCACTTAAGATTACCAATGTGAAAATTATTTAAGCCTTAATACAACCCGCATTTTCGTAGTTTCAATAAGGATGTTCCAATTGTTTAAAAAAAACACACTTAAACAAATGACACAAACAACAGAAAACTTAAACTACTACTACTTACTATTCTCTTACCCAAATATACTTAAACGAAAGATGTAACCAACTGTGTCGCGTTGAAATATATTATAATTATTGGATAACTCCAAAGTACGTGCAACCGTTTCTAAATTAACTTTGCTATAGAGCCAGGCTCAGAATTGACGCATTCTCTCGTCCACCTCCGTAGTAGCTCCGAACGACATGTGGGCGTTGGCTCTCTGGCCGTGGTCTCAAGTGACATCCTGCTCTAGAGCAGACACAGGGAGGGGGATGCGGGAGGGGATTGGACGGATTATCAAATACCATCTAGGCGGTCAACTCAGTCAGGTGAGACTCTCGGTTTCCTGAGGGAGGCCCATCTTAAACGACCAAGGTTCAATGCAAGGCTCATGAGTCGGATTTGGAGGAGGATAGAAAGTCCCTCGGAAGCAGTCTGACGTCTGACCTCGGACGGCCAGGTGTGCCACGGAGTGCTGCTCTTTAGGTGCAGGTGACCCGATATATTGGCGCAGCGGAATGCGTTGGACGCGAGACCACCAATGTATACCACCAGGCTTTCTATTTTTATGTTGCGTGGTGTTCCTCACGTAGTATGGCGCCTCGTCGTCACTCGACGAAGGATGAGGTTCTGGACCACCTGCAGGATTTCTCGCTAGGGCGTTGTGATGTCATCAGTGTATAGTGCGTAGAGAGGTTCCCTGAACAACGGCAGCGATCGAGTCGCTGCTAGACCTCGAACTCTCAATTCTCACGCAAAATGTCCTGTCACTGAGGCCGGGAGGCAAAGACATGCGCGACGTGCTGGGGGGGTGCCGGCTCTGAGCACTTAATGAAGTAGACCCGGGTGTAAGACGCGGTCGAATACGCGTGCTACGTCGAAGAAGACTACAATTGCACTCTTCTTTCGGTTGATCGCTGTTACGGCGTAGTGTAACCAGAGTGGTATACCCGCTCGCCAAACTGCTCGCTTCGTGGGTGGATGTGCGACTGTAGAAGTGAGAGGAATAACTTCTCGAACAGCTTGGCGACCGCACTAAGGAGGGTTATAGATCGGTATCCCTCAGGCTGCGGGATCTTCCCAGCCTTGGGCAACATGATGAGCAGATCCTCCTTCCATACCCGGGGGAAAGAAGCCAGGCGGGTGCGGTGGATCCATTTTTATAAGCAAAATGTCGCGGGGCGCGGGGGGACGAGTGGTGGGCGGCGAGATGTTACACAGCAAGAATTTTTTAGTACCGTAATTTTAAATCTGTGCTACCAATCTTCTTAAGTACTTTTTAAAATGAACAACAGTAAACAATATTTTGATCTACATTAAATGGCCAAGGTAACTAATATATTTTATATACTGAGAGTAAGGGATAAACATGAGTCGATATAGCTTTTCTCTAAAACTATTTGTAATTTCGAAATATTGTGAAGAGCAAAGTTTAAGTAAAAGTAACTAATAAAGTAAAAAACGAAATATTGTGAAGAGCAAAGTTTAAGTAAAAGTAACTAATATATTTATTATTATGCTGAGAGTAAGGCATAAAAGAAACATGAGTCAGAACTGCGGTTTATAGCCGGCGTGATGTGTCAACAATTAAATGCGTTTTTCCCTAAAACTATTTGTAATTTCCATAAGTGTAAAGAGTAAATTTTATCTTCGTTTAACGTAGAAAATTAATAAAGTATTTAAAAGGATAAAGATTGATACCATTCAAACATTCCTCACAATAAAAATATATATTCAAATTACTATTTTTAGACAGAAATATGCTCGCTGTATGTTATCCTTAGAAGATACGAATATGTCGTCGCTGACTTTTTTGTAGATTTTATTAAGAGCAATAATACTCTAGTACATTGTTTTCATGTAGGGCTTACCATTAAAGCAGCGCATGAGTGATAGTGTAGCAACGGGTAGGACTTTATACACATTTATCATATTTATGTCAAATTACATTAAAATATACATATAATAAACTATATATAAAACTTCCATGAGAAACACTCTACCTAATGGTGAAAACCGCATCAATATCCGTTGGGTGGTTTAGAAGAAGAAGAGTTAGAAAAGCCAGACAGAGACGAAAAGCGTTACTATTTTATAATATATAGAGATAATAAATATATTAATATTAAATGTATTTTTATACAGTACCTAAAATGTGGTTGTTCATGATATGGTAATGTAGTACTGTAAAATTCCATGAAGTATGTCTCAAAGGCTTCTTCTACAGCAATATTAGGTAAGCGATGCCAGGGCAGTTTGCACGCTTCCTCCAATGCCTGTAAGAGTCAAAAGTAATTTGTAATGCCATTTTATTTCTTAATTCCATTGGTCAATATGAATTCAAATTGAATATAAGTATTTCTATTAACCGAACATATTTTATTCATCATAAAAGTTATGTTATTTATTATTTAACGTTATCTTCAATTCGATTTGAAACATCGAAAAAATGGTACCTTCCACCTCTATATAGTATATAGTAAGTTTTGCTAATTAGTAAATAAAACAAATAATTAAATTTAAGAGGCCAGTCGTGGTGCAGGGGCATAAGCGTGCGACTAGAAACGACAGGATGTGGATTTGATTCCCACTCAAGGAAATTAAATATTTCCAATACTTCGCCTGGTAACGAGACAAAGCGCAGCGTTGAGTTCCGCTACTCAACACGCACAGCCTCGAGAATGAATGAATGTATACCTCATCTGGCAGCACCATCTGTTTGTCTGTCAATATTTTCAATATGGACACAAGATGAGCGGGCACTTGTTCATCTATGGCACCATTGAGCCAATCCTCCGCTGTGATGTATCGCATTACGTTACTACACCACGATTGTAGTAGTGTTGTGCCTATTTCTGTTATCTGTTGTAGAAAAATATAATAGAATGTAATATTATTTATTGCGCACAAAAAAAAAAGGAACACAAAATAATAAAAACATATACGTTTGTAAGAATAACATAAAATAAGTTAATATATCTTGTAAGTTTTAAGCATTTTCGTATTGTGAAGTCCTCTATCCATATTTGATTCCACGTCAGAGGGCCTAGCCAAGTGTCATTTCTAACTTTCTGTACGATATCAAAATGTATGGAGATGTAGAAAAGTCGACGATGAAATTGAAAAACCGTAGCCAAATGCCACTTGCGTTCAACGTCATCGCGACGACCGCGACGATAGCGCCAAAACCATAGAGCAAAGCGTTATTTCAAAGTGTCGACGGAAAAATGGTAGCCAAGTGGCCTTTTTTGACATTAACGCGCGGAAAATAACGTTTCTTCTTTATGTTCAACTTTCAATCGCGGGAATGTAGCAGAAAGCGACTATAACATGGCGGCCCTCAGTCACTTGTGAGCAGACTCTCGACTTGGAACTTGTGTAATTGTGTATAATACTTGCGGTATTATAGAATCAATAGTTATTATTTTTAAAATGCACCGTTTAAATTTGTTATGGCAAGCTCAAAATAAGGAAGTGTGGCTCAGACGCCAACGGAGGTTGAAAAGTCGATACTCGGAGACGATTGAAGAAATGCCGGAGGAGACGTTTGTGCAGCAGTTCCGCATGAGCAAGACTCTTTACCTAACTCTGTGTGAAGAGTTACGAGAGTTAGGTAAATTAAAAGGGTCTTATGAGATTCCAATAGAGCTCTAGGTAAGAAATTTCCCTTTGACAAGTTGTTTCTAGTTGGAATTATTTCAGTTAATGTTCATGAATTCAATAACATATTTATACGTATTTTAGGTTTTGTGTCCCTTAGTTTTTTTGCCACGGGGTCATACCGTATTGTTGGCGTGTCAACCCAGCTTACGCAACGCACCGTAAGCCGTTGTATTTCGCAAGTTGTGGAAGCGTTGAACCACTCTGCCATTATGGCAAAGTGGATAAAGTTTCCACAAACCCAACAAGACAGAGATCGCAAAAAACAAGAGTAAGTCTCTGAACATATAAGTGAAACTATCTCGTAAAGCTATCTTTAATTCTGTATTTTTTTTAACCTATATTACTTTCGTTCTGTTTCAGATTTCATAGAAGATTTGGTTTGCCAGGAGTGGTAGGGTGCATAGATTGCACTCACATATCATTAGTGAGACCGACAGAAAATGAACATCTATATTTTAACAGAAAAGGTTATCATTCACTAAATGTTCAAATGGTATGTATATGTCTACTAATCTATTTAATATTTTATCTTTTATATTGATTATATGGCCTTTGAATTGATTTTAAATAATTATATTTAAATTTATCCCAGGTTTGTGACAGTGATTTGCAAATTTTGAATGTGAATGCAAAGTTTGGTGGCGCTTCACATGACTCACATATATGGTCAACAAGCAGAGTTGAAGCATATATGGGTGAGCTTCATCTAAGAAATGAACAAGTGTGGTTATTAGGTGAGTTTTACTTATTCATACAATTCATATTCCTTAATTTATATCACTACAAACACACACAAAACAAATAACTTTGCAATTTCAACAAATTTCTCAAAATAATTCTAAATAATCTGATCATAGTGTCCATAAGTAATAAATCTATGAATATATGCATGCTTATAAACAATATTTTAAATCAATAAAATTTACAGGTGATTCAGGATATCCACAACGGCTGTGGCTCTACCCCTATAAATGCAGTGGAAAATTCAAGGGAACACATATATATGCAAAGGCATATACAAGCCCAGAACTGCATTGAGCGTTGCTTTGGGCTACTCAAAGCAAGATGGAGATGCTTGTTAAGACACAGAGTACTTCATTACCATCCTCATGTTGCAGCATGTTGTGTACTTCATAACATGGCCTTAAAAGCCAGATTGCCACCACCAACCTCACTTCCTGCTGAACAAGAGGATGATAATGATGATACCCTGCATCCTTCCACCTCCACCTCCACTGCAAATATAAATGATATTGTCCAGGGCAGAGCAATGTTGACTGGCTTATTAAGCAGATTATAAAATTAACATTAGATATATTTGTACAAAATCATTTTTATTTATTTTATTACACTACAATTTTTATGATTTAATTTCTTTTTTAATTTTTGTATTATAATAACTTTATTACTTATGTGTTTAGTTTATACTTTACCTACATTTTTCAAAATTTAATTGTATTTAGATTATCAATTTGTGTTATTTAGATTTTTTTATATTTTTGTGATTCCTATAATTTTTATCATACAATCTAAAATTTTTATCATTTAATTTGATTTTCAATATTTTTGTATTATAATTACTTATTTGCTCTTAATTTATTTTACCTACATTTTTATTTGTATTTTGATTTTAAAATTAAATAAATTATTTGATATATAAATAAATGTATCTTTTTAAATGTATTTCCTTGATTAACCTTTGAACTATTTATTTACTAAAAAAATCACTAAAAGTAAAATAAAGAAATGGGGAAGGTATACCCTTTCACATTTCTTTTTTTACTAGCATAATCTGTGCATTTAAAAAGTAAGTTTAAAAGTAAAAAATGTGTGTAGTTAAAATTTAATTAGTTTAAAATATTAGGTAACATAAGTTTAATAAACACAAAAAGAAAGTGGACCAGGGAGTAACATATATAGTTAATAAAACTATGAAACTCGCATAATTATTAATTTATTAGTAGCTAGTGGCCCCCACATGGATGCACCTGCTTGTGTTACACATTTATTTTACTTGTCTACATGACTTTCTTGATCTAATAACATTATTTAAATACAATACAACAAAAACCAATAGAATTCAAATAATAGATCTCTCAAATTAAAAAAAACCTTAAATAACAACAAAGCTAATTTCTTAAATTCTCTTTGAAATAACAATATATATTATTTTTATTTTTAAAAACCAATAATTTCTCAAATTAAATATATCTAATTCAATTAAATAACAATCAGTAAATTAAAAACAACAATTTTCTTAAATTAAAAAGACAATAGATCAACAAAAGTAAAAAACAATCTTAAATTAATAAAAAGAACAATAAATCTTTCAAATAAGAATATCTTTTAGTTACTTTTTTAATTTTAAATTAGAGGCCGTTGTGGCGCAACGGCACATGGGTGTGACGGTAACGCGACAGTTGTGGGTTCGATCCCTACTCCAGGAAGTGCCTAATCTGCTGTGTATGGGATACAGCGTGAAGTTGATTATTAAAAAAAAATTAAATTAAATTAGCTTCACGCTATATCCCGCACACAGCAGGGTAGGCAGAGGGAACCTAGTGTTAAGACACTCCGTTCCCCACTTTCTGCCGAATTCTGGAGGCATTGCGTGTTGAGTGGCAGAACTCAACGCCGCGCTTAACCTCGACACCAGAGCGAAGAAAATGGAAATATAAATTTAAGTAAATATTTCATCTCCTCGAGTGGGGATCGAACCCACAACCAGTCGGTTTTGCAGTCACACCTCGTGCCGCTGCGCCACGACCGGCCTCAAGTTGATTATTGTTTTTATAAATAATAATAAATTCTCTAATTAAAATAAAATATATCTTATTCAATTTAATAACAATCAGTAAACTAAAAACAATTTCTTAAATTAAAAAGGAACAATAAATCAACAAAAAATTATAAAATTTAAAAATAAAGCAGAGAGAGAGAAATAATCACAATACTTAAAAATATAATTTATGGCCTAAATAATTTAAAAATAAAATAAATAAATTAGCTTCACGCTTAATCCCCCACACTGTAGTCCTGGGTAGGCAGAGGGAACCTAGTGTTAAGACACTCTGTTCCCCACTTTCTGCCGAATTCTGGAGGCATTGCGTGTTGAGTGGCAGAACTCAACGCCGCGCTTAACCTCGACACCAGAGCGAAGAAATGGAAATATAAATTTAAGTAAATATTTCATCTCCTCGAGTGGGGATCGAACCCACAACCAGTCGGTTTTGCAGTCACACCTCGTGCCGCTGCGCCACGCCCGGCCTCTAAAAATAAGTAATAAAAATAATTTAAAAGAATAAATAAATAATGTATTTATTCTCTTCTCAGTGATAAATTACTTATGCCTTGCTCTATATTTTTAAGAGTTGTGATAGATTGCTCCGTTTTAATTTCTTCAAATTATTTTATTCTTCTTTCCTTCTGTTCCAATTGCTGCTGTTCGATGGCAGCAAATGGAGTAACAACCTCCTGGAAGGGAGGCGACGCGGCGGCGTATTGCTCTCGCTTATCAGTGGTGAAGCTGCAACTGCAAGAGCACTTAAATAGTATTGACTATGGATTAATACTATATAACTATTTTTTATAAATAGCAATTATATTTTTTTATTGTATAGTTATTATGTTTATTAGTTGTATGGTTTTTACTGTTACAAAGCAAAAACTAGTAAATAATTTTTTAAGTAATCATTGATCTCAGAATCACATAGGACTCCTTTTTATCCAAGAAAATAACAGTCAAACAGCGGGGTACAATTATGATGTTGTAACATAAACTTAATAATTGTGAATGTTAGTATTATTTTAAAGTAAAATCTCTTCACAATTGACAGACAATTCTAAAATAACTACTTATAAATACATTTGAACTTTACAGGTTATAAAATATAATTATATTCAAAAATGTAATATAAATAAGTTCTGTGGATTTATATATGTATTAAATGTAATTTGGCATGAAGTTACTTCCTATTTTATAAAAAATCAGATAAAACAGCAGAGTACACTTAGCATGTTATAAAATAAACATAAATATACCTTCTGGATCTAACATTGCCTCTGACACTGTGTAGACAATGGTGGTGCCTTAAAAATATTTAAGATTGTTATTTAATCAATTTCAATTTGAGTAAATATTTTTTTTTTTTTTTTTTTTTTTTTTTTTTTTATTTTAATTCTTACGTTCACTACAGACTTTATGGTCCGTACCTTTTGTTATATTTACATTTCTTTTAATACTTTTTCTATAGATATTACTTAAAACTAGACTTATGTTATTACATACATATATTTATATATTTATACAATATCTGCTTAAGAAAGTCCAGTTATTCACTTCAGTTGCCACTTACTAAATTAATCTAACACTATAATCTAAATCTACATGCATAAAAATAAACATTGTAAATGAATTTGACTTAATCGATTACAATAGATAAAATGTTCATTACGGATTACAAGATAAATTTTATACAACCATACAAATATTTCTTACGATTAGGGAAAGTGGGATGTGGATGGCATTACCGCCAAGATGGAGGACATGACCGCTTCGTTTCTATGAGAGTAAATATTTATAAGCCAGGAATTATAGATATACTAACATCAAAGCCTCTCTCCTCTACAACTGAGAGACCTACAACAGCAGCTACTCCCATTATGCCCAATATTCTAAGTTCTGTAGGAGTCTGTGAGAGTCTGCTGCTGCTTTGACCACCACCAATGCGATTTATAGTTTTCTGTAGGAATGCAGCCTTTTTTTTCATTTTAGTTTTCCAATCTGCCCAAATCTAAAAATATGAATGTTAGTTACTTTGGGTTATTTAAGCATATATTATAATCCAGTGTTTTTACTAAGCAAATACACTTCATATTCAATAACCCTGGAATTAATGGTGAAGGTCATTCATCATCAACAAAAGAGATTAGCACCCTGCAGAAGGAGAATGAAGACTATTGCTGTTATACATATATGTTATGTTTACTACTTTTTTAAAAATAAATAATATAAGCCTTACTTTTTTCCATTTTTCTTTTTCCCTAAATACTCCTCCATCAACAGAATTGAGCAGATTGAATAGGTTGTCCCAAAGTAGATTGGCTTTTACTCTGCCTTGCATTCCTTTTTGAGGCCGAGCTATATCTCCATGTCTGAGTATTTCTTATTCTTATATTACTAAAATATTAAACCAATAAAAAGATTTATTTATAAAGCAAGAAAGAAGTCACTTGAGTGTTTCTTAAGTGGATACTCCTGCATGTCTCGGGTCAACTCAGTTTTAAATATTAATTTAAGAATGAAAGATTTTCACAAAATAATTATTATTTTACGTACGTTTCCATAAACTCTAGGAGAACAGCAAACTGTTCCGGGCTTGTTCTCGGCCTAGTGTCCATCCTAAAACGGTAGCATGTTTTTTAATAGGTTATATAGTATTTTAATAATCTTTAAATGTTAAATTTTACACTTTAAATTCATGATAAAGCTAATTATAATAATAACAATATAAAGACTACGTACCTTATAATAATCCGAACATTAAATTTATAAAAACCGCGCGTAACACTAACCGACTTGTTGTGACAGTTGTCAAATCCTTCAATTGACATTAAAACATTGATAATTATAGATAATAAAACCCGAGTGTCTTGTACTCTAACGTAGAAGAAGCGTCAGACACTAAAGTGTCATCGTTTGTGACATTGGCTACCAAATTATCGTTTTATGCAGTTATTATTGCCAACGCGTACAGAAAGTTAGAATTGACACTTGGCTAGGCCCTCTGTGATTGTAAAAAAGAAGAAAATTGTTAATTATTTGTATAATTAACAATTTTATTCTTGGTTGTCCAGTCACTTATCTATTGCTTTACAACATACAATATTATAAAATTGTGGAGTTTTTTTGAGTATTATTTAACTACTATACCATAATAGTCATAAAGTTTAGTAAATTTCAAATGATTGTTGTGATTTCCTATTAAAATATAACACAGCTCTGTATTTCACTATCAAACACTCTTAATTAGTAAAGAGTGCAACAGAGTATCTTAACACTACTGCCAATCGCTTAGCTAAATATTAGAAGACAACAAAGTTGAAGGTCACCTGGGGCACCACGAGCAAGCACTCCACATGGAACCAGCGCTGGTTCCAGGGCAGGCGCGCGAGGTGCGTCAGCATGGTCCCGCACAGCGGCTGGGTCTCCAGCCCCAGCGCCGCGATCACCGCCCACTTCCACACGTAGCGCAGCACGTGGCCCGAGCGACCTGCGATATCACCGGTCCGGACGGAGGAGTATGAAATTTACCACAGTTATATTTTACAATTCGGATGTGCAGAAAACAAAGACGCATGCATTTTTTTATATAATATACAAAAAATACTTTAAATCAATTAAATAAAAGTTATATTCAGTCAATTCATTATCCAGTCAAATAAAAGCACCGAAGTTGGCATCGAAGCCCATAATTATCGTGGGTATTCGTTTGAACAGACATCAGTGTCACAATGACGTCGTTACTCTTTATTCAGAGTAGATCTTCCAATCTCGGTATTGCGGGACTGCGTCATTTTCCAGTCCCGTGAGTTGCGGGATTAAGGATACGGGATCCGCGGGATTTGTGGGACTGCAAAGCGAGTGCGACAATCGTCAATGAGAAGTTTTCGAAGTCTGATATCGGTCATACTTTGTAGGAGTTGATGTTTTATCGTCGTAATATAGGTTCCCGTCACTATGTTAGTGCAGTCAATTTAGACGTAAAAAATGGCTTACAGAATAAGCAGTAAGTGGATACACAATAGTAGGTACTAGCGTGGATACCAAAGTGATAATAAAGAAGGACTTGCTGAGGTCTTGGAGGTTTGGGGACGTCGACAGAATGAATGATGAAAGGGGAAAAAAATATGAAGTAAGATTGTGTGGTTGACTTTCGATAACAATATTGATGGAACTGGAGAAAGGTTGTATAAAGAGAAAGAACATTCCCAGTTCTGCAATATCGACCTTTTATTCTGATTGCAGGATTGGAAGTCCTAATTGATAGTTCACATAAAGTATATATGTTACAGTAGCTAATGTTAGTTAGTAAATAATGTATAATCATATTTTAATTTAGACCAAATAAAAATAAGATGTATTATTTTTTATAAATAATTAATTACACATAGATAGAAAATATGTTTAATTTTTAATATACAGGGTGGAAGTGTAAGCACCACTTTAAATGAAACCACAGTTTTTAACTACTCTATAAAAGTCTAATATGAATCAGAAAAAAAAAAAATTCTCAAAATTGAAAAAGTTATTTTTTCAAACAAAATAAATAATAAAATTGTCGTTTTAAAATAAAACGCCATTTGTAAGGACGACGCACGCACATATAAACCTATCAAAGGAACACCGCCGCACACGCCTCATTCCGAAATCGAGTCGTAGGTATTGGCGATAAAGTTCAAAGTTGTTTAACCTTTAGTAGTATTTTTGTAGTAGTAAGTGTTTACCTTATTGGGATCTATATGTAATCGCGTCACACGAAATACAGGTATGTATAAAAATCGTGAAATGAAAAAAAAATCCTACGTCAAAAATGTTGAGGCATCTTGATTAATTTCTTTAGATATGGGTTTAAAATATTTTACCCTATATGCTGTTTCCGTAAAAGGAGCGCTGCCTCTTCCTCTGTGTAAGTTGACGTATAAAGGATGATAAATTAAAGTATAATATTTTGAAATAAGAGAACCTTAAGATTTACTTTAAAATGTTATATTTATTTAAATATGGCTAAAAAATGATACTTACTATTTATTGACATAAATAGTAAGTATAATTTTTAGAAATAAAAATATATATATTTAGAAAGTTGTAGCGAGAAGGGGACAGGGCGCCTGTACTTACCTGTACTCTTGTCTACCAGGATAACATAACATAGACCAGTAAGAGATAACTCACTCTATATCATAATATTTGGCGGCGACGTCGTCGAGGATCAGTAGCCGGACTGATGTCAGATTTCCGAACTTTTAACATTGGTCAGCAAGAAAATAATTAAAAATAAGAAAACTACCTAAAATGAAATCTGCGTTCTCTTCAATCTACAGCTAACTACTGGTATAAAGTACTCGGAGCCCACTCACCGGTGACGGCCTGCATGAGCATGAGCACGGCGTCGCAGTACTTGGCGGCCACGTCGTCCCCGGCGCGCGGCGCGAGCGGCGCCGCGGGGCTCGGCGCGACCCACGCGCCCCACGCCTCGTGCAGCGCCGACGTCGCGTAGTACGCCACTGGGGGCGGGACTAATACTTGAGTAGGAAACGACACCACAACGGTGGCCCGTATAATAAAATTAATGAAATGAAATACAATTACAGTTTCTTTAGTATCTATCTATCATAAATGAATTCTACAATAATATTGTATTAATTATAATTTACAAAGCCGATAACCGATAAAATAAAAAATATTCAACGAAAATGATTGTTTTAATAGATACCGACAAACAGAGGTAGTTTAAATATACATCGTTCTGTACTCCATCCAGTGCAACTTTTTAAAAAAATATCTCATATATCACCAATTAAAAACGCTGTTTATTTTTATTCAATAACACATAAAACAAATAATCCTTTACCCACCTCTCTCAGGCTCATAAGACCGTGACAGAGCCAAAGCGACGAACCCCTTCAGCAAGTTATACAAGGTACTTGCGAAGTGCGGCGCGTACTGCGCGTACTGCTCCCTGTTGATGTCTTTGGAGTTACGCGCCTCCCAGAAGATGAGACCGAGCTCGCGGAGGAGATGGCCTAACTGTGTGTTTTAAGTGTTCTGTCAATTGTTCATTTAGTTAGGTTTAAGTTAATATCAATATTTAAATATGACATTATAACCGTTTTATCCAACTAGTGGATATGCATACATTAAAAATTTAAAATTTTTGTTCAGCATGTTATTTTGGTTTGCTAGTTTGTCCCATTTCTATATATTGCTCAATCCCTTAAAAAACGCTATTATATTTCCATTTCTTCGCTTTATATTTCCATTTCTTCGCTCTGGTGCCGAGGTTAAGCGCGGCGTTGAGTTCTGCCACTCAACACGCAATGCCTCCAGAATTCGGCAGAAAGTGGGGAACGGAGTGTCTTAACACTAGGTTCCCTCTGCCTACCCTGCTGTGTGCGGGATATAGCGTGAAGCTAATTTAATTTATTTTTAAAAAACGCCGTGTTCATTAAAATCTACAATAATAATTTATACATTAAAAAATGCATCATATCAGCGTAAGTAAGCGCAACAACGGGTGTACGCATAATGGCCCCTATCTATTGATGACACTTGAACTTGAACTGACATGCACGCATCGTAGCTTGCAAGTTATTTTTGATAACAACCTATTTTAAAAAAAGATCGCCGTGTAGTGTTGACGTTTAGGTACTAATAGCCAAAAACAAGTCATATCATCTTTATATTTCCCAATTTTAAAAACCTAATATGTATCCATTACAATATTTAGTTTATTGAAACATGAATTGAATCCACGATTATAGTTCAATAATAATTAAAAATATAAAAACTAAAGTTACCTGATCAAAATGCATCATATCAGCATAAGTGAGCGCAACGTCGGGTAAGTGTGCGCAATACGGCGCGGGCAGGCGACACTTGACGGTGGCGTGCGCGCACCGCAGCGTGTGTGCGCAAAGCTCCTTCTTGCGCACTATTGCACCTGATTGTTTGTCCAGTATCTGTAGACAGTTTTAGATTTTTTTTTTGTATACTGGTATTTAGAAAAAGAAGGTAATTTTATATGGTAATTCTTGAAGTTGATGTTAGTAAATAAATTTACTCAGTTCAAAATAATAATTTAAATGTAGAGATTTATTTCAAGACGGAAACGTTTTTTTAAATGCAAAAGCATATTTTCTAATTTAAATATCTTTCAATGTGTAGATAAATTAACTTTAGTTTATTATCATATTATCACATTATATATACTTGTATGTAGCAGGGTAAATTGAGGGAGCTTAACACACATTATACATTATATAGTATATTGCAATAATATTAAGAGGCCAGCCGTGACGCAAGGCATAAAGTGTGACTGTAAAATCGATTGGATGTGGGTTTGATCCCCACTCGAAAAAAAATATATTTATTTCCATTTCATCGTGTGGTGTCGAGGGGAAGTGCGGCTTTGAGTTCTGCCACTCAATACGAGATGTATCCAAAACTTGGCGGAAGTGGGAAATGGAGTGTCTTAACTTTAGGTTCCATCTGCCTACCCTGCTGTGTGTAAGATACAGTGTGAAGCTGAAGAAATTAAATTAGCTTCACGCTATATTCCGAAGCTGAAGAAGAAGAATTAATAATATTTAATGTCAATACAAACAAAAAAAAATAAGTAATATATAAATAATACATTACCTCTAACAAAACCATATACTGTGGAGAAGGGTCGGGCCCTATGCGTAACGCTGCCTTAACTAGTGACTCTAACACTTCACTGCGCTGCGATGAGTCTGCGCTCGATGCCCAGCTTGACATGTCAAACTGGGTGGAAAAGTAATCGTTTTTTATAAAAATGCTTATAATAATGTTAAATTTGTTTGAAAAATATAGATTTTTGGGCGACAAACTGTTATCTAAGTAAAATTAAAATTTTTGCAACGGAATCCATGGACATGGATCAGAGATCGTATAAGTTTGCTCACCTTGGACAGGAAGCTGAAGGCCACGTGCGGCGCGGCGGGCAGCGCGAGCACGGCGGCGTGCAGGCGCGGCAGCGCGGCGGGCGTCAGGCGGCGCGGCGCCACCAGCGCGCCGCACAGGCGCTGCTGCGCGCCCGAGCCCCGCGCCCAGCGCGCCAGGTACTCCGCCGCCGCGCTGCTGTCCGCGCTTATGAACCTCTGCGGGTTGTTTTGTACGATATGTAAAGGTCATGGGTCCCACAAACATTTTTCTATTAACTATGCTTTGCCCCAAATTAGAGCCCAACATATGTATTTTGAAAGTCATCTTCCCCCCTTGTAAATCGGTTTTACACTCACACTGTGTGCCCCTGCGCCACAACTGGCCTCTATATATACAAATATATAAACGTGTGATATGACTATATGCTCAAAAAAACTTAAAAAAAAAACAAAATAAAAGCGATAATATAGGTGTTTTGCATTACAACAAAACAGTTATTATATGTATGAAGAAACACACAGCGTTGATTGAAGAAGCAGTCTCCTAATTTCGCCTATTTCATATATAAATGATTTAACTTACCAAATAATCTTCGAAATACTTTCCTCTTTCACTTCTGCAGTGACGTACGTCATCTATTCTCTGTGGCGACGTGCTGTCATCTATCACTCATAGAAGTCTTCATAACTCACCAGCAAGAACCTTGCTGCAACGCTGTGTGTTTCTTCATACACATAATAACTGTTTTGTTGTAATGCAAAACAGCTATATTATGTTACTTCGAAACACACAGCGTTGATTGAAGACCTGTTTGTTTACTGCTGGTGAAAGAGAATGTATGCAGACAAAGGATGCAGACGCTATGTGATCTTAAAGAAAGTTAACTTTATATACCTATATTAAAAGTGATTTTTTAATTTACCTATAAAACATTCAAGTTTTTCAAATAACCGAATAACCTTAATAAGACATTTCTTACCAATACTGTTTAACAAAGTTTTACTGGTGATTTTATCAGACGATCTGCCAACTTCCAGATATATCATCAAGTTTAATAGTTAATACCTGGGTCTGTTCCTTAATTTTTAAATATACCATAGAATAAAATTACTTTTACACATTGATATAGTACCATATTCACACTCTGAAAGCTTATTTTCCCTTTGTTTACAGTTATATAAATATTGAACATTTCCATTAATCTGCATGCTATCTATCACATCTGATTCATGCAGAACCTGCTTTCCTGAGATAAAGCACATTCAGGTGGACTACTCAACCTACATACACTGCGGTTTTGTTGAGAAATAGAATTACAGGTGTTATATAGAGACTATGGATACAATTCTTATGATTTGACTTCCTACTAAGTCTGTTATTGGCAACTGTGTCAGGTAAACTACTCAACCCACATGTGCTGTGGTCTACTTGAGACAATTTGACTTTCCACTAAGTCAGTTATTGGCCGACTGTGACTATTGACTAATATAAGTATTGGTTAATATGCATAAAGATTCACTTTTCCAACATCTGCCTTAACAATCAAAGGCAATCACAGAAGTAATTGTGCTCCATAACAACCCACACACTCACACTCTTTTCTTTAGAAGGTACACAACATAATTTCACACACAATTTAATTTTGAGTGCTTCATTTAGACAACCAATAATACATAATCTCATGTATTTTATATGAATTGTGTTTACTGAAAGCAATTTCGGGTTTGTAGCTGTATCAAAGATATTTCAATGTTTAATGATTAACTCAGCAACCAAAATGTAGCATGAGTTTACTATTTCCGAAATATGAATTGTTAATGTCAAATATGTCCTGATCAATTGCCAGCATAAATAATCTGTTGGGATACACAACAACATATAAATGCCAGGTGATATGCCTGTGCTTTTCTACCACAATCTACAATTGGTAACCATTGTAACTGTCTGGAAAGCTCCCAGCAAGTCAAAGAAGTTGAATATATGCTAATGCATCTCCTGGTTTTTAATGATCCTCAAAAAACAATTCTCTGGGTGCAGTATAACAATAAACATAGAAATAATAGAGCTTATGTCTACCTTTTTTCAACCAAGATGGTATAATTTGTAACTATGTATGACTTTTACTGAATAAACTTGTTATTCTTTCAATTGCAATAATAATACATTTTATAAATATATTTATTTCTTTATTCTATTCATTCCTTTCCAATTGAGTTTCCTTTTCTGTTCTATCATCTTCTTTATTTATTATTATTTTTGTATTTAAATTAATATCTTATATGATCTATTTCCTTTACTTATATGTTATACCTTTTTTAAGTATGAAAAACACATACACTACATGTAGGGTATACTATTTGTAGGGTTTTTTTTATAACAATAATAGCAGTTTGTGTTACAAACTTTTTAAGTAAGAAGATATTATGAGTTTTAATGTATTACTGTCAATTTATTTATTTTAAACTTTGATCAAAACTCTGTTAATTTCACAAATTACACTAACGACACAAAATCACACACTATTCTATAATTACATGACTTAATTCTTCTGAAGACCTGGATCCAAGTAATGTGGAATAGTCACAGTCAGCCAGTTTACCAAATTGTTTAGCCCAAGCAAACAATTTTGTTCAATGTTAGATATCTCTCTCAGTAAATGATATTTAGTTTCATTTTATTAAAGTTACACAACTCCTTGTTAACTACTAATTTTAAAAGCTGAAGTAAATTTGCACAACCCTTACAGACTCCCAGTTCCTGTAGTCTGTAGTTACTTATTGACAGTAGTCAACCTCTGCTGTTTATCAAAATAGTACTATTCTTGTTCATACACATTTTTAGCCACAAGTTACATTCTTTTATGTCACTAAGCTGTAGCTCTGTTATAGATAATACAGGATTATCATAATAAATTCCTATAAGAAATAAAATTAACACAAAATGTTGTTGTGTGTTGTTGCAAATAAAATACAAATTCAAATATACTTCATTTCAGTATTAAATAGACAGTTATTGTCAACTGAATATAGTAGAGCCATCACCAGTCCAAGGAGCAGTTCTGTTGCCTAAGAGCTAAAAAACTAAATTTTAAAACAATGTAATTGCAGCTTTGCTTCAAATTATTATTTACATGTTATTATTACACTCTGTAATGCAAGTAATTATATATATAATAATAAGCTTTACTATTACTTTTTTATAGTTATCATAAACATTTTAGATCTATGTCTGTATATAATGTACAGTAAAGTCACTTAATAAGTGTAAGGCAACCTAGCCCATGTTAAATAGAATGTTTTAAAAGACATTTTCAAAATAATCTTGAGCGTTCACATTTTTAATGTATAATATTTTGTCAAAATATCTTATAGAAAAACTCTAATAAAATTCAGTAGCTATGTAATAGCTTATATGCTGAAATATGACTTACCAGTCTCAATTAGACTACTATTTTAATTTTCTAAATATCAGAAGTTTGTACTTTACTTTTAAACTCTTATATAGTAAAGGGGGCTTACATTTTTTTCTTCTCATTTTTAGTAAGCTAGGAAAAATTGCCAAAAACTTCAAGGGATCGTTGGCCATTTTGAATTCTGAAAACAGCAACTTTCCTTTTCCTGTACTTCTGAATTATATACACTCATTTTGCGAGACACAACACAAATATAGACTAAACTCCTTTATATAAAAATATTTTACACAAAATTATTAATTTATTAATGATTTTCAATAAAATTTTTGTTATTTATAAATTTTGCATCCGATCGCGGCAAAATTATAAGACGCTATGAGTGATAGATGACAGCACGTCGCCACAGAGAATAGATGACGTACGTCACTGCAGAAGTGAAAGAGGAAAGTATTTCGAGGATTATTTGGTAAGTTAAACCATTTATATATGAAATAGGCGAAATTAGGAGACTGCTTCTTCAATCAACGCTGTGGTGTTTCGAAGTAACATAATAACAAATATACCTGAGCAATGTTCGACACTAGTGCGGTGACGGCGTCATGCGCGGGCGCATACCGCGCCGTGAAGGCGGCTGCTCGGTACGCGCGCTCCGCTACTTCTAACGCGTATGCTTCACGGCCGATGCGCCTGATATATACATTTGTGTTATTCATTTAGGGACCGTCCATCAATTAAATCGTTGCGTGATGTTTTTTTAGCATTTTTTAACCCATTTCCTCATTGATGATATGTGGTGAGTTTTAAGACTAATCCCCTCTCCTCTAAAAATCACGTGTAGTTTGTATTATCTAAATAAATACACGATATCTTACTACAATTGTGATATATCGTAATCCTTTCCAGCTAGTCCTTTTCTAGCCTCACGTGATTAATGGACGACCCCTTAATAGCTTTTATTACTCGTTCTTTTGTATGCTATAAGTTACGTAACACATTAAGAGGATTGGCGGTTGTTGACGAGGTGTCATTTTGTGCGACAAAAAGTGCGAAACTTCCCTTTCTAAAATTTGTTGTGTTGACTTTAAAATGTAACACTTAAGCTTACTGTGTATTCCCTAAAATCTAAAGATATATTTTTCAGGTTCACACTGTATTATATATAAACCCAATGTCAAGACATTCCGCTCTCAACTTCTAGCTCAATTCGAGCTAAAAGTTGCAAAATTGAGTGTTACATTTAAAATACATAAATAAAATGATAAATAAATATCATAATAAATATATTTACCCGCCCAAAGAACTAATAATAGATGTCAGACGCGCTACATAGGGCCTCGGCCGCGATAGGTGACGAATGGCGTGACGAGAGCTGCGTCTGCAAAATAAATCATTAAATGTTTATAAAATAAATAGAGGCCAATCGTGCCGCAGGGGCACGAAGTGTGACTGTAAACGCAATTGGTTGTGAGTTCGATCCCCACTGAGGAAATTAAATAATTACTTAAATTTATATTCACATTTCTTAGCTCTGGTGTCGAGGCAAAGCGCGCCGTTAACGAAATTGGGAAATGGAGTGTCTTAACAGTGGTTCCCTCTGCTTACCCTGCTGTGTGCGGGATACAGCGTGAAGCTGATGTTTATGCTATCAAACATCTAAATACATAATTAATATTTTAAGTTTCTTGTGTGAATAAGGCAAAAATGAAAAAGTTTTTGTCATGGTACCTGTTATCTTCCTGTCCTTGTTCAGCTCCAGCCGAAATACACCATTCTGTTTCCTATTATCAAAAACGACATACTTAAATTAGTATTAGCAAATACTAATATGATAAAAAATTGAATTGCAATTGTTACAGTTGTTACACACCAGAGATTCGTATATTATGGAAGTGTTCCAAAATAATACAATAACGATTGGTTGGGGATCTTATAAATAAACAATAAAAACAAAGTTAAAAGTAAAAAGAGTAAGGATATTTTTATGGCTTGACGATGTGTTGTTCATGTATCAGCGTAATCCGAGGAAATCAAGGCACTTCGTTTCCTTTTTTTCTTAACTTTCCGCCGAATTCTCAAGAGTTTCTCGATTCTTGCGTGCGAGCTCAAAATAATAAGCAATAATGATAGAAACTGACCGGTATCCTCACAGTGCAAGGCGGACATCCTTTCGCACACGCCTTGCGTACGGGCGGCAGCGGCCGACTCACGCGCAGGGACCTCACGTACTCCCACAGCTGCACATCGAGCTGCGTTGCACGGGATATGTCTGATTCCCATTGTCTGTCAATGAGATGATTTCTTTTAGCTTCACGTTCTATCACGCATATGGCGGGATTAGAAAACTTAGCGTTAAGATATTGCGTTCCCTACCCATCGCCGAATTTTAATAGTTGTTATTTGTTTATAATTTTCTATATTACATGTAGATATAGTTATTTAATAAATAATTTATGCGATTGCGCTTTAAATTAGTATTAAATCTTGTTTTGCAAAAATATACCAAGAAGTGAGAAGAATGTACATTAGACATAACTGACATCCATTTTGCAGACAAAATTAAAAAACATTGAGACATTTTTAAATTTTTGAAAGTTAAGTTTGGAAGAACTATATTCAGTAAAGAAAAATACTTTTATATAAAAGCTATTAGAACATAAATAAATATAAGAATTTCGATGTAACTTAATAAGAACGTATCGCTTAGTGGCCCAGTGCTTAGACGGCTTATAAGAGGCGCTTAAAAAGGTTTAAATCCCTTCTTTAAATTTTATACATTTTTCAAAAACAAATACTTACTCAGACAACTGCTTCAATTCATTAAGATACTTGTCCACCGTCTGATACAGCAAATACGAGTCTGTGAAGTATACATCGTCGAGAGGCTGAGGAAGCGCCGGGATCTTGTATCTGAGGGCAATAGGTACATCATATGTATTTAAGAGAAAAGAACTGTTTTAGTGAATAATATAATCATTTGTTTATTTGTTAATTTTAGGTACAGACAAGATTTTATTTTTAACATTGTAATACCAAAACTTAAATTATGTGCAACCAAACAAACTTTTCGGTTTTACAATAATATATAGCATATACAACATATGTAAGTAATTGTTTGAACAATTATAATATATAATATTATAGGCGCATAATGGGCGGTAAGTACCGTCTGGTGACTCCGTCCGTGACCGCCGCGAGAGCGGCCTGCGCGCGCTGCGCGTGCGTGGCGGGCGGCAGCAGCGCGCCGAGTGGCGGCGTGGCGAGCGACAGCAGCGCGCCGGGCGGCGGCGTGGTGGGCGAGGGCGCTGCGGGCTCGCTGCTGCTGCACGAGAGGGTGCCCAGTGACGCGCGCCACGCCGCGTCTAGAGCCTGTCACAGACAAAACATATTTAAATAAGATGGCTTTTTGATGGCCCTTTGGCATAAGTGCAGGTGTTTCTTCATTCTCACCGTGACGTAGTCGTTAGCCTGCCAAGTAACCAAACCTTATTAAATATTTTTAACATTTTTTAAGTGTTATTCCACACTCAGGACATGAACTTGTGCAACATGTACATATAACAAGCGTATAAAATTTTCAACGTAGCTTGATAAGAACGTAAGGCTTAGTGGTCGGAGCGCCTGGTCGGTTCCCAGGAGGTGCGGGTTCATACGTTCAAATTTATATAAGTGTTCTAAATAAATATCAAAACTTATTATTTATAATATTTATAGCTAACCTTTTCAGTCAGATAGTGATTTATGTCAGCGTGATAAGAATGTACATTGATATTTTCTCCCGCTTCTAGCCACTGTAAATAGTCACGAATCATTCTGAAACATAGATATTTAATATCAACAATTTAAAAAATATATTGCAAACGCAGCATTAAGAAACATTCAATGTTTCAAAAATATAAAAAAATAATGACACACTATATTTAGTATTTTCAAAATATATGATATCTTCAATTGTTATGAATTAAATAATTTATTTATTTTATTTTTTTTATAAATTACAAGTACTTGATATCACTACTACTATAGGTAGGTGACATTAATGCATTCATTTTAAATTATGGTTATTATCTCTTATAATAATGGTAAAATAGTCCTTTATTATCTCTAAAAAGACATATAGTAGACAATTTATGTGCCTTCTGTAATTTTAGGACACTCGTGGCGCAGTAACGCGTAAACGCAACTCGTTGTGGATTCGATCCCAACTGAAAGAAATTAAATATTTATTTAAATTTATATTTTACTATCTTCGCTCTGTTGTCAAGACCAGGCATGGCATTGAGTTCCGCCACTCAACATGCAATGTTAAGCAATTTAGCAGAAAATGAGGAATGAAGTGTCAAACACTTGGTTCCCTCTGTCTACCCTATGGGCTACATCGTGAAGCTGATTTTTGTAATGCTTTTTTCTGATTACTTCATTAATCGTACTAAAATAATTACTGTGAAATATTGCACACTAGTTATGTAAGCCATAAGCCAATGGACGCGTCTTGGTCGATAACATTATCTATATACAATAATACATATAACCAAAACTAACTTTAATAAAAATCTATTACTTACTTTTCAGCTCCAATGTGATAATTTAACAAATTATGCATATCTCGATCACCGCTCGTTTCTTTCACACTCTTATCTACTTCCTTACTGTCATCTGACAGAGAGCATTCCGATTGGCTATTCGTTACTCCAGTCAAATCGATTATCGCCAGCGTTGGGAACAATTCGTCGTTATCTGAACTAATAGTATCTTTCACAACACTAGATGTCGGCGTACTGACCATAGTGCTGTCAGTTGACTTAAGTACTTGGACTTGCGTGTGGTGGAACACTGCGGTTTCCTGAAGTCGTTTCTTGAGTTGGGCTAAAACTCGAGATTTGACTATGCCACTGAAGAATAGTGGACCTACTGGCGGTGGTATTTCTGATCTGTAATACAATATAAATATGATAAATAAAAAAATAACAAGTTTTACCTATCATTAATCGTTATGTTAAACTATAATAGACGAAAATTGTCCAACTCTGTTTGTCCGATAATTTTTTTACTAATGCCACCATCATCAAGTAGAATTTAAGGTAAATAATAAAAAGTATTAAATAAGAACTTTTTACTTATACTACCTGGTACTAAAAATAACTTTCTATATAAATATTATTCACTATGAAAATGCTGTAGAGAACGGACAGCGAGGAGATGTATCTTAGCAAAACTTTACGAAGTCTATCACAGCTTACCCAGCCCTCAACAAATCGAGCGGCTCTCTCTTCATATCTTCACACCTCATCTAACAAATAACAGGTACCAAAAACATTTAAAAAACAAGGAGTACGTTACAAAAACTTCTTACCTATTCTTATATCCTAGTATCAAAAATAATTTGTTATAAACATTATACATACTGTTCAGACGTAGATCGTTGCAAGTATATATAACATACGAGTATATGCATTAACTTCCAATACTGGGATCACGTTTAGTAGATTATCACTTTATATTTCACCTTACAGGTGTTAAATGCCAGAAATACAATAAGGAGTACTAAATACTAACTCCTAACCTATCGTGAGGTCCTGGTATGAAAAATAACTATTTGTAAACATTATACGTACTGTTCAGGCGCAGGTCGTTGCAAGTATATATGCATGAGCAGTCGCCATAGCAACGCGTGAGCGGGGTGCTGCATGTTCACTGCCAACAACGCGGTTGCGCAACGGTGGATCACAAGTTCATCGTCGCAGAGGGGTGAGCCGATTTGCTGGGAAAGTAATTAAAACGTTTTTAAATTTTTCGTTGTCTCGTTTTATTTTATTATTTTAATTCTATGCTGCATCTCGCATGTGTAAGTAGACAGATGCAACCTAGTGTTTGGACCCTACGTTCTTCAGTTTCCAATGAATTCTCGAGATATTGCGTTTTTGAGTGGTGGTGTTAGTAGGAAACATTAATGTACTTATGATTGTGCTAGTGATTACTAAACTACGAGTATATTAGTAACCATTGTTAACATTTCTCCACTCTGGCAGACAAAGCACGGTTTTACGTTACGCACTCAACAGGCATTTTCAATACGTTTTCGAAAATGCAGCGGTTAAGCCGTACATGGCGAGCGGTATATCTCAACACTGGGTACTCTCTGCCTACCTTGCTATTTATATACAAACCTTCAAAGCATTATCGACATGTATCCTCTGTCCCTGCCGCCGCTGCGCGCCCAGCGCGGCCAGCAGGCGCGGGTAGTGGCGCGAGCGCAGCTCGGCCGCGTGCGCCGCGCGCAGCACGCTCTCGCACAGCAGCGGCGCGCTGCACGCGTGCTTTATCGCGTCGGATATGTACTCCGAGGCGCTTACCTCCTGTTGGGAATGAAGTATTTAACATATTTAAATATGGGAAATCATTTATATTAAATATTTCAATTTTCGTCATTTGCCATGTATTTGAGACAATCCGTGCCGGGTGACGTATATTAATGTATATTTTGCCTAATCTGAATGAGGCTACAGAATTATGAATGTTGGAGTGGACTAATGCAACATCATCATTATTTCATATTTATTTATAATTTGGAAAACAAAATTGATAAAAAATTATAAACTATAGAGTAAGACAAGTTAACCAATAGAGTTTATAAATAATTATACATAAAATCTAACTCAATCAAGAAGAACAAAAAAAGCACTCTAGTATTATATTTATTACTGTCATTTTTTACACTTGTTTACATGCTATGATTCAAAACAAAATCTAAATCTTACCTGCAATATCATATGCGCGTGCGCATCTAGCGTGCGCCAGTCGCGCGCGGCGCGCAACGCAGCGTCAAGCACCGCACGGCTCGCGGCGGTGAGCGCCGGCTGCCACAGGGCGTGCAGCCACGCGGACAGTAACGCGCTACGGTGCTGGGCTGGTATACTGTTCACAAAATTAGTAACATATTTATAAATTTTGTAGTTTCCTGGATATTTAAAACAAATAATATTTTTTGAATATTTTCACCATATCAATAAATAATCAAGTCAGTCGTGAACTGCTTGTGGGTTTGATCTGCATTCGAAGAAATTAACTACTTATTTAAATTTATATTTCCATTTTTTCACTCTGGTGTTAAGGCAAAGCGCGCCGTTGAGTTCCGTCACTCAACATGCATTGTCTCCGGAATTCGGCAGAAAACGCACTCCGCCGTCCCGTTTTTTTAACACTAGGTTCCCTCTGTCTACACTGCTGTGTGCGGAATACAACGTGAAGATGATTTTTCCGATTTCAACAACTAAAAATAGACAGATACACAGCCGGATGTCATATATACATGGTGTTGAAATAGTCATAAATAAAAACATACTTATTATCCATCATTTGCAATATAATCAAGCGATGTAATAGTTCCTGGCCGGTGGAACCTCGACGTCCCAGCGCCCGTTGAACTAAACTCGGACCGGAACTTAGTATCACTGTGAATACTTCTGTGAATCTGTCGGAGAAAATAACGGTAAATGTAACGGTAAATAATTAATAAAAAATGATAAATGTTAAATGATAAATTAATAATAATTAATTTTTAAATTTTTTTAAAGTGTTATTCGATACTTAGGAAAGAAAATACTTATTAAAGAAAATGTATAAAAATTTGAATATAGCTCTATGGAAACCGTCTAAGCGTTTTGACCAACTAAGCTATACGTTCTCATTGAGTTACGTCGAAATTTTTATACGCTTGTTAGTAACAAGTTGTTACAACTTATTTATCTTTGGTAAGTAATCAACTATTAATGTATGTGGTATCATTTTTTTTATAAGCAAATGTGAAATCAAGTAAATTAAAAAACTCAATTGGTAAGTGGTTTTACTTAAACGTAACTAATGTGAAACACATTTTAATATTCCTGAAAAAGAAATGTAATTATAGAAATTTTATTTTTTTCCTTATAATGAAATCCAAAATTCAAATTCTCTACCACTTGATAAATTAGTTTAGTTGTACTACTGACTTGGGCGTGAGCGCCACGGACTCGGGCGAGTGCGCCAAGACGCGCATGAGCAGCGCGGCGCAGTGTGCGCCCTCCGCCGGCCGCGCGCGCGCCACCTGCAGCAGCGCCTCCGCGCCCGGCCCGCAGATCTGCAACGACCAATGCATGTCACTAGCCGACTACGTGTACGCCGTATCGGTGTACGTTTAGAAAACGGACAACTTCACAAGGGCACTTTACTGTCTCTTGGTTGACTGTAAAGCATATACTTACCAAAGATAAAAAATGTTCCTAATTATAAGTTCGCAGCTTAAAAGTTGTGAGGTAAGTGGTGCTGTGTTTTATTGTATTTTTCTTATAATTCACGAACTTACCAAAGGCAAGGAATGTCCCCAATCGCTCGCCAGCAAAGCGAAGGCCGTATAGAGCAGGTTGCGGGGCGGGTCGTGGGGCGCTTCTACGGGCGGGGCGTCGGGGGCGGGGCGCCACTGCGAGCGGTGCACGCAGAGGAGGCGCAGCACCTGCCACGCCCACTCGGGAGTGTCCCCGCGCGACGACGCCCACTCGCACACCCACTGCCCGATCATCAGCTGTGTTTCTAGGGATAATCCGCTGTAATAACATGAATCAGGTAATAGTTAAAAGAGTCGCTTCGAATTTTTCTATAAATGGATAGGCAAAGGGAATCTATCTCGAAGATACTCTGCTCTCCTTATTTTGCCTAAGTTTCGAAATATTGCGTGTTCATTGGAAAGAATTATCCCATTGGAAGAATATCAGGCTTTGTCTGTTACAGTGGAAAAATTAAATGAATATAAATATAATCGTTCCCCTGTATGAAGATCGAAGTCGTAACAATTGCGTTTATAATCTGAAGCTGTTGCACTGCGTCATAACAGTCTCAAATCTAAATGTCTCCACAGTTACGTATTTCAATACTCAATCGGCACATATAAGGTATCAGCTCGTACGTGTGCGGGGTGTAGTCCAGGTGCAGCAGCAGGTGGTGCAGGAGCGGGAAGCACTTGCCGGCCCAGTCCGTGAGCACCACGCGCGCCTCCGCCGCCGCCGGCCGCCAGCGCGCGCGCGACAGCGGCGCCAGCAGCCACGGCTCTATGCTCTCCGCTAGATGTATCACAAAGTTATCTAAGTTAATAAGAACGAACCAAATGTCTAGAAATGTCTTAAATTTGTAACATATGGGTTGACAGTCTTTACTTCTAAAAGGATAAAATATCAGTCAATAACGATGTGATTTAATTTACATTCGTCAATATAAAGAAAACTCTTCTTCAATTTTGATTATATAAGAAACATACAACATTCAGTAAAATATACTGGCCTTAGAAAGTGAAAGTATGTTATTTTTCCTTCAAAAATATGAGATTTTACGAAATTCAGTTCGAATAAAATTAATATTGAAAAAGAGAAGATCCTTAGCATTCTATGGATTCGTACAAGTGCCCATCGCGTTGCAGGATGATTAGCTTAGAGCAATGTCTGGGGTCTTGCATCCCAAATGTAACTTACACTAATAAAGAGTCGATCTGTAGGCTTAAAAAGGATTTCTTTTTAATTCTTTGTTGCAAATTTAATACATAAAAAATGCTTAATGTAAAAAAAAATCTGCCAGCCATATTAACATTGCTTCCACTATCCAAACTCTCTTCCCGCAATCAAATTTAAAATGGTCCTATTAATAACACTTTAAATATACGTTATAGAAATGAAGACACTGACACAATAATACTCACATTGATAAATCTCAGCCAGTAAATGAAAGGCAAATGTATGTAATCTTGGATGAGCAGTCAGGAGTGACGGCATTAGCTCGTGCACCACTTCCACGCAGCCGAGGGAACACGAGGTTGTGCGACGTATGCCCGTCTGAATATATACACTATTGTTATATTTTATATATAATTAGAACAGTTAAACTAAATTTAAACTATTAAATGGTTATAATTATTTAATGGAACACTAGGTTTCCTCTTCCTGTTCCAATATATGCCAGCTACAGTGTCAGGCACAAAAAACTAGTAAATCACACAGCCTTATATGTGATTGCACAATCACATATGTACGTAATCACACATACACATTATACATCCAGATATGTAATCACAGATCCTCACATGTGATCACACATATATATATGTGATTGATACACACCCACACACGTCTACACACCATATTGCCAATATATTGTTCTTTGGGGGCTTTCGTTGCACTGTGAGACTGTAAACATAAGTGTCTGACTGTAAACGCGAAGGTTGTAGGTTCGATTTCTACTTGGAATGTATTTCTTGGAATGTATTTAGTGTTAAGTATTTCCATTAACTTGTTCTGGTAATAAGGCTAGCAACTCGCTATTGACCTAAAACACCTTGAAAATTTAGTGGTGTATTGGAAATGCAGTGTTTTAATATCATTTCTCTCTGCCTATACAGCATAAAAGGAAAAAAAACAGTAGTATGCGTACTTGAAACATAAACTCCAACACAGTTCTAGCCAAATCCTGATCATTTTCACGTTGCAAAGCCGCCGTACATATGAGACGAGCTCGAACACTGCATGGTTGTGGTTGGACGATAATATCTAGTTCTCCGATTGTTATAGGTTCAGTTTCTGAAACGGGAAAATGTGGAAATATTAAAATGTTTTGAAAAATAAAATTATAAAAAATACTTTTTTAATTTTTACTCTGTCTGTATACCTCCGAAATCCGAAATCCGACATTTTATTCCGAAGTTAACGTCGCGCTTTGTTTTTATACCAAAGTAAGAAAAAAATGATTCATTCCTTAAACTGAACAACCGTAGCCGCCACAGATAAGAGTTTTCATTTCTCAAAGCTACCTTACATAATCGAGCAATAACTTTCAATCATGAAATAAAATAAATTTACTATTGAAAAAAAATGTCCTCACCATGTAACCTAGGAATGAGCGTTTGACAAAAAGCCATAACAACTTTTGGTTCTAATAAAGTGGCTGGTACTTTGAACGCTTCTTCTTGTAGCAAAGTGAATCCTGCGGCGAAACACGCTTCTAGTTCAACTTTAATTTTCTCTTCCAATTCCGTTGTGTATGACACTCTGTAATAATATTATTTTTACTGTTACAGTGTGTAAAAATAAAGATTAGGAAGCGTAGTAAAGTAAATGAAAAGAGGATTACAATGCAGCTAAAATATCTATTTGGATTTTTTTTAAAGTTCACTTCAGCTAATGTAATTAGAGTAAACTAATAGAACTAATGTGTAATACTTTTACACATTAGTTCTTTTAGTTTTTTTTTAGTTTTAAATTAACATGTAAAAGGTAGAAAGAAATCAGAGTTAAGACACTCCGTACCGCACTTTCCGTCCAATTTTCAAAACATTGTCACATTTTTTGTTTTGTTACCAGAGCGAGGCCATGAAACGAATTCATTTAATCTGATTTTCGTAAAATTTTAAATATATCCATATATTCTATTTTATAATTTCAAGTTTTTTTTAACAATTTCATTAAAAATCATACATACTCGTAGTTCATATTTATCAAGGAATCACACACAACATATTATAATAGCAAATGCAATAATAAGACGACTTATCCTTTACATCTAAATCCTAGCATCAGCATATTTTCAATCCATGCATGCTTACCTAGAGTGCATATGCAACGCAGCGAGCGCACTCAACGCGGCCGCGGCCACCACACGCAAACGTTTGTGCAACTTAGCGTAATTCGCATGTGTGGTACATGCACGTTGCATGACATGTAATAACGTGCGCACGCCACATGTGCATTTCAGCACACCATGGCCGCCGGAGCGGTCTCCCCAGTACATGTCACTTTCTTCTGTTATATCCTGTGAAGAAAATATAATAGTTTTCGAGCAAGAAATGTGCCGTGCCTATTTTAAAATGAATAATGTGTTAAGAACACTCCGTTCATCACGCACCGCCTAATTTGGGAGGTTTGCGTCTTGAGTAGCGGAACTTAACACCGCGTTATTTACTAGAGCGGGGATCTGAATATATTTTTAATATTTTTATTTCCTCGCAAAATTCAAAAGCAATAGTAATTATTAACTGCAGGGTTTCACAAAAATAACCATATTTTGCAGAGTTCTAACTAATTTTAAAGTTCACTTAGACAAAGTCACAGACAAACATTCTTAATTAAGAATTATGCTTGGGGAATGGAAGTGCATTAATGGTAACAGTGTCTTAATAATATAAAATAACGATTAAAAACAAATCCAACCTCTCTCATAAACAATGTGAGTTTCGCAAGCAAATTGCGTAAAGGCAATGCTTGTAGTAGGTTCAGTAGATCCCGCTCCCGCAGTCTACCGTCACCCACTGCTGAGCCTTCGCCATGGTCGTCTAGTTCTTCCCATGTCCCTGTAAAAAGATATTAAGCAATTATTTCATAATGGCGCAGTGGGAAAGCGACTCTTGATGCGATGACTGTGGATTTGATTCCCAGTCGGGATAATGTTTTTTAAATTATTTCTTCGATCTGGTAACAAGACGACGAAGACGAGTGGGGTTGCCTCTTTCTCCTTTGCTACTATGCCATATACATGAATAAAAAAGTTACAAACTACAATGCACCCGCTTCTCACCTACATAAGCTTCGATTTTTCTAATTCCACAAGGGTCTTCAAGACTTTTAATTACAGCCTTGAGCTTCGGTGGAAGCGATTAAAAAGAAAGTAGTAGTGGATTTTTGTTGAATTGCGATTCATTCTTACCTTCTGTACATTCCTGTGCAGATTCTAACACAGGCCTTGTCAATATAACTTCCAATATGCCCATTAACCTCGCGGCAGAGCTCATGTCGTTGACTTGTAAACTGAGAACGCTGCCCGCCCATTGTACTGAACGAGTTTGCCTAAAAGTGGATTGAGTTTTTATTTACTTTTTTTTCGTAACTCCACGCTATTCCGCGCATAGCAGGTTAGGTAGATACTCCTTTCTCAATAAGAAATTGCTGTTCTCCACTTTTCGTCGAATTCTTGATAGATTGCGTGTTGAATCACGTACCTCAACGATGCCGCTTTGCCTCGTTACCAGAGAAAGGAAATGAAAATATTAAATATTAGTAGTAGGTATGTATTCGTTACGGTACGAATACCGTCCTACGGAAGAGTGCCAGACCCCCGTCGGGGGATGGAAACTAAAAAAAAAAAGAAATAGCCCATAGGATTTATGAGAATAGCAATAGCCATATCTCAATTTTTATGAAATGTGTTGCATTGGATCCATTATCTTCGCTGGTAGTAAGGTACGAGGTACCATCGTTCGTTGCTCGCCTAACCGACGACGAAAGCAATTTTGTCTTTTTCTTCTTTGGTGGTTCTTGAAAGAACTTGTTCAGAGAATCACTGCTGTTTGATCTCTGTCGTTTATTGATAGGGTATGGCGAGGTATGTTCATCGTCAGACGTCGAGAAATAATACTGTTTATATGTGTTTTCCTCGTATTCTGCAGTATTCCCCTCACACAATAAATACACAAATAACATTAATAAAAAGTAATAATCACATTCATAATGATTTTCATGGAGTCCCTAATTTATTTAGTCTTTTTGTTTAAAGTTATATTTTTTAGGTTTGGTGTACTAGAAATTTCTTTGGTGATACTGTGTACCAACTTTCGTGTAAGTTGGTGGTGGTTATTTTTGTTATTTTTCTTGTTATAATATTTGACCTTCACATCTGCATGTTTCCAGTGCTCCTCCGGTGGTACATCAAATATCTCAATTTTTATGAGATGTTTAGTAAGATACGAGGTACCATTGTTCGTCGTTCGCCGACGAACGCAATTTTGTCTTTTTCTTCTTTGGTGGTTCTTGAAAGAACTCGTTCAGAGAGTCACTATTACCAACGAAGATGATGGATCCAATGCAACACATCTCAAAAAATTGAGATATTTGAACTGAAAAAACTGGTTGATGTACCACCGGAGGAGCAATGTAAACATGCAGATGTGAAGGTCAAATATTATAACAACAAAAAAACAAAAATAACCACCACTAACTTACACGAAAGTTGGTACACAGTATCACAAAAGAAATTTCTAATACACCAAAACTAAAAAATATAACTTTAAACAGACTAAATAAATTAGGGATTACATGAAAAGCATTATGAGTGTGATTATTACTTTTTATTCATGTTATTTGTGTATTTATTGTGTGAGGGGAATACTGCAGAATACGAGGAAAACACATATAAACAGTATTATTTCTCGACGACGACGACGTCTGACGATGAACATACCTCGCCAGACCCTATCAATAAACGACAGAGATCAAACAGCAGTGATTCTCTGAACGAGTTCTTTCAAGAACCTCCAAAGAAAAAGATAAAACTGCGTTCGTCATCCGTGGGGCGAGCAACGAACGATGGTACCTCGTACCTTCCTACTAACGAAGGTAATGGATCCAATGCAACACATTTCATAAAAATTGAGATATTTTGATTGAAAAAACTGGTTAATGTACTACGTGAGGAGCACTGGAAACGTGCAGACGTGAGGGTCAAATATTACAACAACAAGAAGGACAAAAATAACCACCAACAATTAACACAAAGTTGGTACACAACATTACAAAAGAAATTTCTAGTGCACCAGACCTAAAAAAATGTAACTTTAAACAAAAAGACTAAATAAATTATTTTACAAAAATTTTATTTTGTTTTATTTTCCATCTGAAAAGGCATTTAAATAAAACCAAATAATATTTTTTATACATTAGCATTTAGGGGAGAGGGGGGTAGCTTAGAACAGGGGCACCTTTGAAAATATGTGTTAACAGAGCTATTTTAAAAAGAAATTTTGGTAGATTTTTTTTGAGTAGTGGCAGCACTAATCTGCACACGTGTCACTTGTCACCGCTGATATATGAGAACCAGTTGTTGAGTTACGAGGAGTGTTTGATTTTGAGTAAAATTTTATGTATTTTTAAATAAAGGCGTAAGGATCGCAGAGATCCAATTCAAGGTATATGGTTTTATTTTTTCCTCTTTTAGTTAGAATGTTTCATATATCATGCAATAAACTAGAAATTACTACAATTTTTAAACTTTTACTTGAAACAAAAACGATTGTAATTTTTCAATTGCCACTGAGGCAGCTTTGAACAAAATAAAGGGGGCAGTTTTGAATATTATTATATGTAAAAAAATACCGCGAAAGAAAAACAAAACTATACTGAACTTTTCTTCACAAGAAACTGACTCAAAAATGCATTTGGAATCAGAAGAGGAAGTGACAATTTACTTTGAAGAGAATGAAGGTACTGAAACCTGTGCGTATGAATACTACGAAACGGAATTAGACTACAACTTAATAAATATTGGAGACTTCGTTTTAACGAATGTCTCATCATCTGTGAATAGTGAAAAAGTAGCTTGTATATTTTTTTCTTTCCTGAGAAAGAGGACAAGTGCTACGTTAGTTTTTCAAAAGTCTTACGTAGACTAGACTTGAGGCCAGTCGTGGCGCAGCGGCACGAAGTGTGACTGTAAAACCGACTGGTTGTGGGTTCGATCTCCACTCGAGGAGATGAAATATTTACTTAAATTTATATTTCTATTTCTTCGCTCTGGTGTCGAGGCTAAGCGCGGCGTTGAGTTCTGCCACTCAACACGCAATGCCTCCAGAATTCGGCAGAAAGTGGGGAACGGAATGTCTTAACACTAGGTTCCCTCTATCTACCGTGCTGTGTGCGGGATAAAACGTGAAGCTGATTTTTATTTCTTACGTAGACTACTTCCCTCAATTTCAGTTGCTGGTTACGTCACGTACTACATCCATGTTTTCCTTTAAATTTAATTTTTCTAACTTCAAATTAGGGTAGTAAGCTGTTTATTAAAAAAAATATTTTGTTTTATTTTCATAATATTAGATTTATTCTATAATTGATCCCATAATGTTAATTACTTCTAGGAAGCCAAAGCTACTTTTTTGTTTGTTCGTTTTTTAAAGTCTATTAATAATATTAAAGTTATTTAAGACTAGTACTAGTACAATCGCAATATTAAACTAGGTATATTATTTTTTTAAGTTAACATGGTACTGATATTTGATCTCCATCGTTTCTAATGTTAAGTTTGTTAATAAAGTTACTTAAAAGTTTGTTAAGCCATTTAATTTCATTGAATTCGATGATAGTTCAAATCTGCCCCATATAATATGTTCAAAGCTACCCCGGAAGGGGGGCAGCTTTGAACATTTTACTACTGCTACTAAAGTTGATATTGCACCTTTCACTTATATATTTTTCTACATATGATGCTACGATTGTGTGGCACAATAGTTGGACTAAGCATTATAATATAGTAAAGAAGTTAAAAACTGTAGAATTTTTAGATATGACTCAGTTTAAAAATCGTTCGAATGTGCCCCCCTCTCCCCTATTATAATAAATATTGTTTCATGTTTTTTTTCACATAATGTTATTCTTGTTTAAAGTAATATAAAAGATTGAAACACATCGTTTAGCAGAAGATCATTATTAATTGTATTTTGTTTAAACATTTCAACAAAGTCAGTGAGAGACATACCTCTAGGCTTAAGATGTATATACAAGATAGTATTCACCACAAAAAGATGAAAAACCATTTTAAATTATGTTTTTGCTATAAATTCATCTACTTGTATTTCGTTTTATAAATGACAACTATTTGGTTTTCGACCAAAAGTATCAAAATATTCTCCAATTCCATTTGCACCTATGTAAATTGCTATCGAATGTGAGCCTGGTTTTTGTATCTGGATCTAAATTACTGATCAAATATACAAAAGTTGTCATATGAACCGGCAATCGATTAACAGCAAAAACATTTGATGTTAAGGTGGGGTGTATTGTTTTTAAATATTTACTTATCTCTTAAGTATTCATGATATTTACACAAAAGTTATCAAATATATACTTATCAAATATATCAACACTCCCGTGTTTGATTAAATTCTAATGCGAATAGGTGTTTGCAGCTAAATCAGGAGTTAGATCAAAAGCCATTAGACAATACCTTTTTGGATATCTCTGTTGATACCATTACCCTCATTCAAGAAATAAATAAAAAGTGTATGATACACAAGAGTATAAACTCCATTACTAAACGCTGCTTGTAAAGTTTTTGATGGTATTTGCATACCACCGATATATAACTGAACGTATTAATACCAAAGTTATCAAAATCTTAAGGATTTTAAGTATAACTACCCTTAAAAGCTGTGTTATTAACAAATCCTCATTATTTGTTGAAGCCATGAGGTTAAAAGAATCTCTTGAACTAACTATTTTAACACACATTTCAACTCCGTTTATCAAAAACTTTTCTTGATTATAAATATCCATGCAAATGTCCAATCATTTCCACTTCTTCACTATCCTTTACATATTTTTGTCTTTTTGCGAATCCTTTATTTGCTGCATGAGTATTGTTCATTTTCCCAGCAGTGTCTTCATACCACAATCCGCATGTAAGATGTGTTGTTGGATATCAGGATTGTTCGTCGTATAGTAATTAATATTCCGTGTTTTTAAAAACTGTTGTACATCTTTCGATATAAATTCAGTACCTTTATCAGATTGTAAGTGTCTGGGAATAGTGTTAGCTTCTAAAAATATAGTTGAAAAATATTTTTTTATAGATTCAAAATTCTTTTTTTGCAAAGGTGTAGCAAATGCGCTAAAAACATCGATAACATATAAATTCTCTAAAAACATCGATAACATATAAAATATATTTATTTCCACCATTATACTCCACTGTTATTTCTCATGTCACTTAAATCACCTTGCCAAAAATCGCGAATATTAGATAAAACAAATTTATTTCTCGAAAATCACCTCTGAACAGGTTTATGTAAGGTATAAGTATCTTGAGACTCCAACCATTTTTTTGTATCTTCTTTAGTCATTTTAGTTTTCACTGCTTCTGATAATTTATTTAAGCTACCACAACCAGCAAGACTAGAAACATCATAATAAATATTTTTGATTTCTAATAAGTTTGATTTTGGATATGTTGGGGAGTTAATTGACTAGCGGTGCTTGAAGATTCCGTCGCAGGACTGGGACTTTCCCAAAATCAGGTGTCTTTGACATGACATTTATAAAAGTCGCTCTTGTCTTGGATTTCCTATATAACTCAATGGTACTTTTAAATCCTTTAAAACTTCTGAAAATTTTACCCAACCATGAAGAGAACTGTTTTTGAACATTGTTAAGTCAACAACATTACTTTTAGAAACCTTGTTGTCTATAAAAATTGTACCGTTTTCTTATTCAATTGTGTCGTAATGTTATGAGTAGTAAATGACCAAACCTATTAAAATTCCACAATAACAAATTAAAAATAAAACAATGTAAAATTGTTGTCAGATAATTTATTTAGTCTTTATGTTTTGAAAGTTTCAAAATTAAATAAAAAATATATTATTTCTGAATCAATAATTAAGCCACTTAACATCGTGAGTTCTAGCATATAATATTGTAATGTATCGTGGTTTCTGACGCTTTGATTAAAATGAGAGAAATTGCATTAAGTAGTAGTCAACATAGAAACCAACAGACAGACACAAAGACACTGTGACGTAGTTAGGTGATTAGCAATGCAGCAAACAGACGGAGATATTGTGAGACAGAGACACTGTAACGTGTGACGTAGGCCGGCGGGAGTGTAATGAGGTGACTGATAAGGAAATCAACTAGTGCGATTTAATTAATGAAAAAACTCTTTGGAACAGTCAGAGATACAGCTCTGGGACCCAGCGCAATCGATCCAAATTGGGGGGGCTATTTCTTTTTTTTTTAGTTTCGAACCACCGACTATTGGACTCGTTGGGGTCTGGCACACTTCCGGAGGACCGTAACAACAGATACATACTACTAATATTTAATTCCTACGACCTGTACGTTTACAGTCACACTTTTGTGACAGGCCACGACGGCCTCAAATGTAACTTCTGTACTTCAACAATTATTAATTATCATAGCTTTAGCACTAGAAGCAACGTAAACTTACCACCTATATTAATGCTATAAAATAATACAGAGACAAATGATCACGTATTATGGACTAGCACATAAGACTTCATTTAAAAAAAAAACAATAATTTTACCGTACATTATACAACAATTAGTAAGAAAATAAAACCAAAATAGAACATTAATAAAAAAATTTAAAAAGGAACACTCACCGAAATATGTTATGAAGGAAGAACAGCAAATAACTAAGTGAATCGTCACACTCTTCGTCCAGCAGTGAAGTTGACAGTATACAGGCCCAGCGTTGTAGGGCTTGTGAATAAGCTTCAGGGGCTCCGTCACTTAGCCTCATAGCTTGGAATATGAGAAATAGTGCTTCTTTGACATTGTCTTTATGTGTTTGCAGGATGTCGTAGAGTAATTCGTCGACCTGTAAATGTTTCAGAGAATTTGAATTTAAAAGAGTAATTTTAAAGTTGTTATAGAAATTTTATAAAATAAATTGATTTTAAGAAAAAAAAATTAAACGGAACGTTCAACTCAAGCGATCCTCAGCCTACCCTCCAATCCATATTATATTAAGAGTATAGTTGAAAAAAAAAAACATAGTATACATACAGTTTAATCAATATCAAAAATAAAAGCTTGAAATAGTCCAAAAACAATGTTTTACTTGCTTAGTTTATTTTCATAAATGTGCTATAGAGCAAATCATTAATCTATATCTTTAAGCAAAATGTACTTTGGGATACATTTGGCTTATATCAATAATATAATAATAAAATGGCAATCACCATTACCACAGTAGAAAATATCTACTAAACTCAAAATTTCAGTGTACAAATAAATATAAAACCTAAATTGTTTGACAAATCACATTTCAACATAATAAACATAATTCACATATTGAGGCAAGTATATAACCAGTCGGTTTTATCGTCACAAAATGTGACGGTAAAACCGACTGGTTATATACTTAAATTTATATTTCCATTTCTTCGCTCTGGTCTAGAGGCAAAGCGCGGCCACTCAACACGCAATGCCTCCAGAATTCGGCAGAAAGTGGGGAACGGAGTGTCTTAACACTAGGTTCCCTATACCTACCCTGCTGTGTGCGGGATTCAGCGTGAAGCTGATGTAATTTCATTTTTTTAATCCACATATTGTTCTATTAGTCAATACAAAGAATGACAGAAATTAGCAACTTGCGGTGAAGTGGAATATCGCATATCTATAAACACAATGGTTATGGGTTCAATTCTAGTAACAAGACAAAATGTGTTATTGAGTTCCGCGCAAGCTGCAATATATATACATATATGTCGCATTATTATAAGCAACTTACATCATAATGCGTTTGCAGTGTAATATGCTGGTGATGACAATACGACTCCTCCACCTCTCGCAGTAAGGATTCTAAGCGCATTCTCGCAGCTGGCAACCTCTCTTTATCAAAGTTAGCAACGTCAAAAGTGGCTCGGAAAGTTATTGGGGCTCCACATGAACACTTCTCTGATACGTTAACTGTGCGTTTGTATACTTTCCATAGGTTTGATCTAGATTTTTCTTCTTCGACATATCCAGTTGCTATCCGATTTCGCTCACGCTCTACAGCTTTTAATGAAGATCTAGAAAAATAATTTGTTATTATAAGTAAAGCAGTGATAAGATGATTTGTTAGTTTAACTTTTGACAGTAAATACGACGGTTGGGCGTTCGAATCCCACTTGGGGGAAGAAAACATTTCCTTTACATGGTAAGCTGTTAAAAACGTTAAGCTACGTCGCTTAACACGCATTGTCTTAAAAAATTGGCGATGCGTGGGGAACAGAGAATTTCAACACTAAGTTTCAGTAGGGTGAAACCAGCATATAGCAGGGTGCACAGAGTAAAAGGTGTGAAGTAAACAAAGTGTAATAATAATAAATCATAGAAGGGGGTAGGAAGAAAAGATTGATGTGGTATGTAATAGGCAGTCACCTTCTTTCTATTCAATTTCCAGTCGTATTGTACTAGAACCTAATGTCACTTTTGTAAAATTATGATAATTAAAATACAATACAAACCCGTATCTGAAATATATTTGTTTTTAATATTTTTAAAGTGTTATTCTATACTAAGAAAAGAAACATACTTTTTAAGAAAACATATAAATATATTGACATAGTGAGACTAAAAAAAACCTTTAAAATATTTTAAATAATTAATAAATAGCATTCTCTCTTGTCAAATGATAATTCGCTACAATTTTCTTGGGGTAGTGGTAATTTGTAAAAAAATCCCTACAGAAGTGGTAACAACATAAATAAGTTGTAACAGCATACAAGAATACTGATGTTGAGTGTTTGGATGGTATCCAAGAGGTGCCACGCACGTGGCATTTACAGTCAGTCAGTAAATCAGTTTTCCACTCATGTCATTGAATTATTTACATATTTTCCTTTTGGTCAAAAGGCAAAGTATAGCTTAAAGTTCCAAAACTCTCCATATCTCTTAAATATTGGGAGGAATGTTGAGAATGGAATGGCTGCCTCTACTGTTATATTGGAGTACAATTTGAAGTAAAAAAAATACATTTTACCTAAATGTTGATAAATAGTCAATCAAAGGATGATCTGGTTGAGCCTGAGGGCCAGCCTCCACTTTAGCTTCTTCTTGTTCACTAATTACTCTAACTTCAGCAATTTCCTTTCCACCAAACAATCTTATAGCTTCCTCCAATGGCATCGGAATATCTTTCACTTTAGGCTTGTCCTCTATCACTTCAACAAGAACTGGATATGATACAACTTCCTGCTCTTGAAGAACAGGAGCTGATGGTTCCATTTTCTCTTCAATTTTTTCTTCATCTTTCTCCTCAAGCTCTTCTTCTACTTCTTCAACATATGGTTCAACGACTAAAGTGGATTGTTCTTCTGTATGATCAGTTTCTATTACTGTGTCACATGTTCCTTCTTCCGGAATGATGGTATCCTGATCACATATAACACAAGGTGTGACTGGAATTGGTTTATCTTCAAATAATTGCTCTGGTTCTTCCTCTTTTTTTGTAATATTTTTGCTTTTTGTCTTCTTTTTCTACAATATATAAAATAAATAATTTAATCTTTTCTATTAGTAATCAATTTAAGTAATAGTGGCCTCCATATACAAAAACTTGTTTTTAATTAAACGGTAGATTTTTTGATGTTAATCAAAAATATAAATTTACATTCTCATTCACATTCTTGTATGATCTTAAATTAAAAATTTTGAATTATACTTTATCTTTTAGAAAGCTTATACATTTTTGTAACATAGTACTTTTTGTATTAGTAAAACACTATGAACGGAAAATGTAAAAATTACATATTTTATATCATAAAATAATTAGTCATAAATTAGCTCTTTGTTTCTATTAATTAACAGTCAAAAAATTAATGCGCCAATCTTGTTCGTTTATGTCATATTATAATAATACATACATCTCGCCGTTTTTCTTTTATCAAAGTAGCCATGATGACGTTTTTAAATCATTACAACTGTTGTTTAAATATATATACATATTTTAATTTCTCCTGCATTTTAGTATGTTTTCACGATCAGCTACACTGGTTAAGTTGTTTTGGTCAAATGTCATTCATCAACAAGTAATATAAATAGAGATGTACTTATCGAGAAAAGACAAATAATAACGATTTTATTAAAATCGATATTATTTGTACTAAAGAGACTAATGATAATCAATCATCCCCTAACGCTTAATAATAAATTGGTAAGACTTTAGATATCTTGATTGTATAACGTTTTTGGAATATTTTTATTTCACTTAAATAATAATGGACCCAAGAGCGATCTGTCAGTGCGTAATTCAATTTCAAATCTATGACATACATAATAAAACTCGATTATCTAGAGTTTGTGAAAACACAACACTGTTACTTACAAAAATGTCAAAACAATTACAATAAGACATTGCCAGGTGAAAAAACAAAAGTATCGACTAAATATAATTTAATGCATGCGCTCTATACTCAATCAATAATTGCATAAGTAAATACCTTCACATACATAAAAATGTATATTCCAAATATTAAAACAAAGGATTATCAGAAACTTTTTTAGTATTATTTTTTATTATTTTGAGGCCAGTCGTGGCGCAGCGGCACGAGGTGTAACTGTAAATCCGACTGGTTGTTGGTTCAATCCCCACCATTGAATTCTTCGCTCTGGTGTCGAGGTTAAGCGCGGTGTTGAGTTCTGCCACTCAACACGCAATGCCTCCATAATTCGGCAAAAAGTGGGGAACGGAGTGTCTTAACACTACACCAGGGTAGGCTCTGCCTACCCTGGTGTGCGGGATACAGGGTGAAGCTGATTTTAATAAACATGAGCATAAAACTTACTAACGTTGCAGTTTATACCGTACGTAATGTTTACAAAACCTTATTCTTATTTTCCTTTATATAGGAAGGATTATACTGATAGAAATACGTAATGTACAGAATAATTTATTGTAATAAATAGGAAAATAATTTGTATACTTACAACAATAATAATCTTAATATCTATAATGACTATGACATACAATGATACTAATTTATTTTTCTAATACAGTTTTGAGGATAAGATATTATTCTATATCAGAAAATATGTAAATGGGTACTCTAAAATTTTATATAAATTTTTAAACTATAACTGCAGTAAGTTTAAAAATTTATTTCACGATCTTTTAATGCTCGTCTTTTTCTTTTAAAGATCAAATAATTTTTTCTATGTAATTTGTATTTTTTGTGTACTTCACTCAACGTGACATTGGTGAAATTATTAGTGCTGAACTAGCACGCTTGGAACACCATACATAAACAACTAAGTTGTATGTTGTATACATATTTTTTAATAAAATTTTTGTAATGTACATTTATACACGAATAACAACTAATATAAATAAAAAGGTATAACGTAAAAATATTCTATTATATTGGTATCGTCCTACAATACTCTATTTATCCATTAATATAGACTCGTATATGAAAAAAAAAATTATGTTTTTCTAAAACTTGACATAATAGTATTATAAGTTACTATAATCTAAGTAGGTAAAAACATTTATTCTTGGCTTTAGAGAAAAGGCGGAGGCACGCGTAAGACTTAAAGCAAAAAATATAACTTTTCAGCGCTTGAAAAACATTTTGTGCGTGATTAGAATCCGCGATATAAAACAAACGTAGTAAAGACCAACAGTGAACGTTTTTCAATCGCTAACCCTAACGCTTCCGATTGTCCTTTTAAAAAAATATAGTATAGAAAATCTTTTCAATATATAATTAAGACACATTTCACTAAAAACCCGCAGATCTTAAGAGTAATTCACAAACATATGATCTCATTGAGTCCAGCCACATTGTCTTTTATATACACTTATATTATAATATAATGTATTAGCTAAGTATGCTGATTTTCCTGATAAGGAATATTTTCCTCTTCGAAAGTTTCGTGTTGTTGGACAATAAACATAGGTGTCTTTATTTTATTTGTTCCTGGAGTTGGTGATGATGCATAGCTCCTTGTCTGAGCTCCCGTGCTATGCATTTTCATATTAAACATTATATTATCGATCTCGTGCATGGCGATATCACGTTGTCGCTCGTCTAATTTTCGCAATTTTTTAGCAAGAAGCTGTCCATATAAATCGTATTCGTCTCTATCTTTTTTTAAATCGGTAGAGGACTTCAGGAAATCCACTGCGTCCACTACTTCATTTTTACCATATTCAGTTTCAACGCCATTTTTCTTAATTTTGCGTTTTATATTTACTTGTTTAAATGTTGTATTTTGACAACTATTGCTTGAATCGTACTGTAAATATAATAAAATGAAATTACCTTTAAATTAAATAATAAAATTACCTTTATAAATTTTTTTTTTTTTATTAAAATTCATTAAATTTCAAAGTCAAATATTTTTATTGATGCTTCAAGAAAGCAAGATAATTACCACCTAAAGTATGTATTTAAAAAAATTTACAATGTTTTAAAATATTATGTATTACATTGCGTCCATTCATTAAATAAAATAAATACGTATGTATATACTACGTATATTTTACCTCATGATCCGTTTGAACAGTATTATCACATTCATATTTCCCGCCCAAAAAGCTCTCCATGAGCGGATATGCGAACCAAATAATTCGATAATCGTTCGGCGATTTCCTTTTTCTAGCCAAATGGAATCGAAATGATGTCATTAAAGATTCTTTTTTCTTTTTAAGATCTGTCACCGAGCAGTGAACGCTTAGATTATTTTGTATTCGAAGCCACGCATCGTTGATCTCGCTCCGGTTCCTGTGCAACGGGTGTTTCGGGTCCCATATCATTTGTTCGGTCCGATAGTGTTCCAAGAATTCCAATACCACATCGTTTGTCCAAGACATCGCAAATGTTTGCGGACCAAGTCCGGATTATTGTGTAAACTACGTCTGACCAATACTGTCAAACCAATCTGACTGGTCCGCATCGACCAATCAGCGTTCAGCTCCTTCCGCATATCCAATGTTTGTTTATGACTACATTGGCCAAGACGCACAGATTACGTGATTTTAATGTATTATTAATTATTATGGATGTATGGAGCTCATAGCCATTGCTTTTGATGGTCCATTTAGATTAGTAACATTTGATTAACAACAGTCTCATTGTTACAAAATTTAAAACATATTAATATAAATCGTTGCTTATATAATTTTTATTGGAAACTGTAAAAAAAATATTTGTAAAAACAAAAACCCCGACTGCATAAAACTTAAAAGAAAATAAACAAATCCAATAGTTTATTAGGATTAACAGTCGGGACCTCTTCAAATTATGCGGGGTTCCTGGTAAAGATTTTATTGATTGAAGAATTACTTATAGGTCCCGACTGTTAATTTGGACTTGTTTATTTTCTTTCTAGTTTTATGCAGTCGGGATTTTTGTTTTTACAAATATATTTTAATTTTTCACTTTTTTATTTTGTTAGAATTCATTATGGTAATAATAATCATGATATACCTTTTTGAAATCCTTGTAGTTAGCTCTTGATTTTGAGACCCATATTGTGGTATTCGAAACGAATTTTTTTTTCACTAAGTCCAATGGCGTCCCACAGCCGCCATGATTGTTTTTATTTAACGTCATCTATCTAAGAACACTTGGGCTGCTAATACGAATCTAACGATACTTCAATTATGTAAATCCGTTCAGCGGTTCTGGAGATATGAGGTAATAAAGAATAATACATACATACAAGATACGCGCGAAAAACATAACTCTTCCTTAGCAGTCAGGAAAAAAGCCATTTATTCTCTTCTTCACTTTCTACTGAATTATGGGGGGTGGTGGCATTGCGTGTTGCGTGTCAAGTGACGAAATACTACGCCGCGCTTTAGCACGTTACCAGAGCGAGCAAATGAAAATATTAAATATTTAATTTCCTCGAATGGGGATCAAACCCACAACCTGTCGCGTTTTCGCACCCTTATACGCTACTAGCTTTGAGCTAAAAAAGGAATTTACTTATATTTTCTCATTAAAAGTAAATAAATTATAATCTTTGACTATTTTTTGTTATTTTAACATTAAATATATTAAACGTAACCTATTTCACTTGTTGCATTTATTTATTCTAACCATATCCAAGTATGTGAAAACATTTATAATATATAATTTAGCTTTGATCATTATATGATTGTATTATTTTATTTAATAAAAATAATAATAAAATATATAGAAATAAATAAAGTATTCATATAAATATACATAACCGTAAACAAATATATATCCATGGAGTACTAAGTAATTTCTTATGATAAGAAATAAGTTTAACATTGCGTCATAATAATTACTGTTGCTGACTTAAAATATGACTCAACGTTCGTTCGAATATAAATATTCCGTATCTACAGACACATCACGGATCAAAGTCCAAAATACAAAATAATAATTATAATTTTTAAGAAATAATAAATAAATACCTAAATCAAATAAAAATTTGCTATATTGTATACCTAAGTAAGTATTATAAATGAATAATTAGTAAAACTTATGATATATAGTAAAATATTGTAATAATAAGTTTATATTTTTTTTATTTAAAATTGAAATACTATAAAAGAAAGGTGGTGAGTTTTGAAAGTTACATGCTTAATACAACTGAAGACATATTATTATTGAATTATTCATATTTAAAAAAAAAAACATTGACTTTTTATTAAATTTTAACTTAGTACTACAATGGCGCAGATTAAAAACTAATCAAATTTCCATTCATTTACACTTCGCAGTTCATTCGTTCACTCCTCTTTAAATACTCTTTGACGAGCAACAAGTAATTCATTTACTATTTCTAATTCAATATACAAGTACGTGATATCTTTCGACATTTACATTATAAATAGCATTTCTATTGCACTTTTGCAGATTGTACTTTGTCCTCTAGTCGATTTTGTATTATATTTTAAAAATAAAAAGTATATTCTAAATTAGGAAGTGCAACAGTTTATTGTCGATATTAAAGGTATGTAAAAGAGACAACAAAAAAATCTCTAAATTTCTCATCGGCTGTAATGATTATTAGTGGTTTTCCGGTTCACAAACCGTTTTAACTTTCATGTAATAATGTACGTATTAAATGTTGAAAGTAGCTAATTGATCAGAATATTGTTCTAGAAAATTATTACTAAAATATGTCTTTACCCTCTTATTTTTTTATAAGCCAATTATATTTTTTATTTCATAAGCCATACACGACGAACGAAACTAATAATGTAATTGCTTAATACGTATCATTATGCATTGTATTTAAATATGTTTGTTAAAAAATAATTTATTTTAAATTATATGAACCGTTTTACAATAGAATATATTTCTCAGATGGCGACAGATGTTGGATCAGCACCTGGTATGGCTCAGCTTCAATCAGTACAGAAAGTTATGGCATTGCCAACAATAGAAGCAGCAGTTGGCCATGTAGGAGCTCTGTACACAAGAGTTAAGGGTGAGTTACTATGCTATATAATATCATTAGATATAATTCGTCACTCCATTCCCCATTTTTCGCCCAGGTTTCAAAACATTGAGTGTACATTACGTGGCGGAATGCAATACTGTTCTTTGTCTTGTAATTAGAGAGTGAAAACCCCACACCCATCTCTTCGACTGGAAATCGAAGCCATTGCAAGCAAGCCATTGAGCTTATAGTCACCTGTGCCTCAATAAAATAAACAAATACCCTCGAGTAATATTTAAAAATTTTGTAATTTTTCTAATGGTTTGCTTTTCTTAATTCGAAGTTTAAAATATATAATTTTGTTACAAAATATATAATCCTAGTTTTGTTTCAGGAGCACATTCATTGCTTGAATGGGCACTATCCACAGCAGAGACTAGCGTAACTTTAGCTGCGGCTACTGCGGCTCCGTTTGTTGCTGTTCCACTTGCAGCAGGTGATGCTAAAGTGGCAGCAGTAATTGATGAACTAGAACGCAGAGTTCCACTCGTAACTGAACAACCAAAAGTGATAGTAGAAACTACTAAACAAGCAGTGCTTGCTAAAATAGCACCACAATTAAATAAAGTAAGTTGTTTTGATATTTATAATTATTAAGAAAGGAAGAAAATAATTAAATTATTAGGAATTATTAGGATCTTTTTTCTTGTTTTTCTTATCAGGATAGACAGAAAAGATAACACAAATGACATTTTACTCTTTGTTTTTGTATGTCAGAGCAAGATAATGAAAATTAAATATAATTATATCCCTGAAAGGAGATAGAACTTACAACCATCAAGCTTATGCTTTAATTATTTTGCTTATTCATTAATAATGGTTTGTATATAAATTCATTTCTAAGAATGAGCAATTTAGTGCATGTGCAATGACCAGATAGACTATAATATACTTATATTTTTTAAAATTACATTATATATATGAAAATATTTGGCAATGATATGCAAACTATTTACATAAATTTATTTATATTATAAGGTCAAAAAGACAACATACAAAATAAACACAGTATCTTATACAAAAATTAGTTGCCAAGTTTGCTACCAGTTGTTTCTATAGAAAATAACAAATGTTATGTTAGAAAATTCATATTGAAACCATTATATATAATTTTTGATTTTGCACATTATCTAATCTACTATGTTTAGAAGGTTTGTGGTGTATCTAATTGTTAATGAGATGGTTGTGAGTTCAAACCAGACTTGGAGCAATTGACTATTTTTATTTCTCCACTCTGAAAAGATATTCCGGCATTCAGTTCCTTCACTCAACACTCAATATCTCGAATTGTGGTGGGAAATGGAGAATAGTGTTTTGTCAATGGTTCCCTTTGCCAACCTTGTATGTGTTATTAGTGAGAAGCTATACAAAAACAATATGAAATATAAATATATGTATATAAATAGAGTATACTAGACTAAGAAGCTCTAATGATAAATTATTTTGTAACCATTGTTTTGTACTTGTAAATGATGTCATAGCTACTGGACTTGATAACAAACCAAAAATAAACTTACTTGTTAAATATTATAAAAAGCCTATTTAAATTTACTGCATATAGCAAAGTAATTCATTTACCTTTTTTTATTATGTACAGCATTATTAAGTATAGACAAAGAAATCTAGTAAACATAATTTTCATATTTACAATTTTCAATAAGGATTGATTTCAAAGAAAAGCAATATAATTTTGGGCAAGAAATATACTTGAAGATTCAAATATTAACGATTTTTCGTATAGATTGAACCCACAACCGTTCAAACAGAGAGAATTTTCATTTTTTTTATTTTTAGCATCTTTATAAAAAAAATATTTAATAAAAAATGCACTTGTTTATTAACAAATACTACACTGGTGATATTATTTATAGTAACTCGCATAGCGGGCTATATTTTCTAAATGGTTTTCTCGTAATATGGCCATTACTTAAAACTTGATAATCTTCACCTACCCTAAATGTGGTGTGTAAAATCGACAAGTCCTAAAACTATTTTCTCGAAATTTGTAAATCGAAAACGTTTGAACATTTTTTTTTAATCTTTAAATATTATATTGAACAAACCGGTTTTGGAGCTGACTTATTTAGTAATTATTATTGCATATGTAAAGCTTACAATTTCAACACATCTATATAGATGTGTAGTCATTATATAATGACTTTAAAATTAACTCATACATCTCTGTATGCGTTAATGCTTAGCACATTACGAAATGTTTATATGAAGATATTTTAAATATAGAACGATTTGGATAAACTGTTTTAAGCTGTTACTGGTTTATATGTTGTTTTTAATAGTTTTTTTTTTAATTTTACATACTATTATGGCAAAGACTTAGATCGGTAGGTGCGGGTTCGATATGCGATCAATATAACTTCGTTTGGTTAATTAGTCGGAGAATAACTTTTTTTCGATCTTCTTGATGTTTTTTTTAAATGACTTTTGTTGTTATTCTGCCTTTTCTCGATATGTTTTGCATTTTAAAGATGACAATATAGCGTCCCTTCACCCATTTAGAGAAACATGTTGATTTTCTTTCCTAAGTATGGAATAATACTAAAAATATTTAATAAATAGCATTCTCTATCGCCAGACGATAATTCTTAGTAAATAATTTTGGGTAGCGAAAATTGGTAAAAATCTCCAGTACAGAGATGCTAACAACATAAAGAAGTTCTAACAAGCGTATAAAAATTTCGAGGTAGCTTGATGAGAACGTATGGCTTAGTCATGGTCAGAGCGCCTGGTCGATTTCCAAGAGGCGCGAATTCGAGTCCCGCTAGGTTCTAATTTTTATACTTTTTCTAAGTAAGTATGTTGATTGCCGCTTAATTAGGACAAATATATATAATTTATAAACAAATATTATTTTTATTTAAAAGCGGTTTAACCTTTATACATTATCATATAACTAAGTTAATTCTATCCATGTCGCAATCATAGATAAGATTGACATTTTAACACCGTTGTATCTAAACTGTTATTGATTGATTTAAATGCATATAATACGTAATCTTGCTACGATTAAATGACGACATGTGAAAGATAAATGTTGCTTACGAGAAACTACTAAACTACTACATTTGTTTGTTCTTTTCACTAAGATTTGTAATAGGATTCTACTACTACTATACTTATATTTTATTTTTGTATTTTATTACTTGAACAACTTTAAACAAAAAACTTCACGTTGTATCCCGCATATAGCAGGCTAGGCAGAGGGAACACAGTTTTAAGACACTCCGTTCTTATTTACCACCTAATCTTTCGAAGTATTGCGTTTTGAGTGGCGGTACTTAACGCCGGGCTTTTGCCTTGGTGACAGAGCTAAACGAACAATTTTAAGTGAATAGAAACCAAGTTATTACAACCACGATACCTTCGCGTTGCATTCGGATATGCTTATTAAACGCGATAATTAAGCGTTTCTATTTATAATACAGGTGTTTCCCGATTCTGATAAACGAATTTGAAGTTTGATTCCGCTAAGAAATGCTACCGCCATGCAATGTTATCTTAAACATTGTTATTTCAGATTTAAATAATAAAGCTAAAAAAGTGATTTATTCAACTACCTACTTTCTGTTACGTAAAATGTGGATATATTGGAAATAAAAAAAAACTTTATAAGAATAATATAATTTGATCTATATAACATTTTTGACTTGACCTTTCCGAATGGTCGAGATATCGAGATACTAATTTAGATTGGTACAGTTGTGTTGATGGTGTACGTGATAAGCCTCAGGCAGAATTGCACAGCCACGTTAATGTTTACTTAGCTTGTTCATGTGTTTGTATGTTTTTCTTCACTCAATATTCTTAGAAGACGAATATAATGTTTTAAAATATTGTATTCAGAGAATGCAATAATAGTTTCAGGTCATATTTTTTTTTCGTCAAAATAACCTTACTCCTTAGTTTAGATTACTTGCTTAGTAATCTAAACTAAGGAGTAAGGTTATTTTCGTACTTATTTATTTCATAGAATTATAAGATATGTATTTTTTTGGCTTCGCGCTGTATCTCGCTCATAGCAGGGCAGGGAGAAAATATGAACCTAGTGTTACGCTCCGTTCCCATTAATACACGTCTGTTCACCGTTTTCTGTCGAATTCGGGAGGAGTTGCGTGTTGAGTGGCGGAACTCAAGGTCGTGGTTTGCCTTGTTGTCAGAGCGAGGAAACGAAAATATTAATTATTTCCTCGAATAATGAGTGAGTCGAATCCACAAGCCATCGCCGTTACTGACGCCACTTGTGCTCTTATGTCACTACCTCAGAAAAGAAGATAACAAACATCATCTTGTATGTCGTGCTATATTTTTTTACTAACTTCCGTAAGGAGGATTATCAATTCGAATGTATATTTTTATTTTTGTTACCTCAGAAGTTTTGACTGTCTGAACCGATTTTGGTTATTCTTTTCTATCTTATTTTGGTCCATTTCTGGTAATGTTATCCAAAGTCTTAAATTTGCATTAAGTACGTGCGCGACAAATGGACGAATAACTCAATATCACGCCAACCGATTTCGAGGATTCTTTTTTTATTGAAAAGGATATACTTCAAGGATAGTTTGATAAGAATTTGATTAGATTCTGATTATGGAATCCGCTGGAAACGGTATTTTTTGTTAAAAATTGTAATTACACATAGTGGGGTAGTTGGATCACATAATTTATTATTATTATAATGATGTCTCTGTAGTGTCTGCTAAGAGGATATTTGATAAAGACCGATTGTTAAATAAAAAAATACCCTCTCGTTTTGACCATTCTATTCTATTATATTCGGGTGACAATGTCGGTCTGATAAGATATCATATCACTATGTGTGATAGTGCGTGATTGACGGACATTGAACCGGAATTTGAGAACCTTCGTATTATCTACCATACTATACCATATCTAGAAGGTTCCCGTTGGCGGATGCATTTTGAAATATTTGTTACATCTGAAATGAAAAAGCATGTATAGGTAGTAGTAATATAATATAATTTTATTATAACGGCTAGTGAATAGGCTAGTAAGTCACTTTTTATAAAAAAATCTTTCTAATTGTTCCGTTTTTATAAAATAACAATTTTTATTATCTTCTTTTGTGATACATGTTAACTTACATGTTAAATTTAGATTGGAACTTTATTATCTCTGCGTGTAATATAATTTATAAACTTAGAATAAAAAATAACAAGACAACTAGGTATAATATACCAAAACAAAGAGACCATTATTTCTGTTCATTCGACTGTTACATATTCGTATGTAAGTACTTCATGTACGTAGTCACTACTGCAGTAGCATGATCATAGGTTTTTACATTCTTCTTTCTATTAGGACTATTGAACACTTCCACCTTTAGTTGTTTTTATTTGCAATATCATGACGAAATAAATAGAGAAAACGGAGTAAATAGTGATACTGATATACTCTGCCCTGCACTTTTCACCTATTTAAAAAAAAAAATAAGATCCTTATAATATCACTTTGTTGTCCGTCTGTCAGTCTGTCAAGAGCCTTTATCTCGGGAACGCTTAAAGATGTCAATTTGAAATTCAATCTATATACTCAGATATACGGTCCCTAGATTTCCTGCAAATAAAAAATATATATTTCTACATTTACTTAAAAAAAGCTTGAATTTCAGTAAAAGCTCGAGCACTCGCGCTTTTCCGGTTTTTTTACCAAGGGAAACAAAAATATTTTAAGCCACTATATGTAAATTATAGACATTATAATATAATCGAAAATCTATATACAAGTTACAAAACTAAGTCGACTTACGGCTGAGCTATTCTCAAGGTGCAGTTATCGAACATGTACCATGCAGTGAGTGACTTGGTGCGTTAAACCTGTTGCTGTCGTAGTAATGTTGTAGTCGTGTACGACCTTAATTCTTTTCTTGTTTGTGATTGGATTTGGCATTTGATTTTTATTATTGTTTTGCAATTCGTAATATAAAACAATAATTAGTTATTTTTCTAAGGTTTTCGTGTTGGAGCATGATCATTATTTTATTAGCTTCAAATAACCATTCTTATTGAACATCTCCTATTTTAATCTCTTCTATATTATGTTGAAATATCACGTGGAGACTTCAACGTAATCAAAAGACGAGTATTTTGTATGAAACTTAACATTATCAACATTTACAAGTTGTACTTCTCGATGGCCTACAATCTTGAAACTAGTACGGAACCCCTCAGTGAGTGATTCCGTCTCCCACTTGACGTGTTTTTTATTAACGGCTAATGTCTATCCTGTAATATATCGATATTGATTCAGTTTAAATTTTAATATCTATCCATAATTTAAAAAAAATATATAATAAATTCTTATTTACTACACATTTGATTTATACCAAAAGTTATAATTTTTTTTAGATTGCATGCTAATACAAAAATTTCCTATTATAAAAATAGGTGAATTTCCAACAGGTGTACGGCGCTAAGGACGTAGCGGAACAACGTGTGAAGTCTCTCAAAGAGCTGACATGGGCTAAGGCCAATGTTCTTCTCACGACTGCTTACGGACAGAAGGCCATGACCAGCGTTGATACTGGTGCCTCCTATGCTATGCAATTGTTGAATCACTATCTGCCGCCTACGCAGGAAGAAACTAATGGTGAGGATATGTTATACCTATTTTTTTCTGCTTCATGCTGTATTCCCGTATACGGCAGCCAGGCAGAGAGAGCCTAGTGTTAAAACACTCGTTTCCCTACTTACCGCAGATGTTGAGTGGTGAAACTCAACACCGTGCTTTGCCTGGTTACCAAAGCGAAAAAATTAAATAATATTAATTAATTATTTTCTCAAAGTAGGAATCTAACCCACGACCGTCGCGTGTACAGTCACAACCTTGTGCCTTGTCTATTTGGTAGTAAAGGATACTCAGTTTCACGCTGTATCCCGCACACAGCAGGGTAGGCAGAGGGAACCTAGTGTTAAGTCACTAGGTTCTCTCTGCCACACAGAAACACACAGAATTAGCTAGCTATTCGATACATGCTATGTTGTGATTTTGAACTACATATAAGTCTATACATTTTACACGTCATAATATTTGTACCTTATAGTGGATTTTTCTCAACCAAAGCCATTAACATTTTATGAAATGTGTGTTTATGTGACGCCAATTTCCTTAATATATTTGGCAAAAAAATCAACTACAGATTAAGTATTACTAGATGACGTATTTTTCGCTATTTATGAAATATGATGAAATTAGAAACAACGTTAAAATTTTATATTGTCGGATTTTCTCCATTAATTTTTACTGTGGCTTTTATCTACTTGTAGCTTTGAAATTTAAAGCAACATTGTAAAAGATTGTAAAATCTTAAACAGTACCTATGTAAGACAATGTTGGGTACCGCTCTCAAATATGTAATATTTGATGCTGTTAAGCAAAGGAATGAATGGAATCGTGTTTTGTTTTGTTCTTAGTAGATACGAAATATTTATTAAATTGTAAAAATAATACCCGATATATTCAATATTTAATTGAAGGTTATTCTACATAATTTCGAATGTTCTAGATAAACAAAAATTAAGTATATATCAGTGATTACAGGCTTAATATAATTATGATTATTGATAGCGTCGGTATGTTATTGCGTTTTAATTAATTCTTACTTACGCTTTACAAAACCTACCGTACCGTCGCAACGCGCAAGGTCATTGTTTAATAACAGCTTTTATATTATGCGCCATAGGTTTTTTTAGCTTCACTCTTTATCCCGTACATAGCAGGAAAGGCAGAGGGAACCTGGTAACATATAACATGTTAAGACACTCCGTTCCCGTTAAGACATTTCAGTTCCTCATTTTCCGCTAAATTTGAAAGGTATGTTGCATGTTGTCTGGCGAAACCTTAACGTGCTTTGCCTCGACACCAGAGCGAAAAATTAAAATGTTAAATAATTCATTTCTCAAGTAGGAATCAAACCCACAACCCGTCGCGTTTACGGTGACACACTTCTCCCTCTGCGCTACGGCTGGTGCTATACTCACTTTAATTATACATTACATACATTTGCCTTCTCTACGCTTTATAGGTAATAGGGAACCAAAAAACAACATTCTGTTCGAAGTTACAAGAACTTGTATGACTTGTAACTGTTACACGAGTTGTTCAAAATAACACCGGAAACCGGTTCAGTGTTTGTTTTTATTTTTATCGTTGCAGTTTTTTCAACGATATTAATTATTGGTTGGACATACAAATAAATGGATATAATAGAAAATAATTTAGATATAAAAATTTTAAACTTTGATTTTTTTTGAACTAATGAGAGTTCTTCATCAAAAACCAGTTTCACGCTGTATATATGTGCAGGGCACAACAGGGTAGGCGGAGAGAACCTAATGCTACGACACTCCGTTCCCCAGTTTCCGCCAAATTTTTGCGTACATTGTGTTTTGAGTGACGGAACTCAACGCCGGGCTTTGCCTGGACACCAGAGCGAAGAAATGGAAATATAAATTTAAATAAATACTTCATCTCCTCGAGTGGCGATCGAACCAACAACTAGTTGCGTTTACAGTCGCGCTTTGTGCCCCTGCGCCACGACTGGCCTCTCTGGCCACGAGTATTCTTCATACAGTTATGATTATGAATAATTGTATTAATATAGTACTTTTTAACTCTGATAGCGGCTGGTTTGGAACTCATTTTAGTTAAGAATTCAGATAGAAAAAGACTAAGGCAAGAAATCTTGTTACGATTTAATACTAAATTATACGAAATTTCAGGATAAAAATAAGAATTTTGTCAAATATTTAAACCATCTATAGATTAACAAATCTTATATAGATTTTCAAGGTTTATAATTTTAATAGTTATTAATTATTGTATTTAAATGAATGTGAATATCGTGTATACAACTATTATAGTTATAATAATTTAGATATCTTGACCATCTGCGCTTCCTGTCGATATCTCGCAAAGCAATTATGAAAAAATTATAGCAACAAAAAAATACATAAGTTTGACGTCACTAACAAACTCACCGTTTTTACTAATCACAATATGTTAGAGTTACATAATTTATTTATTTTATTCAAATGTGTTTTTGTTTTTATATTTAAACATGATTTCTATAGAAATAAAAAAGAAAACGTAATGTTGCACGTGTACTGCTAACAGTAAGGATGATGTAATAGATGATATTATGTTCCCAGTCTAATTCACACTAGTTGATAAAATTAAATAAAAAATTAAATCAGCTTCACGCTGTATCCCGCACACAGCAGGGTAGGCAGAGGGAACCTAGTGTTAAGACACTCTTCCCCACTTTCTGCCGAATTCTGGAGGCATTGCGTGTTGAGTGGCAGAACTCAATGCCGCGCTTAGCCTCGACACTAGAGAGAAATAGAAATATAAATTTAAGTAAATATTTCATCTCCTCGAGTGGGGATCGAACCCACAACCAGTCGGTTTTACAGTCACACTTCGTGCCGCTGCGCCACGACTGGCCGGCCTCCTGACTAGTTGATGTTAATTATATTAAATATTAATATGATTTAGATTTACGTCTCTTTTAAGTATAGCAGTGTTTAGCAGGCATTCTGTAAATTAAATAGAATTTATAATTGTAAATTGTAAAACATATAAATTCAACAGCGGTGGGTGCCGAAATAGTAGCAGCCGAGAGTGACCCAGCACTCCACACCGTGCAGACAGTGGGGCGGCTGAGCGCGGTGGCGGCGCGCCGCGTGTGGGCCAACCTCGCTGTGCGGGTCAACCAGCTGAGGGACAGCGGTTAGTATTGAGGCTAGTGCAATAGCACTCGTAGATGATGAAATATAAAGGTTTTGTACTGGATTTTCAACGCAAATTTAATGCTATTATATTTTTAATTGGTTTCTTATTGTCTTATTATATAATTTGCCTTATAAACATTTGAGTTACGTTCATTGGTTTCCGTTTGGATATGGATGTTGATAATTGTTTCCTTATACAGCTAAATATTATAAGTCTTAGCCTCCTAAAACCAGCATTACGATTATCTATATTTATTCCCATAATATATCTGTAATCTTGTATGTATTTAATATATAAAATAACGAGATTTTTTTTTATTTTTATCAGGAATAGAGCTGGACGTTCGCAGATATGTCACAGCTTTGCTAGCCGCCTTGCATCTCGCTAAAGTAACCAGCGAGCAGCAACAGACCGAAGACGCCAAAGCATCTAAACCTCAAGAGAAGGCCGAACCTGCGACCAATGAGCAACCTTCAGAGGACCCCACTACAAAACCCACCACTGCTGAGAAAGTGAAGTCTACTCCTGAAGCTAAATCTGCCAGTGATAATTAATATTTCACATTTTAATTCATCTTTCTATAGTAATTTTATTCATATTAACCTTATATTATGGTAATTTAAGTAAAACCACAGTGCCGGTATATGCATGTGTATCAACATTGTTATGGTGGATTTAATAATTATTATTATTTTATAAATGCTATGAGCTATTATTAATCAAGACTGAAGGTCTTTTTGATGTATATTTAAAAAAAAGATATTATTATAAGAAACAAATATTTTGTAACAATGTTTGGAAATATATGAAATTTTATATAACTATTTGTTTTTTGTTTTAATGAAACATCGTAATATTAATAGTATAGTTTATTTAAAAATAGTAACAATACAATTTATGCGTAAACTCCCTAGGAAATGGTAAGTACTTAGGCCAGAATATTCTTTTTGTTACGGTCAACTGTAAAGGATATGGATTTAGATATAAGAGATCATATGTGACTGTGTTAGCTTAAACAACAAATAAATGCAGGTTACAATCTACAGATATTGAAAATAGATCCTAAAACCAGTCTTAAATTTACTTAGAGCCAATTTAAACATTACTTTGCTGGGTTGGATGATAAAATTGACAAACTGTTTATAACAATTATATAATATTATATATTTTTTTAATATAAAGCCTCTGTAAGGAAAGGTTTAGGGTATTTTGGCACAATATTTGAAATGTGCTCGTAAAATGAAATAGAATGAACAAAATTAGTTATTTCCAAAATCTAATAAAGTGCTACAGATTATATGAAAAAAAACAGCTATTTCTGCCCAGAAACTTACAATAAATATTTGATCATTTATGAAGAACTATCTAACTTAATTAATATTAAAATATAATATGTGGACAAAATAAACAAGCATACATAATATACATACACGTGTAAGTTTAATTTCAAAATGTATAATTTTCGAAGATTATTACTTAAAAAAAAAAATACTAAATATAAATGTTATAAAAAATTGTGAATTAATAGTACAATAATAACTCGAAGAAAAAGAATACATATTTATATGTTTACCTAATATTATAAAAATGTAAACATTTTATTGAACATATGTAAATAATTATATCAGTAGTTATTAGTAAATCTATATAATTAATTAATGATTACAATTGTGAATATGTATTCTTTACCTCTTCTAAAACTCCTCTTGCAGTAGATCATTTTACCCAAGTCCGTGGTCCTCGAAGAAGCCCTGCGGGGTCTCCTCCTGCAACAAGGGGTCATCACTGAGCCAGTGTCGCTCGTGGCCATATTAGCCGAGCTATCGCTTATCGGCATATAATAAAAAGCCTATTCAATAATGTATTGTGTTTAAACAAAAAAAAATGCAATTACATTAACACATTTAAGATATATTTTTCAAATTACCATTCAATGAATGAAATATTTGCTAATAACTAATGTATTATAAAATAAAGATTTTTGCTAATTTAAAATGCAATCCAAGATAATAAAATTTTATATTTATCAGAAAAATATAAATCGTTACACAAATTGGTTGTAGTATAGTAAATAATTAGTTACAAAAGTATTTGCTAGTAGTTAGTAGTTACAAAATCTATTGATTATAATTTTACACACGACTTACATTACATGCAAAATTTTCTAAATGAGATCTCACATGAATAGGATATTTTTTTTATTTATCTATAGTATAAAAGGAATGTTTAATTCATTTTAAAAATCGATAAAGAAATAAGCATTTCTCACATAATAAAATATCTTTTACATACAAATATAAACTCTTTAGTATCAAAACACTATTAAGTAACTTAATTTAAAAAATAAAATTCGAAAAGAATTAACACGATTATTTTCTGTTAACAACATAAAATTTAACAAACACAAATGATAAATAATAATAAGAAAATTGTCGTTGTTTCAAGAGAGAATAGAAATATTTAATTTAAGATAAGAAAAATAGAAAAAAAAATAAATGAAAAAGAAAACCGGAACAACAAATATACAACATTTCAAAAACGCAAAGATTACCAATTTACGTTACGTTAAAACGTTATGAAAAGTAAATATTTTTATCATAAATACATACGGTTATAGGTTTATTAAGTATAAATAACTTGTACTTATAGATGCTAAAAAATTGAATTAATTTGATTGTAAGACTTACACACACGACAGTTAAAACTTTTAGTTTAATCTGTTCCCTGTAAAGATTTTATATAAAGATAATAGCCGCACAAAAGGGTCTAACTTCAAAGTTAAGTTATTAATATAATTATGTATGTTTAACGCTGGACTTTTATGATTTTACGAAAGTCCTTTAAAAACCGCTGACTCGATGAACTATCACGAAGGCGCCACGTCGTCGTCAGCTGGAGGCAGGGCTCAGAGAAGTCCGACCTCCCGTAGGGCTCCGTCGACGGCCTCGTCCTATTGCATAACGCCCCACACGGTGAGGTAACAGTAACAACCCACAAATTAGTGGGCCTTAAGCTTGGTTATATAATTTATTTCGATTATAGGCGCTATGTTGATAATAGATGTACTTGGCACCATTTAATATATTTAATTTTTATCAATAGATTATCCAAAACTTTAAATAAATAAATCAAAATGTAACAAACAATACAGCAACTTTATTAATTTAAATATAAATATCTGAATAAATTCATAAATTTGTAATAAGGTGTGACTTTAAATATTTGTTGCATGCTGTCAATGTGTTAATGCAAATCCACCACCTCAAGCATTGACATCACTTCTTATTCTGACTGATATGAAGGAGACTGTAGCATGATTATTAAAATTATAATCATAAATATATACTAATATGTAATATATTAAGAACAAGAATAATATGATATAAATAATATATGTATAAACGATAAAATCATGCCACAGATTATGATAAGGTTAGGTTAGGGGATCCGAACCATGCAAGAAAACAGAATTTTAGTTAAAACCAATGTATTTAGACAACCCATTACAGTAAATGCACAGACAGCCATACTTACATACAAATACAGGACACTGATTTACAAATATCTAATGAATTTTCATTTTATCACTTCATACTATATATTTTTAACTTTCATTTTAAAAAAATAAATATTTATAAATCAATGTCCGTTTCACAATAACTTTTAAATTCTAAGCTACGTAGATACTAAGCATATTTCAATGAGCCGAGTCAATACAGATAATATAGTAAAATATAAATTGTAGTTAAAATTGAAAGCAAAATAGCATTAATTAGAAAATATCTAAATAAGCTCGATTCTTATGTCTGAATATCTTTAAATTAAAGCCTGATGATTCTAACATAATATATTTTATAATAAAAATATTTAATTAAATCTTAGGCAAACTACCTTTGTTAAATTACATGTTTAAATGTTATGTAATAATATGTAGATGTGTGTATTGAATATACAATAATAACAATTAATACTATGAAATATCTACTTATTTAAAAATATAAATATCTGAATAGTGTTTTAGTGACAACATGAAATGGCAAAATACTTGTTTTTGTAAAGTTTTTTTAAAAAAAGACAAGAGTAAATTGAACAAACACATACAACAGCAAACATGCAACAAAAAAGCGAAAGCATTAAGTTTTTTTCTATTCTACAAACAATAAAAATGTTTAATATCATAAACAACAGTTAATCATAAACTCTTTTACACATCATATTACACTACCAATAATAAACTTTAAATAAGTATTCATTTTATTTTTCGGCAACTACATTACTATTTAATTAGACTAAGTGACTGACAGGCTACAAATCTAAAAAGAATGCTTTAAATAGAAAAGCAACTACTATTTTCAGATTCCCCATATTTTCCTATATAGTTTTCCCTATATAGTGGAGTAGGCAGAGGGAGGGCATTCTGTTTTACTCACCAGTAGCGGAACTCAACGTCGCGCTTTGTCTTATTACCAGAGTTGAGGAAGGAAATAAAAGTAATTCATTCTCCAGAGTGGGAATCAAACCCACGTTCACGTTTACAGTCAGTCAGCCTCACTAACAACTAAATGTTCAGATCTAAAATATTAATAGGTAACATGTAAAAGTGTTTATGTGAGTATACAATACTGTTCTGTATATTTGTGGTTGTCATCAATGTATCAGCCCATCGTTCAGGTCCTGAACCGCCACCAGCATGCATACGTCACACCAAAATAGGAAATATTAGCAGTGCAGTGCATAAGGGGTAAAAAGCTTAGGGTCTCGTTAGGCTTTGGCCAATAAAGCATAGAGAATATAGACAAAAGTTATTATTTTTAAATTGATTTGAAGTATATTATATGATTTTTTTTTAGAAGTTAAGAATGTATAGTTGTCACAGATATGTGCTTGAGTTTAGTTTTGTGTTATTTAACTAATTATAGAATGTTTAAAAAAAATATTCTAACAAATATTATGGTCTACTTTATGATTATTATCAATAGAATATTTAATATTCAATACAATAAGAGATATGTTTTATAGAGAGAGATATAATAATATCTATTTATATATCTAAAAGGCAGTGCTCCTACAATATAATATGCCAAGATATTGGGATTTTTTTACATTTTTAATAAATCTCTTTAAATGGATTAATCAAGTATATATTTTAATTTATACTTCTACATTAAGGTTATGAAGCTGGAAAATATGTTTGGTTAAACATACTAGTCTCAAGAAGTACTCCCCCGAATTGAAAAATTATTTCTATATTAAATGGTATGTTACCACATAAGTCAAAAAAGGAATATACTATATTACGTCATGTTAATTGTTTCAATGTATCCAATTACCCTGTGGTCAGTTGACACATTAAAAATGAGTCATGGGCTGGCGAAACTACAAGTAAAATCTTTTATTTGATATTACTTTGATAGTCATTTTTTTTAAAGTAACAACCATTATATATTTGTCTAAGCAACACCTTTGTTGAAATGTTGGGTTTTCAAAAATGTATAAATATACACAAGATTAATCCAATTAGAGTTTAATTTAAAATTCAAACATATTTTAACAAAAAGGCACTACTCAGGCCACTGTCCTTACATACTGGTCCTCTTATCCAATGACAATCCTTTCATTAACAATACTTATAACTATTATAAATATACTATAAAAAATATTTATTGAGAAATTTAATTTAAACAAAATTATTTCAAGGAATTGAATTTAGGCAATACTAAATGAATTTTGGGGAAGATTATTTTATTATTTTAATTTTTTTAAATGATTTTCTCACATTAAAGAAATGTTTCTAAATATTTATCTTATTTTAATCTTTTTATGGAGAAAATTTAGTGATTGGGGCAAGATTAATTCAGAAATACTCAGTATGTGCTTATATAACTTTACCATTCACAGATGCAATATATAATTTTTTTATAAATTAATTAAAAAAAAATTAAGAGACTTCATTTATAAAAGATATTGGTCATCTTATATGAATGTTTAAAAAAAATGTGTGATTGCAATAATATGCATGCCATTAATAAAACAAATAAAAACACTCAAATATAAAATAACATAAAATAACAAGATTTCTTTTCCTGTTTCATAAAAGCTCTTGCAATTAATGCATTATCGTCCCATTCAATATAAGACAACAATTTTTTGTAAGTTTTAAAACAAAATATAAGATTTTAAGTGCTTTATGACCTTTATCATATATATATAGTCTGTTAAAGGATATTCTAATTGAAAACCTAATAAGGAATTTCTGAATATATTCTGCCAGGTAAAAGATTTCAAGAATCATTTTGTCATATGAATTATGACTAAAAAGCTACACAATATTCATAGTATGGCAAGTTTACACAAGTTCATTATCCTGGCTACTGACCTCTTGTAGCAGATCCTGTGCCGCTATCGCCTTGAGGACATTCTTCTTGCTGGTCTCCTGCAGCTCTCCTCCGAGCACCAGCTCGTCCAAAATGAAGTAAGCCTTCTCAAAGTTGAAGATTATGTCCAATTCGCATACCTGGAATGTATTTTTAATTAAGTTAATAAATATATAGATAGTATATATTTTAATATAAATAAAACAGTAGATCTCTTAAATCATTTTGCATTCTATGCAAGATCAGTGTAAATGGAAGAATAATATGATAAGTTTTTATATCTGGTTTTTTTTTTAGCTTCACACTGTACCCTGTATATAACAAGATAAGCAAAACGAAATTAATGTTAAGATATTTTGTTCTCCATTCAACATCAAATTAGGGACATTGTAAGTTGACTGCAGTGCACATTTAGTGCTGGTAAACATGGGTATTGCAGGAGTAGAATAAAAAAATGCAAATGTTGTGTAGATGCAATATCTTAGTCAGCCAGTTGAGCTGATTGAATCCACAATGAAGAGACATACTGAACAACATGCTATGGAAAAGTGAGTTTTATGAGTAGAGAAAGACTGATCAAGCTTCAAGAAAACAGTAACAATGATAATGGATCAGAGAGCATGATAAAAAATCTTAATGACAGAGGACAAGGCAAAAAGAGGTATGTAAGGAGTGTAATATTTTGCACTCTGTTCTATCTGGCATATAGCTAGGATTCTCATTTGCATTGTCACTATAGTACTATAGTAATCTAGAGGTTTTAGAAAGTTATTAACTACCAACAAGGCATAAGCAAAAATAATTGTACACATACACACAGAATAAAGTAAAAAAAATGTTTATACTGTTCAAACAAATACTTCTTGAGATTAGTGCATTTAACCAAACAAGCTATTCAACTAATATATATTATACTTGAAAGTTTTGAGCAACTAAGTTTACACTTACACTGCCAAAGTATTTATCTAGAAGCTCCACATATCTATGTATGAGTTCTAGTGTTAGTAACTTCATTATCTTCCTGCTCCATTGCACAGCAAAAATATAATGATGCATATCTAAAAAGAAATACTGGTATTAGCATAGATTGTAGTACTAATAGTATTTAAAGTGTACATAGTTTTAATATTACAAATCCTTATCTTATAAAGTAATAAGGAGATTTGTACTGAAATTTACCTTTTATAAACCACTTTAACATCTTTCCATTCCAAAAATGAGCACATTTTTGGCTTCGAGCAAGCACAGTGGTAATCAGTTCTCTGGTTATTTTCTTCTTCAGCTTGTCTGGGTGTGCTACATACCATTTCTGAAGCCTTAACTTGCCTTGACGACTGAATAATAGCATGAATTGCATCTAACAAAATATTGAAAATATGATGTTATATTTTTATACATGTGTAAAATCTTAAAAATAATGTTAAATAATAGACTGGTTATTACGGAATGCACTCATACTAAAGAAAATCTTACTTACCATTTTGCTGGATTAAGTATCTAGCGGGATGAAGTTTTAATTAAAATCTTAAGAACTATAATACTTTTGGAATTTTTGATTATAATCTATTTACATCTTAAAAAGAAATTCAATGTTTAAAGATTTATTAATGCTATTGCATTATATTAATAGATTTACGTAGGTACTAAGTAAATATAAATGACAGATAGGTATTAGGTACGGTACCTATGTAAATGGAAAATGGCACTATGGATGCACAGATCAGAAGAGAATACAGACTTATGTAAAAGAAAGGTTACCGTAATAAAAATATTTAAAATATTATATTACGAATCGCTCACATGCACAAATTAGATTAAAAACAAGTATTGTATTTCATACTATAATTATAATAGGTGGGATTCATTACAAATCACAATAATCAACAACTAATATCAAAGGAAATGGAGTCTCTTAACACTAGAGTCCTTCTACCCTTTCTATATACAGGATACAGCGTGAAAGTGGAAAAAAAACAACTATTATTAAACTAAGTGATATTCTTTGTTGATTACTAGCATAAAATTATTTTGTACGAAAAAATAACTACGATAATGAATGAGTGAGTTTTTATCTTAAGTGCCAAAAACTAAAAGACTTTTTGAAACTGAAATAAGAAACGCCTAAGAATCATAAATGAAAACAATAAACAATAAATAGACAGTTGACATTAAATCATTAATGTCATATTGCAAGTTTTTATTGCGAAAATTAGCAAAAATATCTTAATTACAAATTATTCTATGATTATCTAAAATGTGCTTAGTCATTTAATTTCAACATAGTTATTTAACAGTATAAAAATTTTAAGTCCATTATAAAAAATGGTGAGATTTTTACTAATACTACTGTGTTTTTATTATCAACACAATGTGTTGCTTCGCATATAAGCAATTGACAAATATTGAAAGGCTATAAATTTTGTATCTATATTTGGATAAAATCAAATATAATGCATATTATAGGAAACCGCACAGGGATCAGGTGCTGGTGCCGGAGGAGCCGGAGAATGTGAGGGGGAAGAACAAGAAGATTCTTCTTCTTCATCTAATCCCTCTTTGCTGGAAGCTACTGAAGCACTGGACAAATTACAATGTCAATAATGTGGTTAGTTTTTTTGAAAATAATGTGCTTAAAATATTATTGGTTTTAAGTAAAATTAAATATATAGAAATGATTAAAAAAACAAAGTAGCGGGCGCCTCTTGGACGGCTTCCGAGTATTTTTATTTTCTAAGAGTAGAATAACACTTTAAAAATGTTATAAAAATATTTTTGGCATAACAACATTTTTTTATTGTTGTAGAAAAAAGATGTCCATGATGAACTGGAAGTGTTCCGTCAGCAATGGCAAACAAGAGCTGGGATCAAATCCATCACCTCAAAAAGAAAGACAGCCCAGTAGTTCAGAAGTTCCAAAAGAAGATGAACCTCTTAATGATGTGGAAAAGGTAAAGTTTTAAATTTTTTTTAGATTCACATTGTATTCTGCATGTGGCCAGGGAGGCAAAGACAACAGAGAACCTATTAATCAAATATCCCTTCACACCAGCCAAGCAAGGAAATGACTATAATAAATTTGTCTAAATGAGAATTAAACTCACTTGCAGAGATACACAACGTAAATTTATCCATTCCACTATTGAAAATAGCAGCCCTACTAAAGTGTGGAAATTCCTAGATGCAATGGGTATTGGGCATACATGGAAAAACACACATTATGCCCTCACTTTTAGATGTATCCTATCCTCAGATCGGTTGCCCGGAAGAGATCACTTTTAGTGATAAGGCCGCCTTTGTGCATATTATAACCTATAACTTGATGTAATCAATCCTGTTAAAGTGTGCAATAAAGATTTTTTATTTTATCTTATCACAACTGTTGCATTTTAATTTGAATGCTCAACACTGATTGAAGTTATTGTGACACAATAGTGTCACAATAATTTCATTAAATTTTTTTAGGTGCTTCATTTAAGCTAAAAATATCAAATATTGAAAAAACAAAAAAATAATAGATTTAGTTTAATGAAAGGTATGGTGTAGTTTTCTTTTACTTATAGATGAGAATAAATAGATCTGCATTGTGGTATATAAACGATTTTTTTAAATATTATAATAAATGAGGCCAGTTGTGGCGCAGCGGCACGAGGTGTGACTGTAAAACCAACTGGTTGTGGGTTCGATCCCCACTCGAGGAGATGAAATATTTACTTAAATTTATATTTCCATTTCACCACAATGCCAACACGCAATGCCTCCAGAATTCGGCAGAAAGTGGGGAACGGAGTGTTTAACACTAGGTTCCCTCTGCCCTACCCTGCTGTGTGCGGCACACAGTGTGAAGCTGATTTATTTCTTTTATAATATAATGAATATATTAAAATTAGCCTGAAATTATATTATTTACTTGGTTACGAAATTGATAAATTTTTGTATTGAGGCTGTTGTGACACAGTAGGATGATATTTACACCCTTAAACTAGATGACTGTGTGTGTTATATAAATTATATTCCTGCTGTTGTAGACAAAGCACTGCATTCACTTCCTGCACTCAACATCCAATATATTGAAAATTAGGCAGGAAGTGGGGAACAGAGAACAGAGTTGTCTTAATGCAAGGCCACCTTTTCCTATCCTCTTATCTGGGAAAAGTATGACCAACTGGTATAAATATTCAATTTCAATTACAATTAAAAAAATAATTTAAGTACAATACATCCTTATAATAAATGATATACCAGTATATTGTTTTATACCTTTCTTGAAAATGTAAAGGGTTAAAGTAGGCAGGCTGAGGAAACAAATATTTGTTCCCTCTGCCTACCTTGCTTATATTAACATATAATAAATTATAAAGATTATTTAATTTAATTATTTAGGCAAAGCAATTATTCTTACGTGGAATGGAAATGGAGCGTGTCAGAAAGTTGTATGAGGCAATTCAATTCTATAAACGTGCCATACAGATTCTTCCTGATGTTGAGAGCAGGCTCTATGAAAGTTCAGAGATGAGAGCTGACACACCTGAAGGTAAATACATGTACGAATAAAATAAAATCCTAATAATATTCAATGACTTAATCTTCTTTAACATCTTTACACTGTAATGTGTACACAATATTTACTCTAAGACTGCTCATACTCTTTTTACTCTGGTTATTGGATTGCTCACATTTTATGTTCTCTTCCAAGTTAGTTAGCATGGATGACATTATTATTATATAATTTGTAATATATAGTTATTTACTACTAATTATACAATATTTAATAATCACATAAAAAGTAATATACAAAATATTATATCAGGAAGATAGGCAGAAGGAACATTGTGTCTTAACACTTTATCCCTTCTAGAACATAGTGTTAAGACACTTCATTCACCATGTAATGTATTATTTTCTAGATATTGCATGTTAAGTGGTATATATAAGACAATGCCGCACTTTTTTCTATAACTAAAGAAAAAAATTAAAACTACTCATTCCTTTGAGCGGGAACCAAACCCACAACTTGTTACGTTTTCAGTAGAATAGAGTTTAGTTATACTATGTTCCATTAAAGATTGATAAACAAAAATATATAATTTTACCTCTTGAGCTATCAACACATAGTTATAATGTGGAGTGAATTTATAAAACATGTTCTTTGAATTTTCTAAATTATATTCAAAGTTTAATAAAATATTCAATTTTATTTACAGAGGTGACTGAGCTGGTTGAACCGGTGCAAGCAGAATATGCACCAGACAGTGATGATGAAGATATTATAGAAGGGGAGGACTTCCTGTCCAGAATGCAAAGGATTCTTTCCAAGAAGGGTTATCTGTGCCAACCGGAGTTTCAGACTACGGTATGTAAAAAAAAGTTGTTTTTCTTTCACTTTTTATTTTGTGCATTGCAGGATATTCTGTGTTTATGTTTGATTTTAAATATTTTTTTAGACAATGTTTATTCGCTTGCTAAACACTGGTAAAACAAAGTGGATGTTTCAACACTGTGTCAAAATAGGACCTCCATATTCTGTCTACCTTCATAAAAAATATAAGAGATTCTTAATATAAATTTTTAGGTTTCAACAAGAAAAAATATCAAGAAGAATATTTTATTTTTAATTCCTCTTAAGTCACACTTTTCTTAATAAATATACATTAATAAATGTACATACAAGTTAGTGTTAAGACACTCCGTTCTTCGCTTTACAATTGTGCGACATTGTGTGTCGTGTCACAGAATTCAAAGAAGAAGAAGTCACACTCTGTTTTACAAAAGCAGGGAAATGAAAATTCATATTCTTCAAAGGAGAACCCACAATCACTGTACCTGTACTGTACTGTCAGATACTATCCCATTGTGCCACAATGGCTTTAATGCCCGATCCACACGCATGACTCGGGCATTTTAAAAACTCTAGCCATAAATCATGGCGAGTGGAGGTTGCAGGAGAGCTTGCCATCTACACTCGATTTATTCAATAGGCATGATGACGGTTAGTAAATATCTCTTAAATGATGTATTTAATTAATGAAATCCTACCGCAATGTTGGATACAAGAGTGTAGTTGATTGCTTCCCTTTGTCTTGCGTCTTTTGAGTTGCGTCCGAAAACCGACACAAATTGGAGATAGCGAGGCGAGGCGAAGAAAGACTAGGGGGGACTTACTTGTACTAGCGTTCTAAGCGTGTTGCCTCATGGAGTGTGGATCGAGCAAAAGATTACTTTATCAATTTGTATCCCCAGAGTGCCCATATTTCATGGTTGCCATACGAGGTGATACAGCTATTACTGCGGTGGGTGGTCGGCGCGGACATGGACGCGGCCGCCCTGGAGCGGGTCAGCGCGGTGTGCAGGGGCCTTTATGTTGCTGCCAGGGAACCTGACGTGTGGCGTTGTATGTGTGTTAGGTGAGGAGTGCTACTTGATATTTATTACCGCACAGACCGCGGCCCGACGGTCGAATAGTGGTGGCCCGCCGACAGCAAAAATAATACTCTCGTACGTACGAAAAATATTGAATTCTATTCCAGAATAAAAGCAAAAAAAATATGTTCGAAATTTCTGGCAGCCGGTCCGCTATCAGTTCATGATTAGTCCGAGTGGTACCTAGTCTTAAGAAGTGCAACTATGTTCTAGGTTGACTATATATTACGAAATTCATGCAATAATAATGAATTACTTGTAAGTTATTATTATATTTCGACGTGGCTTGATAAGAACGTATGGCTCAATAATCAGAGCGGTGGACCAGGTTCAAATCTTGCTACTTTTTTTTAAAAAAGTAAAAAATTTCTGTATTTTTAGGACCTGGGGTATAGAGTGCGGATCGCCACGAGCCCACGGCTTCTCGACATGGCGCCACATGTACATAGAGCGCGCGCGTCTTAACTTACACGGCTGCTATATCAGCAAGACAACTTATTTACGGCACGGTGAGAACAGCTTCCAAGATCACTTCTACAGGCCGTGGTATCTAGTGGATTATTATAGATATTTGAGGTTAGTATTTAGACTAGGCGTTACTATTGTATATCTTTCAATGCTAAAGTGATCTCGTGGCTACCTCGTGGATGCCTTCGAAGAAGTGCGTGTGGCTTCGAATTCCGCTACGTTCAAATAATTTTGTCGGTTATATTTTTTTAAGTATATGTTATATTAACAATCAATTTCCCAGATTCTTTCCGGAAGGTCTGGTACTGATGTGGACGACAGCTGAGGAACCAGCGGCTTGTGTTGGACAGTTGAAGTCTCGGGATACTAGAAATGGCCTCGGAATCATGGCTGGACATTATCGATTGGTTGGGGATATGGTGAGATAATTCTTTTAAATCCTGGCTTTGTCGTTAGAATTACTATATTTTTTAGTTTTACGTTGTATTACGCATATAGTAGTTCCTTCTTTACAGAAGTAACCTAGTGTTAAAACATTCAGTTCCCCACATTTTGCATTTTTTTTTACAAATTCTGAATATTGAGTATTGGAGCTCAACGTCAACGCTACACTGTGTTTTATATATCAGAATGAGAAAATGAAATGAATTTGAATTGTCTATCTAACTGAGAACTAACCCACGACCATTATGGTTACATCTTAACGACTATTTTAAAAGATATAAATTATTTTTGAAGGGGTTTATAAAATAGGAGTTAGTGGTAAGAGATTCAGGGAGAAACTTCGGTTGGCCTTCGAGGACACAGTGTCGATGATACTAGACCACCTGCGCCGCGTCGTAAACTATATGAAGCGTTACTCACTAGGAAAATAGAAGATATCACATGCCAAATAGTAAGATCAAAGAACAAGTTGATCTTACTGTTCGACAGGGATAGGCGATATCACTTCCAGGCTCGTGCAATGCTTACAACAATAAGTGAAATGGCTGGATAGGGTGGTCAACTACAACAGAGCCGAACTGGTAGATCGACTGGGATGCATGAAAGCCTCAAAAGCATATACTGTATGAGGGCAGGTATTTAAAATTTAACCATTCTGGTTCTCCACACGGAAAAAGTTCTCACTACTTACATGACCACTGAAACTGGCTCAGACAGCTTTCAACGATAGACGGGAGAAGTACAAGCCAAGACAGAGCAAAGACTTCATTGGCAAGAACCGCTTGCAGCGACTTATTGTCGTTCGTGGGAGGTCGTTTGGGCAAGAGAAAAACACGCGACAGTCAGGGCGGTAGCGGTGGAGGATTATAGAAAAAGATCCCCTTATCTGATAAGAGTTTAAGCCCTGCCCAATTTAACAAGAGCGGCAATAAATCAGGTAAATCCACTTGACCTAGTACCGATATCAGATTGTGTTTTCACATCTTCCATCATTAGAACGTGGTTACCATCTAGCACCAAAGTTCTCGTTAAGTTGATTCATACATATGTATATGTATAATTATCCCGGTTCCCGGTTACGGTAAAACAACCTGGATAATTAAACATTTTAACACGGAGAGGGACCTTATTACCACCAACACAACTGAGACAGGCAATGAACTTCGGGAGAAGATGTCGGTACGTATAGAGAATGTGCTGATCGAAAATCCGCACTATGGCATCAATGCTGGTAAGGAGATTCAGAAAGGTGTAAATGTCTAATTGTTAATAAAGCTCTGATGAAACACTTTCGAGCAGCAGTAGCGGCTGCTAGAATCTCTGGATTAGAATAATTATTACTGATCGGAGATATAAACCCTATATTCGCCGAGAAAATCTTTTCGACAAGTTGTACCATAGTCCATCACAAGTTGTCAACATCCCCCAGGACCTATTCTATATTCATAGGAGTCCCATGGGACCCCCCGTCACCTCTCTTCAGTAGTACACTTGACTCAAATAGAAAACTTGAGAACAACGCCAGTAGCAGATATAAAAATGTGATGTAAAATAACATTTACTCAAGAGGATAAGAAATCTAAAGGGGTAAATTGAATCAAAGGGGTAAATACTGGTTCGAAAGTATTGAGTATCGATGAAAATCAATATAAACTAATATATATAATATATAACCAATAGCAATAACGCACATCGACAGATGTTCCTACTATAGCAGCGATTACTGATCCGGAAAGCCACGGGAACAGCGACAAAAGGCATTGTGGAGTACGATTTAAAGATGGCCATAAAAGATAGAAACAACGCTGTCATCATGGCGGTAATGCCATTCACGTCCCAATTTCCCCAACCGTAAGCTATATTTATAAGATTTATTAAAACCTTGAACTGTATAAATTTAATGTCGAAAACCATGAATGTATAAATCCAAAGCCTTCTAATTTTTTGTACTCAATTAAGTGTCGATTGTTAGTTAATTTTATTTATTATATGTTGATTTTATTTATTCATGTACTTTTAGATTACGTAGTTATAGTTAAGTTAGCAACTTAAAAGGGTGAATGAACTCTCTTAAGGACATATGATATAAATATAGAAAATGTATCTGTATGATAACACAATTACGGACCATGAGTCTGTAGTGTTACAACAATAACAATAAATAAAAATATTTTGCCCCTGGACCCATGTATGTGCATGTTGATGTGGCGAGGTGTGTGGATGAGGCGAGAGAGGTACGCAGAGACCGACCATTCTTTCTGGCTGCCCTTAGGGATAAAACGTGAAATTTTTTTTAATTATATGTTCATTCTTAAGTACAATGTTTTTATTATTTTTTTAGGTGGTGATAGTAATAAAGAAGACCAATTCTGAGAAGAAACAGTCGAATACCTCAAATACTCGTTTCCGAGCCCGCCGTAAGGAGCTTCACGAGCAACACGATCAAGTGTTTCATATGGTAATATTCTGCAAACATTATTAACACCTTGCTAAGGACACTGTTGTGGACTCATATACATAGGTCAAACAAATTAAAAAATAACTATATATAGGGTATTCTATGCGATGGGGACAGGTAAAAAAGTAGAGGTTTCAGATTTTTTCGATTTTAATGTTAGACCTATGTGGGTCCTCAACAACAATTGCACAATATTTTGATAATACGGTTTTTAGTTTAGGAGTTTTGGCGGCTCGAAGTCGTGATTGACTCTTCCAAAGACTGCACTCTTCCAAATCTCATTATCCAATATTAATAAGTGACAAATTAATAATTAAAGTAGTGGAATAGATCTCATTAAATTATGGTACTTTAGTGACGTGAAATTTCAGTTATAACATTAATATATTTTTTAAATTTATTGTCTGATAACAACCAATAGTGCGTAGATAAGCCTCACAAAGTTCTGTAAAGGGAGACCAAGACGCTTAGGAGCTACACCGGTTCCAGTTCTGCAGCGCGGCAAGGTAGTGTCAGAAGCGACGAGTTGCTGGTGTTCTGCGACTGCCACGTTTAATCGGCAGTCGGTGCAGGCCCAGACTTGTGGAAGAGCGCTCACATCCACCCGATCGCAAAGAAAGGTAACAATTCCGATCCATCTAACTACAAGCCCATTGCTAACACCTCCCTACTCTCGAAAGTGATGGAGAGCATTATAAATAGCCAGTTCTTGGTATATCGGGAGGATCATCGATTAATTAATTACCGTTACTATTCCGCCATGGTCGCTAAACTGGTGATGTTCTGGTGTACCTAATCTACCGCTGGACTGCGGTAATCGAAAGCAAGTTAGAGGGCCTGGCAGTTAGTTTGGACATGGCGAAGGCCTTCGATCGAGTGTGACATGGAGTGTCTCAATTACGCTAGTGTCTCGCCAGTTTTCTCTATGAATGCAGCATCAATTTTCCTATCGACGTTTTCTGCTCCGATTATATGCCCGAGAACGCTGGCGTCCACTTCGCTGTTTTTGCAGATGATAGCAACGTGCATTGCTATGCAAATGATAGCACAGTGGACGCTGTGTACTCCCGCTGTGCAAGATGTTCTCGGGAACGTCGTTCAATGCCGAATTAAACTTGTATTTTCTGTTGAGGCATCTTTTGGGAATGTTTCTTTATCGGGTAAAAAGAACCTGGTTAATTTCAACCCCCTAAATACACAAGTTTGCACGTTAACTACTGAGTAAACCCCATGTATCATGGTACCAGTTTTCGAAAATACTCCTCTCAAAGCCGCGTCTAGTATCAGAATATTGGGCCTCAGCTGACAGTATCGTGATCATCTGGAAAGCAAGGGCAAGTTAGCCTCAAAGAAAGGGAGTCATTGGCAGAGCGAGACAGTACATCATGCCAAAACACCCCGATCGGTTTTGTATAGGGCCCAGGTTTGACCTTATATGGAGTACTGTTCTCATCTTTGGTCTGATGCAGTACAGTATCAGCTTGAACCATTTGATCGCATACAACTTCCTTCCACGCGCCACGCAACTGTGGAATAACCTACCTGCGGCAGTGTTTCCAAGTCGAAACGACCTGGGTACCTTCAAAAAGCGCTTCTATTTCCAGCTTATAGGCCGGCAACGCACCTGTAGCTCCTCTGGTGTTACCCGTACTCAAGTTTGTCTTGTTCTTTCCAAAAATAAAAACGAAAAAACTCGTCACCGGCCAGCAAGGTGTAAATAAAATGTTTATTGTTAATTAAAGTGTGTGTTGGTTGTGTCCACAGGAGCTGGAGCTGCGCAGCGTGCGGCGGCGCCGCAACTGGCAGCTGGCGTGGCGGCGCTACGCGGTGTGCACGCGCGGCGCGTGGTGCGCCTTCGACCTGGCGCCCGCCAAGTTCCCGCCGCTGGCCTTCAGCGCCGTGCGCGCCTACACCGCCAGCGCCACGGCGCCGCTCCCGTAGACACGCACACCTCTAGGTATATAAGAGTAGTGGTATACAAGCGGAAGGAAAAGTAATCAAATATTTTTTTGTTATACATATAAATTTGTGCTTATTTGTTAATTTCTTATGGCATACATTAAAATACTGTTTTTTGTTGTTTATTTTGGTTGCTAAATGTCATGCGTTCATTCTCGTTTCAATATAAATACTTCATTAATTTTATATTTTTTCAGTTGATAGATTACCAATTCATAGCATTTAACCTTGCCTAATTTAAAATTGTATATGTATTTTTTTTAATTATGTATCTTTTTGTATTTAAGAATTTTTAAAGGCATATTAATTACATTTTAAACTGTAAGAAAAATAGTGAATTATTTTTGATTGCTCTTTAATTTTATAAAATAAGGATTGTTGATAAAATAATTGCTTTTATTTGTTTAAAAAAGAAATATAAAAATATGAAAAATACAAAATCGCTTATTATAAATAAGAATTTATTTAGAATTTTGCAAAAATCCAAAATTTTTATATTTTATTGTTTGTATAAAAACACGCTGTTTATAAATGTGTAGAAGTAGAAATTCTTAAATTTGAAGGTTGTATAATTGTAAGTCTTTATAAATGTTTTTTTTGTCTTTATATAAAAAAATATTTTGACAAATATTCAGAAATAAAAATTTGAACATCGTACTAGTGTTTATCGGTAAAAATAAAAAATAATATATTTTTTTAATTATTTTTGTCATAGAAAAAATAATTATTTGAGAAATTATTCTTCTAACTTGCGCTATAAAAGATAGACGTCTTAAATATAAACCTTTTCAAAATACTCTCTTGAAACGTCGTCATTATACCTATAATATATATATTTTTATATATCCAAGAAACATTTTAACATTTATTTTATGTAGATTATAGTAGACCCACTACAATTTTATGGAGGATCCTACTTACAATAAATTCCAACTAGTAAGGTAGGCAGAGGGAACCTAGTGTTAAGACATTACGTTCTCCACTTTCCAATTTTCTAGGTATTACGTGTTGAGTGGTAGAATTCAATGCCGCGCTTTGCCTTGTTACTAGAGTGAGGAAAAAATATATTGAATACTTCATTCCCTCGAATGGGAATCGTACCCACATCCGTCGCGTTTACAGTCGCACGCTTATGGCCCTGCGCCATGACGGCCTACTTACTATATTTCAATGTATCATAGTGTATGACAGTACCACTATCATACTTTAATGTTCTATATTTGTGATAAGTACCTAAATAGTCAAAGATTCAAATCTCGCTTTGTATTTTTTTTTATATAAAATAAGCAATGCTTCTATTGAATAACTGATTGTGATAAAAAATTGTTCTAATTTGGTTAAAACGCTTTATTAGAAAAGTATAACTGGCGAAGTACAAATGACTTTTTATTAGGCTTTGTTAATATGAGTTGAACATATGAATCATATATTATATAGAGACAAAGTAATGTTAAGATCGATATTTGGAAAGTTAAATGATTTTTTTTTAGCTTCACGTTGTATCCAACACACAGCACAGTAGTCAGAGGGAACCTGGGTACCTAGTGTTAAGTCACTTCGGTTCTTCACGTTCCGCCCAAGTCTTGACGCATTTTACCAGTGTAAGGAAATATTTTAAGACATCCTGTAAATAAATATATAAAGGAAATAAGTTTTTTCGTAATAAGTCTTGTAATTTTCGAACAAATAAAATGACCTTTTAATTATGCAAATTATAGCAAAAGGTTTTGAATAATGTGGTTTACTTTGATAATAAAAATTTATATATTGTTATATTTGCCTCTATATGATTCATATGTACAAAAAGTAATTGCTTGTTTGAGTGAAATATTAATATGCACATTTATTTACACTATTTATTGATATATTGTTTTGTACAGTTATAATCTTTGGCCAGAAATTTGTTCTATATAATATATTTTTACTCTACAGTGTTGATTCCTAATATTTTGTGTGGTACATACTTAATGAATAGAGTTAAATGTTAATAATATCCTTCTTGATGTAAGTTGATATAATTTAATAAAATGTTGATTTAATTATCTGTTTTTATTAGATATCATTTTGGTCTTATCTCATTGTACCCAATATGGTACGATTTCTTATAATCTACAACTCCAAATATATATTAAAAAAATGGTTTATTCATTTATGTTTATAGTTCCTGTAACTAAGTTTCTTTTTTAAAATATATTATTTTTTCTCTAAAATTTTATGATAATATGTTTTATCGAAGTAAAGCAGATAATTAAAAAGGCTTGTTATGTCATGTTGTTTTTAAGCGTAGTTTTATTTGTAGAGTAAATATAAGGTAGCTCCTAGCATTACTATTATTTTTTTTTTTTTTTTTAAAGCTTCACGCTGTATCCCGCACACAGCAGGGTAGGCAGAGGGAACCTAGTGTTAAGACACTCCGTTCCCCACTTTCTGCCGAATTCTGGAGGCATTGCGTGTTGAGTGGCAGAACTCAACGCCGCGCTTAACCTCGACACCAGAGCGAAGAAATGGAAATATAAATTTAAGTAAATATTTCATCTCCTCGAGTGGGGATCGAACCCACAACCAGTCGGTTTTGCAGTCACACCTCGTGCCGCTGCGCCACGACCGGCCTCATTACTATTCGTTTACCTTTTTTTAATTTATCTAAATGTGAATGGAAGTGTAACTTTTAGTTTACCTAATTCCTAAATACAATATTTATTTCTGAAAATTACTTCTTTCATTTTATGAATAAAACCAATCTATATGTTTATTTTATTTTTTTATAAATAATATGTATAAATTAATTTATATTTCAATATGTATAGTATGTTAAATAACTCAAGTATATTTATAGTTGGAAATTCCCAATGGATATTTTTATTGCTTAGTTGAAAATGTATATGGCAAAAAAATCCGTCCGGCTGTTAAAATACTCCTTATTAGAGATTATTTGTCTTTATTTAGAGTTTGTTCACTTGTTTTATTATATTTTTTAAATATTTGTTGCAAAATTACTGTTATTAATGAAGAATAGTCTAAATTTTCACATATTTTTTCTTAATATTGTAAACATTTTAATTGTGATTTTGTATAATTTCTAAATAAAGCCCCAATAATAATAAACGTGTGTTGCTAGTAACCAGTGATTTTGTGTGAATTATATATTTTCAAGTCTTATTGTATGTACGTTCATAATATTTTTAGAACTTTTTAAATATCCTAATAAGGCTATTTGTGAAATAGTTAATATTACAAATAAATTATTTTAGTAATAAATTATAGCATCTTGGGTAGTTGTAAGATTTTGCGTCTTTTAAGTAAATTGAGTATCATTATCGGGCACTAAATTAAATGCTTATCAAATAGTGGCTTGTATATTGTATGGGAAAATAAAATTCATATAAAATACTTTAGTTTCATTTTATTCATCTAATAATAATTATGTAAAAAGAATAATATATAATTAAATTAAATTTAAAACAAATTGCAAGCAATATCTTATAAATAAATCATTCTGTTCATAATTACGATAGTTTATTAACATTTGAAATTACACGCATACAATGCTTGTACGTTCTTATCGATAAATAAGACTTTTTTTTTAACAATATTTATATATGTATATGGGAGGTAGATATAAAAGAATCTTGTCTGAGGCTTATAAGTTGCAAATCTTAATTTTAAAACGTACGAGACAAATGTAAGTATATAAGTTCTTAATAAACGTCGATATCGTAATATTAATATACATAGTGGGTATTTAAATATTCTAAAACTAAGTACTCCTCACTCAATCGGCGACGCGACAATATTTCATTACAACATTACCATCCGGGGAAGTAAAACGACAAATAAAAAACACCCAGAATATTTAATAATTTATTTTATACAATATACTGACTGTAATATTTTTTTCTATAGTAAATGAAACAACGTCTAATGACTATAAATTTATTCTTTAATTATAATATATATTTATGTTGTGTTATTTTTGTTAATAATTTATTTACATATTTTAATTTGTTTTCCAACCATCTACAACGCTACTTAGAATCTGCGGTCGGCGAGCGCTCGCTGCGGCCTTGAGCCCGAGGCGTCAGATGAGGCGCTCGCTGAGCCAGATTCAGGAGTCCGGCGGCGGCTGCGGCGGGGGCGGCGGCGGCGGGGCGCAGGCCGGCGGCGGGGCGCAGGCCGGGGGCGCCAGCGCGGGCTCCGTGCTGCGCCGCCGCACCTTGCCGCGCTTCTTCAGCATGGTGGCCTGCGGGCAGCGCGCCGGTGTCATGGAGCCGGGCCGGCGTCACGGGCCCGCGGCGGGGCCCGCGCCCGACCCGCGCTTCGTTTTCTTCAGCATGGTCGCCTGCCGGTCACACCTCGTTACGGCCCGGGACGCGCACGCGCACGCGCACGTGCACGCTCGGCACGCGCACGCGTCCCGGGCGAGACCGCGTTTTCACTGAGCGAGCGTCTCGGCACGATAGCAACACGACACGACCAAAGCATTGTTAGTTGTTGGGCAGCGCCGGCGAGGGGCTGTGACCGGCGAGGGGACGCGGTGGACCCACACGAGGACGGTCGTGTGGGTCCAACACTCAGCTAAAGAAACCATTACTGTCGAGCTAGCTTTGAATTGTGAACTACGTCTAGAGGCCGCGTGCGTTGCGCGGTGGTGTGTCAATGTTACTGTAACTGGCGACAAGCTTCATTCGTACGACAATCCTGAACTTGCATGCCATCACTTTCGGTTTCGAATGAGCTATGCCTAGAACTTACGCGTGAGCTGTGAAGTTGAGGATTGTTTATAGATACAGTAACATTAAGAGTATGTAAATTATCAAAAAACAGGGTGATTTGTCGTCTCAGGGCCGGCGCTGTCTCGGGCAGTGAAAACGCGAGCGTAGCGTGGGTTGTGCAATATCAAACACATCGACATATGACAACAGAAGGACAACAGAAGTTAGAGCTCAGAGCTGCTGATTTATAAGAGAATTTTTGAGTGTAACCACCGTGCAATAGGTATCATGCTTAGAGAAGAGGTGAAGGAGTGTTGCAGAAGTGAGCTTAGATCAATTTATTTAAAGATAGAAAATAAATATAATTGTATATTTTTTTGCATTATATAATTCTAGCAAAGGACGCAACAACGCACTACTGCTTACTCATAATATAGGTGAATTATCTTGTTTTCTTTATTTTTTGTTGATTAATTATTAAGAAATTACAAAACTCTATAGAAAAGGGCAGAATGCGTCAATATTTTAAGAATTACAAGCATACAATGAAACGTAATATATGTATATATTAAGAAAATATAAAACATTTGATTTCTCATAAAAAAGAGCATCATGCTATTGAAAAATGCTATAATTTAATCTATGGTGCATTCAAAGGCAAACAAGCAGAAGGGCCTAATACATACCTTAAGCGCAGATTTGAGCACGACCACCTCGCTGGGCGCCGCCACCCACGGCTCGCCGTCCACCTGCACGGGGATCTCGCTGCGGAGGTTGATCTTTATATGCCCACCCTAGAAACGTGCACATTAATAAGTTCAATTTATTATATATATCCTGAGATGCTGTACGATTAAGGCCAACAACGATTTTTGGAAGACGTATTAGAAAAATAACTTTAAGTTAACAAAAAAAAATCAATGTGCCTGGGTCTTCAGGGACATCCTTCCTTTCTTTACACGTAGCTGTACAAAGTATTGATTATAGATATAATTAGCAATAACTTTTTAATAGAAAGTATAGAGTTTCGTTACCCACAGCGGCGGGACAACGCCTTATTGTAACTTGATAAATGCAGCTTCGATCCTTATTCATAGGAATTAATTATTTCCATTTCCCGCTCTGGGAAGTCAAAGCGTAGCGTCAAAATCTGCCACACAGAGTATGATGACTCTCGAATGCGAGCAGAAAGCGAAGTGTCTTGACACTATGACCTTCTCAGCTTAGATTACAATGTCACCTGCGCTATCCGCATGGCCCCGCGCAGACCGGACTGTATCTGCCCGAGGTGCACGACGCCGGTGACCCCCACCACCTCCAGCATGCCATCCCAGTGGTTGGGCTTGTTGAACTGGTCGTCCTTCTCCGGACCCCACGGGTTCGCGCCGGAACCCCAACTATAGTCATGTTTGGTCAATTTCGGGCTTATATTATATTAGATGTCATGATTCACTTTAAGCGCACTGTATTCCTTACGGCATCAGACGTAGAATATATATTATTTACGGCAATTATTTAAGATTTTGACTTTTGTTTGTTAAATTTGGCACCGATGCTAGACCATTGCATATAATGGGCCTTAGCGACAGGGTTAAAGTTGTATCGAGTTCATTTTTGAATTGCCCCCCAGTGGGGCGTGGGCCCCACGTTGGGAAACACTGTTCTAGATAAAAGCACAAATAAAGATAGAACTGTTGATTTAACCACGACAAACATTTATCAAAATGTCAAAAAGTTTTTTAATGTTGCGAAATTTATTTTTATGGAGAAGACAAGGCAAATTAGTGAACGGATCACGTGATGGTCAGTAATCACCGCCGCCCACGATCCCTCGTAACACAAGAAGATATCAATTCTTAATTTACTCAATAAGATGTAATGGTTACGGATTCGATCCCCACACAGAGAATGAAGTATTTTCATTCGCCCGCTCTAAACAATGCTCAAAGCGTATTATTAACAAAGCCTTGTATTTGGACAGAAAGTGAAGAATTGGTAGAATCTAGATATTCATCTTGACTCTTCCTTGTCTAGTATAATAAAATGTGAAACTAAATATAAAATACATAAACCTTAAAACGTCAAAAAAAAGGAAAACAGTAAAAGATATGTTACCTAAGAATATTTAATATAATAATGCCCTCTACTGCGGGCAGGTCGACGGGTTTGCCGTCCACCTCGAGCCGCACCGCCTTGTGCAGGTCCTTGCACATCTTGCGGCCGACCATCTTGCGCAGCCCCATCTTTACGTACACGCCTTTGTTGCGCAACCTTTGTATTAAATATCGATAATTAGATACCATAAGACGTTTAAGTGATGCGCCTAAATATAAAGGTTTTAAGTTCAAGCCCTTAACTAAATTATGTTAATATGAATTTGGGGAAATGGTGTGTCTTAGTCTTAGATTTCTTTTGTCTCCTCTGCTATATGCGGGTTACGTTGATATTTTTTAATTATTTTATAGTGTTTTTCTATTCAGTTTTTTTTTATATAGCAAAACACAGGCGATGTGTGAAGCTAAAAAATAGCATATTGACTGTTAAGCTTCTACCGCCAGTTCATGGATAATTTTTCTTAATAAAAACTGCAAAGACGACAAACAAACACATACATAGACGTAGACAAATACAATTTCCTCAGAAACATTTGACAAATAGAATCTGGTCTCATTATTTTTTATTGTATTATACCTATTTCACAAAAAATATAAATTAAAAGTATCTATATAATTATAAATATCTACAACAACGTATGTATTTTAAAATGATGATAATAATTACCTGCTATTAAATTTATTAGGATTTTCCTCACGAGCATTGTGGAAGTCGAGACAGAGGTCGGCGTCGATGCCGATACCGAAATAGTTGTTCATCACCAGAATTTGGGAATTATCTTCACTTTGGGAACCTGCGTCATCATATTAACTTGTATTATACTTTATATAAAATAGTTTAAATTATTCTTTAACATTTGAAGGAGAAGGGTTAAATATTTAGAACAGTATAGAGAGAAGGGTTAAATATAAGAAGTAACGTAACGGGATTCGAATCCGCCACTCTTGAAAATTATTCAAATGTTGTAAACCGTATAGCTTTTCATTGAACATCTATGTCAAAATTATTATATTTTCTTTTAGATTTTCTACATGGCTAAATATTTTGCTTTCCTTAGTGTATGAATTTAACATTTGAATGAACACATTTTACAATTTTTAAATATTGCTAAATAGGTATTCGGTGATTTGTACGTTAATTATTATGTAATTTAAATGTAAATTTAACACATTTTTACAACGATTACTCATTTTAATTTAGTTAGGACTCACAGTCAATTGGTTAAATTCGATTTTAATGCTTTAATTTTCAATAAGCATAAAGTATGTACAGATTAAAATTCGAGAAATCCAAATACAAACGATTACAAATAATCTATTCTCTAAGTAAGATATGCTTAACTCTTTCTTTAAATATATACCCATCTTACCTGGCAACTGCTTGGACAGCTCCTTAGGCTCATCCTGTTTATCCTCAGGATGGAAGACGACAGTCCACCGGTCGAGGCGGATCTCCTCCGCGTCAATGACGTCCCTCAGTAAGGACAGCGGGTCCTCGCACCCCGTATAGCCTGAACCCCAGCGTAGCACGCGGGCGAGGTCGTTGCCTGGTAAATGTTAATTATACATTATTTTATCAATTTTAGCACTTCTAGGCTTTTATGAACAAAATCTATTTTACCTAATACTTTTTTTATATTTACTGTGACTGAAAGAACTTTACCTTTTACAAAGCAATAACTAAATTAAGAAAAATACTGAAAAAGCAACGGACAGTCAGTCTGAATATTTGTTGAATTTGTAGTAATTATTAGAATATGTAGAAGATACAAATAGGTTTTCCCTTTGTGAAGCTAAAAAACATTTTGTATGTTCGTAACACAAGGAAGAGATGCCTAATAAAATTTTTAATATTGAAACTAATCTCATTAAATGTATTATACAAAATAGATATATAATATTATAATGTAATAATAAACCAGGCCAGTCGTAGCGCAGGGGCACAAAGTAAGATCGACTGGTTGTGGGTTCGATCCCCACTCGAGGATATGAAATGTTTATTTATATTTTCATTTCTTTGCCACTCAACACGCAATGCCTCCAAAACTCGGCGGAAAGTAGGGAAATATATGGTTAATGGAAATGTGAAAATGAATTATAGAAATGTAAGGTATGGTTTGAATTTTAACTCGATATCTCTTAGCGTTCCTGAGATAAAGACTCTTGACAGACCGACAAACAGTCATATAGATAGACAGACAGACGGACGGACAAGAAAGTGATCTTATAAAGGTTCCTTTTTCCTTAAAAAGTACGGAACCCTAAAACCCACATCAAATAAGCAAAATATTCAAAACACAAAGTCTCACCAGTCCCGAGCGGCACGATAGCGCAGGGCGGGTTAGAGCACTGTGAGTCCTGGCCCACGTTGTCGAGGCACTGCAGCACCCACCCGATGGTGCCGTCACCACCGCACACCAGGATCTTGTAGTTGGGGATGTGCCGGAACACGTATAGCCTGGGTTGTTTGTAATAGTTACTGTGACTGTGATACTTATTTTAGTTAAAATGTTGATGAATAGAATGGAAACCTGATCGCTTTATTATTGTTTCAAAGTTTTATTTGCTTCACATTTATGTATATTTATTTATATATCTTGCCGGCTCTTCTCAGAAAAACTGCCTTCCAAACTGGTGGTAGCTTTTTTGTTTATATGTTTATTCGACGATTCAAAAGTGCTTATAATAGTCTATTTGAATAAAGAATATTTTAAATTTAAATTTGAATATATTGGAAATTTGTATATGTGTTTAGATCTGATAACTTTACATTATACTGATGTCCTTGCCAGGAACGAAGGTAATGAGAAAATAAGTTTTTAAACGTGTTTCCTTTAATTTGTAAAACGATTCTTGATTGATGAAATCACATGTAGGATATGCTATATAAAGCTGTAAGAGCTCTATGAAAGCATTTTTTCTAATTACAGTATTAAATAATTCTATTGTTGAGAGATAATTTTACAGTGATTTTTTTTTGAAAAATATAAAAGTTTAATAAATAAGATTATGTATATAACTTATTTTTTTAAATTATTCACATATGTTTATATAATAATATACCATAGGTAATACACACCCAGGCAAAGGTCCCCCGTTCTCCAGATCGAACACCTGGTAAGGGTTGAGGAGTTTGCGGAAGGAGGAGATCAGCTCGAGGCCCTGGCAGCCGCCGGACTTCACATTGACGAACACTAGCAGCGGTTTGATACCCGCTGGCACCATTGACGGCTCTATACTGGGTAGCAGCAATACTGGCACAGGATAATCGTTAATTATACAGGGTACTCGTATATTGTATGTTTTTGTAGACATTCTTTTATAAGAGGATTTTTTATTATTCATTTTGTTTTAAAATGTATTTGGATTTATTGAATAATTCTATTGAATATAAGTTTATATGTTCTAATAATGTTTGTGTTAAAACAAAACCTTAATTTCAGAAGATGACAAATTGCGCTTTTTGCGCAGATACTATCCAATTAATACTGCTTGTTGCTTTATTTCTAAACTAAATATCCAAATTTGTGAGTATATTATTTGTTTATTGTATAACAATTACTTAAAAAAAATCAAATTAAATCAGCTTCACGCTGTATCCCGCGCACTGCAGGGTAGGCAGAGGGAACCTCATGTTAAGACACTCCGTTCCCCACTTTCTGCCGAATTCTGGAGGCATTGCGTGTTGAGTGGCAGAACTTAACGCCGCGCTTGTCCTCGACACCAGAGCGAAGAAATGGAAATATAGATTTAAGTAAATATTTCATCTCCTCGAGTGGGGATCGAACCCACACTACCACCAGTCGTTTTTACAGTCACACTTTGTGCCCCTGCGCCACGACTGGCCTCGATTATTTAAAATAGAAAATTATTAATACATTTTAAATGCTATTTTAATAATTTTAAAGAACTTACCTAATAAATGCTTATCTTCATATTTGGCCTCTCGGAGGGCGTAGAGGGCGCGCACTGCCTTGCTCGCGTCCTCGTACGTGATCACCATTGATCCGTACTCGTAGTAGATCGGGCCGATTGATGTGAATTTGTTTTCTAAGCAAATATAAACGTAGGTAATACAAAAACTGAGGCCAGTCGTGGCACAGGATCAGGAGGAGG